>CM045455.1:13599910-13948135 GCA_024666655.1 Dascyllus trimaculatus | reverse complement strand
GTCACAGTCAGCGAGTGTGTGTGGTTCTGAAAGTGTGTCTGTGTGTGTGTGTGTGTGAGAAAGTAAAAAAAGGAAAATCTGAGGTGGGTGAGGAGGAGCTAGGTGTGAAAAAGATTAAATAAGAGTGAAAGCAATACAGTGGGAGCCTATGATTGATGTGTGGAATGACATATTTAAATAGTGAGATATGAGTGAGAGAAAATGATTGTACTTGTGAGACATTAGGCAGAAAGGAATATTGCAGTTACGTGACCAAGGTTCTGACTCTTTCACATCAATCTACAGAAAAATGTCTCAATGTTCTCACTCAAAATCACACATTTAACCCCTTAACTCCAGTTGTTGCAAATTTGCAACGTACCGCTGCAGCCGAGATGGCGTATGCATTTCCCCAATGCTGGTTCGTGCATAATCAATACATACCTAGGAACCATTTGCAAGCACTGGTTTCTCTTAGGACCAGTTTGAATGGCATTTGCGGCATCAATAAATTTTTTTTTACTATTAATGCCTGTTGCATTACACCTTTATATCTACTATATATGCTATAGACCAGTGGTTCTCAACTGGTCCAACCTCAGGACCCACTATGTCTCTGTTAATAACAGTCGCAACCCAAATTGTTGAAGTTTGCTGTTCCTGTGAACAAAATAAGCTTTATTTGGGTGTAGTCTCAATGCGTTTCGATACAACATAGGAAAAATTTGGCTTATTTTTTTGCTCATTTTGGTATATTTGGACGTTTTTGCCAAGTTTTTGGGCATATTTTGACAGATTCTGAGCACATTTTGGTTTATTTTTGGCACATTTTTAGCATAATTTCTCCTGCAGGCTGGCAGAGTCAGATCTAGAGGTTAATAGTGGGAAACTACTGGTGTCACCATCACTAAATATCCTTCGTCCTTCGAGATTTTTGCTCTTTCGATGGATTTCCAGTTTCTGTGTACAGACCTTCATGCCGTGGAGCAATATGAGCCTCCCGAGTTTGCAACCAAAGTGTTGCCCAAGCTCTCATTTATGATAGCCAGTGCAGCCTCCAGGATTCTCAAGCAGGAAAGAGGCAGAAGAAAGTACAGAGAAAACAAAAACCTTGCAAAAAAAAGTGTAAAACTGCTCCTAAATCACAGAAATGGCAATTCAGACAGAACTAGTATTATCACTGGAACTCTGAGTTGGGTGAAATGTGTATCTGAATCTGTAGCTGAATATGAAAGTCCATCTAAATATGAAGTTGGGCAACTTACGAAAGACAGATTAAAACACAGAAGGTCAAATCAGTGCTGCAGAAGCTAAAACACCCTGACTGATATGAGTCAAACACACTGAATGCTACACTTACCATACTGTAAGTGGCAGCATCTTATAATAGGCACTCACCTATCTTCTTCAAACTCTACAACTCCAGTTTGAAACATGCTTCTGTTAAAAATCAGCCATCTCAACACCCGGGTGATGTTGCCGGAGCTCCGACTAGGCTTTATGTGGCTGCGTTTTTCTCTGTGTGGCTAATAAAATGACTTTAACATGTAAAATGACTGGCAACTCTCAGTTTGAATGAGTTCCTTCTGACATCCCCTGACAAATAAAACATATGCATGTTTCAGGTTCGATTTGAATGTGCGAAATAAGGTTAAAAATACATTGTCAATTTACTCATAGGGTGAGCTTTTCAATATCTTTGTCCTTATTGCTGCTAAATACACCCATACAGACATTAAGTCCTCTGTCTGCTATCTTAAAGTTTCCATTGAAATTAAAATTATGACTGACAATGCTATTGTGTGTGTGTTGGGCTTGTTGTGACATGCACTGTTCCTTGTATAAAAATCATATTCGGACAAGCACTCTTCTAGATTAATCCACTAATCTGTAAAATAGTCATTAGAAGAACAGTCTTTAGTGGCAGCTTGAGCATCAGACATGTCAAACTATATTCTAAGACCTTCCCACTGGCTGCACATATCGGCAGTCTGAGAATTAAGCACTCTTGCTTTCTGTTAAATGCAAAACATGTAAATGTAGGCTACAGTAGAGATCACACACAGCTGTTGAAACCTTGGAGAAACTTCCCCCTGTGGGCTCAGACGACCTCTTACCCAGTCTTTCTGCTTCCTGTGCAGAATAGTGCACTCTGAGCCTCACTTCCGATGAGAGACAAACTTTCCCTTGCAACCTTTTCAGCCTCAATCTTCTTTAGATCAGCTTTCTCTTCCTCTTACGTGGCTATTGTTGTACACGGTTCTGTATTCTCTCTCGAACTTCACCCTCAGTGCAAACTCTGCAGCACGGACACTGAGCAGCACACTGGACTCAGTCGGACATCGTTGCTTCTGCTGTGATTTAAACAGCTTTTTTTTATTTTTCCACTGCACATCACATTCACACATATGGGAGCAGTTTGGCCCAAGGACTGAACATTTCACACAAGTTTGCTGCGAATCAGCTTCATGAATGGTTTACCAGTTAGCTTATACGAGGCTACGGCTCTGTCTGTTTGCAAACACACTTCTTATGTATGTATAACTGTGACTTATGTGTGCAGCCTTCTGCTAAATGCTGTTAACCCTTCAACTCTGAGTAAACTGACACAGAGGCAAGAAGAACATCGAGCACAGAGAGCAGGAATATTCACATACTTTCTCTGCCCACATAAAACCCCAGACTGTGTATGTTCAATGTGCAGAAAAACAAAGTGCTATATGCTCAGCTGATGATGGTTAAATATTCATCTGCAGGTGCCTGGTGGCTTTATGGAAGTGACAGATAAGCCCAGTCATGATTTGTAGGCCAACACTCCCACACACAGAGGAACTATGTATCTACAAGTTCTAATTTGCTCAAACTGAACTTGTTGCTGGGAGAACGTGTCCAGAAAGGCAAATAGGACGCAATATCACGTCACAACATGCCTGAACATGTTACTCTCACTATAATAATCCTTCAGAAGCTTCCTGCAGGGCCTGACAAGTGGTTGAATTAAATATTCAAATACACGCATTCTACTATGCACTCAGCCACACACACTTTACATTATATCACGTGTTTACTCCTCTGTGTGTTGTATGAAATATCTCAGATATGACTGAAAAAAACTGAGGTAAAATATAGCATCTTACATGTGAAAATTAAGAAATGGTGCAAAGGGAGGCTTCAATTAAAGCTGAAAACAAGGTGACATATTATTTACTCATACGTGTCAACCTCTGTGAATGTCAACCTGTGTCATCAGATGGAAAAATCAGTAAGATCTATCTATATTAACGATTCATTACCAAAAAAATCAATAAAGAGCAAGATACTGCATTATCGTACTGGCCATAGATGAAGAATACGCTCATAACACAGTCTTGTGAGACATCAAGTTGGCAGCCTCCAGGGCGCGGCTATTGCGGACAACCTCACTGAACTTTTCTCAGACATGTAAACACATAACACACATACAAGTTCAGTCAGTCATAAGTTGACATATATGGTTACTGAATGACTTGAACAACTGGAAAACAAGTCTTCTACCATAAATGGCCAAAGTTCTGTTTGTTTCTTCTTCCTCAAAGTTCTTTTTAGCGGTTGTCAAGCTACTGGTTTTGTTGTTATCGATGCAAATTGAGGGGCGTAGCGAGTCAGCAGGGCGGTCTGGTGGCGCAACAACATGCATCATGTCTGTACTGGCTCCTGAATGCCCCCCTGCTTTTTGTCACATGACGCTCAGGAGAGTGGATGTACGCAAGTAACCCACACATTAGTAACCCTAGCCTTTTCCACAGGCGAGCTTCGAGGTCCTTAATGCCTCAGAGCGCAGCCAGACACTCTTCCTCATGCAAACACCAACGGTGAGATGGTAAACAAGGCATGGATGACGCTGCAGGGCTCTCAGCTTTCATAACTAGCACAAATCCCTGGCCTTGACCCTGCTAATAAACACACCCTACATACAGTATACACACATTGGAGCTAGCACACTTTACCTGTATAGAAACTATGACACCTGTAGTACCTTGACCCCAGTGAGCCCTGGGAACTACGGTCAAAGGACAGTAGTCGTCACAGTGCGTCACTCAACTGACTGTGCTGAAATAATTAGCCAACTGACTGACAATCAAAACTGACCATTTGGCAATTAACAGAAAAGTTGAGTCATTTATGAAATTTATAAATTGCTAAACAAATAAATAAATATGGTTTTAAAGTGTCAGGAACTCCTACTTCTTACTGTTTTATAGTATATGTAAGATGTTGGGCTCTTCGCTATTCTTGGACATTAGAGTAACTGACATTTAAAATAGTGAATTCTTTTTATTGCAGGAAGAGTTTTTGCAAGCAATTTTCTCAATTTTCTGTCTATATCAAACATTATATCGCTCCAACAAAGCCCAGCCACTGCCCTAGAGTGGGAAGATCCACTATTTACTTCTAAATATTCTCTTGATCTCTACTAACACAATTTTCACAACTCATCAGCCATTACATCGTATATTTTCCTGTGTACCTAATCTCGGCTGACAACAATAATGTAATGAAGAGCACAGGCATTTTGCTGTAACCGGTATGCTTTTGGGCTCATATGTGGACACAATGAATGACCCTTCACCTCCGGAAATTTACATTTTGTGTGCCTGAACTGAGACACAAACACTGTGAGCTCCTCCTGCCTACATATGTACGATTAGAAAACAACAGCCCTCCTCCAACAGAGCGACCTACTGTAACTAGTTGGGTCGCTTTAACTTCAAAGGCGGATTCTGCACGCTTCCTCTCACATGTGACGAATGACATGTATGCTCTGCCCGTCAGACTGCGCATGTCAAATACGAAAAACACGAAAGTCTTTGCTGCTCTTAATGATAAACTGGTGCCTTTGTAGCAAGCGAGGGCAGGCCTGACCACAGAAACATGTTGTTGTGATTACAGGAGATAAAGATGTCGATTTTGCTCTATCATAGCAAAGCTTACATGTAGTTCTTGGTCAGCTTTCTGGGAAAAGCTGCCGGCTTATAAATGGTGTGACTAAATTAGGTTAGCCTGGCTGTGTTTTTTAAGGGGGCCAGCACAAACCCACAAACACACACACAGACGCACACACAAAAGCAAACAAACATCCCGGTTTCCTAGAAGTTTTTGAACAAGTTCCAATGGATGTTGTCCAGAACGTACATGCAACTCCCCCCTCCTGAAAAAATCTCTTCCCTTCTGTTTCTGCACAATCAAGCTCTAACCCTCTGCCAACCCCTTCGCAATCACACCCCACCCTGATGTCCCCCTTCTTCCATCTACTCCCCCCCCTTTTTACATTCTGGCTGCACATAAACAGAATCTAGAGGTGTGTCTCCTCCCAGCCAATAGCGGCGTTCTCAAGCAAAGCATCTGGACCAATCGGAGCAGCTGGTGGAAGCAGCCGTCTCGCCTTCTGTTAACGGCAGTTGTTGTTTTCCTGCTCTCTGTGTTTTCTGCGAGTCTTCACAGTGATGGATGGAGGGAATAAAGAGGAGGTCGGGTCGGGTATTAATAGGCTCCGAGTGCTTCCCCGCAATTAGGTAGCGGCTGATCTCGAATTCATGTGTGTGTGTGTGTGTGTGTGTGTGAGCATAGTGCGCACACACACACACACACACACACACTTTGTTTGACCCAAGAGCATACCCAGCATTCACTTATCTCTATCCATCTCCCTCCCTCCCTCAAACATATACAGGCCCGACTTTGTTTCTTGCACATAAACATCATTCACGTCCTCTCTCAACCCCACCACCACCCCTCCTCTCTTTCTCTCTCTCTCTCTCTCTCTCTCTCTCACACACACACACACACTCACGCACACACACACACACACACACAGTTACTGGTTACATCAGGTCAGGAGGGTGTGGAGAGCTGGCAACCAGGGAAAGGCTCTCTGTCCAGTACAAACAGAGCACCTGTCAAACCAGTCGACAACAGATATAAAAACACTGACAATTCTGCACTTCCAACATCAATATCAGCACAAAAAAGAGGTTCAAAGTAAGATACCTGTCCCAGAGAGAAGCAGCAGGTGTATAAAATGAACCAGTAGTTGTAAAACCTGCAATGCTTTAGCATTTTTAAACAGCACAAGGGATTCAACAATACAGGCTTTGCACAAAAATTCAACAATCTGCCCAAGGAAACATTCACGACTTGTTTTTCTCACTCTTTCCCCTTCCTCCTTATAGCCAAATTTATGTAATGAGGCTGTATTGCACAATGAAGAAACCAGGGTGTTGTTTGCAACTGCTAATCTGTAACGTCTCAAAAGAAAAATCTTGTGACAACACGGCCCTTATCAAGAGGAATGGACCTGCTCAGGCTTTCAGTGATATCAGCAGGTGATTAAAAAGACACATTTTAACAAAAAAAGCATTGTTTTCAGATGCGAAAACAAGTTTGTGAGTTTTAAGATCTGGTACAGACGCTCAAGTATCTTCTTTTTCTCCTGTGTGTGGATGGAAATATTCTGCAAGCAAAGCAGCATGTTTGGATGAACGTCTCAGCTGGATTTTAACCTTCAAGCACCTGCATTCAGAAAAGAACAGACACTCATGGTATTTCACAGAGATTCCTCGGTCCAACAACACCTACTGATCTTTTTTCCTCCTTCGCCCACGTATAACCGAGCCCTGCTGACCCATATTCGTAAGTGAGGAATGTCAGGGGGTGTATGAATCTCTGGAAGAAAGTTTCGTTACCAAAGATTTATCTGGGAGCAGCACCTAGCCAGCCTTGAGTGGACCCTATTTAGGTTGCAGGTATGATTATTTTAACACATTGAGTTTTTAAATTCAACAATGCCAATATTAATATTTTGCCAATACTCAAAAAAATGTGTGACAAAAAAATGCAAAAAGTAGGGCATGGTACAGTTAAAGAATAAACTACCTGCTTCTATATTATCACAAACAAATATTTGGTATAAGTTACCAAAGTAACTTTATATTTTATTAAAATTGAGCACTGAAACCCCTGAAAACTCATCTCTGTGTATGAAAGTTACATATTTTGAAGTTTTTTTGCTTGAAAATAATCCCTTCATGGCTTGAAATGACTTTGATGTAACTCTACAACATAGCTCCAAATAGATTGTGCAAATATACAGTATGAAATCCCTGCTGGCTGCCGCTCGAGCACACCAGCTCACCTACAACTCTGCTAAAACACTGTAAAACTACTGAACACTACACAAGGACAAGTTGTAACAGAGTAATTCAGCTGTACATGTTCGGATCAGAAAACAGCTCATTAGAAGAATAATGATGCAGAAAGGCCCAACCTGCAGTGACAGAAATGGTTCGTTACATTTGCTAGATAGATACGATAAGATTTGAAATCTGAATCCGGATTTTCCTGTCACTGGTACGCTGCAGTTTCATGGCGGAAATACTGAAGCATGGTGTTGACTGATTATTTTGCTTATGATATGTAAATTGGCATACCGACAAGGCACAAAAAACTTGATTTGTTTTGGAGAGGATCTTTAAAACATTATTGCTGGTGCCTTTTCAGACAGATAGCAGCATGCACAGGAAATCATGTATGTACAGGACAATGTCATAATTGCACAGCATTTCTTTACTACATGTGCTCAATAAAATAGGTATTTCCAAAAACCCAAAGATATTCTATGGAATTAGACAACTTTCTCAAATTGGGAATTTCCAAAATTGGTGCCAACCAAAATAAACGTGAAATGGATCCATCAACTAAAGCCAATTTTCCATCTTTCACCATAACGATAGATAGTTATGAACAATGTGTGAATAGTTTCGCCACACTACTACTCAGGTCTTTTTGCTTGATGGCACAGCCCGACAACAAACTCTCAAACTTTTTTCAGTCAGGTTTTTGGACTTGAGCTTTAAGTAGTACATTTGTAAAAAGCAGTGCTTATAAAAATTACATTTTTAAGAGTACATAAGTTGGCTAAAAACCACTTGTCTGCACCACAGCCTGCTTCATCAGATTAGAAGCAAACAAATTAAAAATACATGCGAGGGGAAGCATGTGACACTGCACCCAACCACCAGGCAGCAATTGGCCTAATATATCTAGTTAAACACACAAGATACAATGTGCAAATAAACAGAGCAGCATGGACTTCGCTGCAATACTGCAAAGAAAAACAAGCAAGGCATCCAGATGAAGATAAGCAAACACACTGAACTGACAAAGAAAATGACAGATGGGCAATACAGCAGCTGAAAGAGGAACACTGTTTTTTTGTTGAAACGTTTGGTGACTAAGGTACACGGAATGATATGTAGAGAATGAGGAAAATATTTGGGTTGTATAATCAATCAATCTGCCTACTCAGCTTAATCTACCTATTTTTAGAGGCCAGTTTAGATGGCCAGCAACATTTAATCTCAACAAATATTAGTTTAAGTGATTTCAAGATAAAAAACATGCTGCTGCGTTGAATCTCAACCGTAGAGACGCCGTAAGACATGCACTGACCCAGAAATGTAGCTGCCTGTTACAGCGACGCAGACAACAACTATGAATAGTAGTAATGCCATGCAAAAACGACAATTTTAATATACACAAAAACAAAACCTTTGTGAGACAAAATGTGATATATAATAGGCTGTAACTGTTTCTGGCTAGCTCATAATGCAAACACAATAGTCAGTATTCTGCCAACGTAGCCAAGCAATATTTCAATCTCTGTAATGACTCACACAGGCTTGATGGTTTCCTTTTTTTAACTGTGGAGTAATTTTTATTCTAATTAAAATTTGTATTTACTCCAATTCCAGTATGATCCGCTCTGTTTCAAGAAACCCAACACAGTGGCAAAGAAACTCCATAGCTAGCTAGCATTGTGCACACGAATATGAGTGTTTTGGCTACAGGATCTGCATAGATTCAATGCAGGAGTATAAATCAAGCTTATTGTGGCAATGCCCTGACTTGTGAATTGATTTCCTTGCTCACTGGCTTAACATCAGCCAAGTGAATCTCTTACATAAGTTACCAAACATTGCTTGTTTGCGCTCTCTCCGTACATCACATCATGCCCTGTGCAGTGTCAAAATTAATGACAAAGAGCCCTTGTGGAGATCCTTCCTTCCACTCCCTCTCTCCTGACGTCAAGTGACGACAAGCGAGTCAATGGCCCACTGATACTCGTTCAAAACAAGCCAATGAACAACTGTTGCTGATTGATATCCTGAGGGGAGGTCTTGTCAAAATAAATCATGTGGATCATGAGAGAATCTGCTCCCACAGCAGATATGACCTTCTATCTCTTCATTTCTACAGTTAAGGTTTGATGTTCAGAAAAGTTGATGCTAATTCAGGGTTTACAGGTATTTAATGAGATGTTATCATCAGCGGTGAATAAAAGGAGGGAGAAAAAAATTAGCTGATGGGTGACTCACAGGTTTGTGTGTATTTTGCATTGGTTGGCTGCCAACCTTTACATGCCTGGTTTCCTCAGGGCCTCACAGTGTTTACTGCAACATGACTAGATGCCTAGAAACCTACAGAGGAGCAGACAAGGTGTGGCAATCTGCCAGCAAAAGCTATTGAGGAACCAGATGGAGAATTTGTTTTTGTCTCTCTAACCATCAATCTGCCTGTGGCCTAGATACTTCTGTTGTCTCAAGAGTTTAGCCAAGCTTGGCCCCCACTATTCTTGGACTTCTAGGTTCGCTGGAAGTCAAACAAAATGTTAAAATTGAAGCTTCTCCACATTTCTCTCCACTGGACGCTTGTTTTACAACGTGTATAACCTTCACATTTACCCCTGTCAACATCTACATTGAATCTAAGCTTTTAAATTTTTTTGCTTTTCAACATTTAATTGAATTTTTGACAAAAAGCCTCTTTCATGTCAAAGTGAAAACAGATGGCTCTAACGTAATGTCAATCAAATAAAATATAAAATGTACAATAAGTGATGGCAGAAGTATTAACCCCCTTTAAAGTGACTCACACTTGGGATGTGTCTCAAGTGATTCTAGTATAAAGACGTCTGTATCTCAAAGGTCCGATCACTGGTGAATCAGTGCTCCTGATTACAACTACACCATGAAGGCAACAGAATACTCCAAGGAAGTCTGTAAAAAGGTTACTACACTTCAAAGGGGGTTCATACTTAAACAATCACTTATTTTACATTTTGTATTTTTAATTAACTGACATTACCTTGCAGCCATTCGTTTCCACTTTGACATGAAAGAGTTTTTCTGGCAAATTCTTGTCAAAAAAGCAAATTTAAACCGACTATGAATCAATGTCAAAAAGCAATAAAAAGGAAGACCTTCCAACTGGCTTTGATACTTGATATTGGCAATATACATTTTGCGCTAGTTTGTGCTCTCCCAGTGGCATTTTTTTGCATTTCATGCGTGTGACCGAGCATTAACAATGTGTGAAAATTCAGTTAACTGTGAAACCAGCTGCTTTGTGACGGTTAATAAAACCTCTCCCTTCTCATTATTGCTCATCTGGTGGAAATGTAACATCACTGATGGCTGAGTTTGTAATATTATCAGAGCGGCTAAAGCCAACATCTGAAATTATTTAAAGATGGGAACAATCTTGATTATTGGCACAAACAACTTTTTCCTCCAATGTTTATGAATCAGTTAAGCCCAGATGACACATGGTGTGTTTGATAACCAACTTTCAGAATATTACCGAACTGATTCCTGCAATTAAAGTCTTATTTTCATATCTTCCTGATGCATAATGCCAAAAGATGCAAGTAAAGTTTGGAGTTAGTCTGTAAAATAGTCCTTTGTTCTGTGAGGATTCTTTCTTGCAGCCTGACATATCTTCCTTTTGCTGCTTTGTTTGTAGTCTTGCGGCATGTTTTCTCCTTTCTCATTCCTTTCCCCTGTTTTCTGTTACATGTAATCTTTCTAGTATACCTCACTGTACCCGTTCATTCACCTACCTTCCTCCCAACCCTCTCGTTTGCTCTTTCCACAATGGATTGCATTGTTTCTAAGTATTTCTACTTGTTTAGATCTCTGTCTAATGCGCCCTTTGGCCTCAGAGATTATACTTGGTATTTCAACGAGGGGCTCATTCTTACTTTTAATCAGCATCAGCAGAGACATAGCTCACAGTAAGCCAGCACACTATAGCTGAAAAGCTCTAGTAAGGGCTTTGTGCACTGGTATACATTATCTGATGAGACCAGATACAGAGATTAAATTCTATATGCTTCTATATTGTGTTTACTGGGGTTCCAAATAGTTTCCCACTGTTCAACAGACCCTATAAATTTAAGATTTAAGCCTCAGAAAGGTCTGTACTGGTCATGTCCCTTTTGTTGGCCTGAAGCCAAAAAACGATTTTTAATCATCCTGTAATTGGGATCATTTCTGCTGAATTACAGAGGGTTAGAAGTTCCTGTTCTGCTGGAGACCCTCTGTAATACTCTTAAGCCCAGATGGGACTCTCTGAATCACTGCCATATTTCACCCATCTGCACAAACGACTCTAAAATTTCCTAAAGGCAAACAAAACACGACACAATCGATTCGGTAAAGACAAAGGGCTCTACATGCATGTATAAAAACATTCAGCTTCATGACAAGTACAACCTGTTGACCCACCCATCCAAATCAAAGAGCATTAGGTATTTCTACAGTTCAATGAAAGCTATCTGTATGAAAATACTAATGTGGATTTCATCTTCACTACAGCTAAACAAAAAAAGACAAAAACATCTTCTAATTCAGACAATGTTAATTAAACTGCCAGTTATTTCATCTTGCACACAAATGCATGAGAGTTAAAAAAACGGCTAAGACCACTGATTTCTTCAAACATAACTGAACACATGACAATTCATCATATATCACATTTAGTAAATTATAAGAATACAGCTGTCTTTACACCACAGTATGTTAAAAGTCACAAAATCACAAGCACAGAAGAGGAAATAATGGAAAATAAACTAATAATACTGAAAAACAAATCAAATAAAGCAGATCAAAGCACTGACTTACATTTTAAAATTAAAAAAAACTCTGCCTAACCAGTCACAAAATAAAGCTGTGGTTTAAACTGAGCCCACATTTTTAGCTGATGCATAATCAGATCTCAGACAAAATCAAGGCCTGAGACAACTTGAGCCAAGTCCAGCCGGAAAACAATGAAGAGGCTCTTCTGACTCATCAGCAGAAAGGGGAAAAAAAACTTCATCTTGCAGCATGACTAGATCAGTAAAAAGCCGTCTGGTTGTACTTCACGTGTGCGACTCAAAGTTAGAATCAATGACAGCATCCAAATTGTTTCTCTGAGCACTAACATTATTTGTGAAAAAAACATTTCAAACTAGATTCTTTGTGCTTGTTACCAAAACGTCTCCATTCTCGTCTTGGTTCAGCTTGCGGAAACTGTGTGTCATCTGCACACTGATGGCTGAGTTTGTAATATTATCAACGTGGCTAAAGCCAACATCTGGAATAATTTAAAGAAGGGGACAACTCTGATTATTGGCGCAAACATCAAAATATCAGCTTTTTTCTGCAGTGTTTACGAAGCAGTTCAGTGACCAGCTTCCAGAATATTACCCAACTGATTCCTGCAAAACAAGTCAGTGAAGTATGGCAAAAATGCTCACTGGTGTACAACGCACTCAGAAGATGTTATAAGTGCAGAGTTGTTAGGTAATGGGCTATCAGAACATTCCAGGAGTGCTTTGTATGGAGTCAATGTGTGTGTTTGTGTGTCATGGTGGGTGGCTGGCTGCAACCGACAGTCTAATAAACTCACAAGGTATGATGGATGACAACATGATGTAACTGTATCTCGTCTAATTACAGTGTTAGGACATGTAGTACAAGTGTGTGAGCGTTAGGAGGGTAAACAACCCGGTGCATCATCTTTGCACCTTTAAGCTGAAGTTTCCATTCTTTATTCAGTCATGAACTTTGAAACCACTCGACTGTTATAGGCCTAAAAAAAAAGGGAACATCAACATTTCCTCTTTGACGACACGTGAGTCTTCTTTTAGTTAAGACACAAGAAACATCTGAAGTGACCTAATCGACATGCAGACAGCAACCACACACACACACACACACACACACACACACACACACAAACACACACACCTTCGAGTTTCACTTACCACAAACCGGCCCACGGAAACACATACAGACAGTCAGATGCAGAAAAGTGTGACAAACAGACGGCAAGAGGAGGAGCAGAGTGTGAAAAACATGCTACAAGGCTGAATTACAGCTCTGTAACACACAGGCGTATTTTTAGATAATTTGTGAACAAATCGTATTTGCATTTCTGACAGCTTTTTACTTTGTTCATACACTCATTTTTTTTCCAGTGTTTGCTTTTCAAAATAAAGCGTCACAATCAAACTGTAGGTAAAGAGAGCAACAGCTGAACCTCAAATGAGGCTTAAACTACAGTTATCTATGTAACCACAAACAACAACAACAACAAAAGATACATAGCTCCAGTGAGAATGGGTTAAATATGTAGTGTATTTCTAATTATAACTTTATTTGTAGCTGTATTGTACTTTTTAAATTCTTATCCTGCTTATTTTCATGCCTTACCTGTATCTGGCTGCTGTAACATTTAACTGTCCCCAGTGAAGGATCAATAAAATTTATCTTATCTGTGGAATTCTACAAACTGTAGAAAAACTGGGCCAAAACTGAGGAGTTACAAGCCTGAGTCTGAAGCAAATCTGCAGAGTAAAGGAGGGGAAAATCACCAAAACCAGACAGAAAATGGGGAGATGTTGAGAAGTTCCATGTTAGATTAATCGAGGGAGAGGGATCCAATAAGTCAATGACAGAGGCAGGAGAAAGAGGCAGCCTGAATATATGAGAAAGAGAATTCTATGTAATGTTATCTCTGCTGGACAGACAGTTTTATTAATACCTTGGTAGCAGATGATTATGGTATAAGCAGAATGGATGATACTCTTCATATCGGTAGGTTCCATGATTGCAGCAGAAAGGGAGTTTAACTTGTCATAAAGTTTCTCAGATATTGTCACCAACACCGCATCCTTATCAAGCCTCCAGGAACAGCACAGTGGCAAAAGCATGCGGTTACAACTTCAGGGTTCATCGTGTGATGCAAGATGCCCCAAATTTACCCAGATACAGTTATTGGAGCATCCATTTTTCTGAAAGTCGCAAATCCTGCGAAATGGCTTTTTTTGTTATCAGAATTTGACCAAGTTGGTTAAAATAACATTTAGAGAGTCTACAAAAGCCATATGATTGTTTTACTTTATCCCATCCATGTGTGCAGAAAGTCAGCCAGACTCAACCTTGATTATTGGCTTGATAACACATGCTGTCTACAATACTGGAGGAAGCTTGTAAATGTATTTTGACACACGCCCCACTGAGCAGCTTTCATTCTGCACCATTTTATAATCCAGTATCCAATTCTCCCTAATACATCCAGAATCCTTGCTGGATCATGTGGATTGGGGTTACTGGTACATCATGAAGTGGATAAAATAAGTGTTTATCTGTCTGTAAAGCCTAAACTTAGCAGCTAAACCTAAACTTTGTGCCAGTTGTAGGATTTGTCGTTATAAAAATACTGACCATACTTACTTTTTTGCAGCTTTATTTGCTTTTTCATTATTTAATAAATATCACTGTAGGGTCTCAGCTTTAATAAGTGTTATAGTCAGGTAAAGTAGCATTTTATATAATATGTGCAGACTTTTAATTACTAATATGTAAAGTACTTGTTAGGTTAATCTGTAACAGAAATCACAATCTCTTTTGTGCATGGGCTATTGTTTTAAATATAAAAATAGTGACATGACTTTAAGCAAAAGCAATAAATGTCATTTGCCATTTGGTTAGCATGTGCACATATTAATGATTCTGCTGAAGCGCTTTTTATTGAAAATGTTTTCTCACAGCCCCAGTAGTTAGCCCCTAAACTGCCATCACATAATACCAATATGTATCATAATCATGCACGTGATTTTGTCAAAATCAACCAGCCACAGTCTGCTCTCAGTGCACCATATGTTGAAAACGTATCGCCAGCTATTAATCTGTACCTCCAAAGCATGTGGGTGGCCTATGTGGTGGATCAATATCATCCGAAGTATTTTGGCACGCTATCTCATTACAGTCACAGAATTAGAAGCTTCGTGACAGCTGACTGCAACAACCATAAATACCTTTAAGGCGGCAAATATAGCAGATATTAGCATGGATCATCCTGTAGGTGCACTTGTGCAATAGTACAATATATCATTTGAAGTTCTGATAATGAAGTAGACACAACTATATGTTATACCTGTTTTGCAGTGCTCCATTTTTAAGGGTGATTTTTTTAAATGAGTGAATTGATTGCTTGTGTGTAGCTGTACTGCAAACTCCCCTGCTTCAAATCACACTTTGAGGGACACATAAAGCATTCTCCATTACACTTTTTCATGCCAATATGGTGCATTATCCTTGATTGGCAAAGTCACACCACATCAGTCCAACTGAAAGTGTTTCTCTTGCTGAAGAGAAGCCTAAAAATGAAAACCCCCCAAAACAAGCAAGAAGTCAAGATGGCTGCAGTGCACAGCTGACAGACCTTCGGCAGTTAAGACGCCCTGTTTGTTTGTCTTGTTTATTTAAGCATCTCCTGTCTCCTAAAAGTGCTTCAAGTCCTACGTTGCTGATTTGATGTGATACCCCTTGAAGTAAAGCTGATGGTTGGCACTTTTCAGCTACACTTCACTGTATAAACAGTGTATTCTTGCATGTGCATGTGTGAGATATGACACCGAGTAACCCCCAACATGAAGGTGCATGTCCAGATTTAGGCCAGACACACTGGTCAATGTGAGGGAGTGTGTTTTCCTACCCTAAGTAAACACCATGAAGCAAGCCCAGTCAAGCAGCTATTACAAACACTGCATGTCAATCACAGACGCAGACACACACTCTCAGTCTGCTGCTCCACCACACACACTCAAACTCCGGAGCAAAAGAGCTGAGGTCAGAGGTGAACGACTGTGGGAATGTGGAGGTCCCGTAGCGTGAAACTGTCACCGTCCTGACAAACTGGCCTGTAACATAAACAAGCACACATACATCAGCCTGGGACAATACCCCTGAGAAGAGAGCACAATGCTCTCCACCCCAGCACACTGGGCCTGAAACAATACCACACACGCTAAAACAACACCAAAGCCGATCCTAAGCCAACATGGCACTGAGCAAAAGCTTGAAGCAACATCACTCGGTGAGCAGCACCACACAATGACTGCAATGGGAAATGATCCATCAGGTGCTGACACAGCTAAGTTCATGTCTCAAAGTGTGAGGTCCTCTCAAGATTGGATGAAGTGCATGCTTTGTGAGGACCATTTATGCATCAGTTACATGGTTTTCATTCAAGGTTCAAGGCAGTTAGGTGATTACGTCAGTCCAAAATCTATATAGATGTTTACAGGTGTCGTAATATCATTTGTTAGCTATTTATTCAATTGATCACTAAATATTTTGGTTGACTGATTGTCAAAACAGTGAATGTTTTCCAAAGCTTTGTCCAATAAATGGTCCAAAATCGTAAGATATTCATTTTTCAAACGAAACTTTACATTTCAAAGAGTGAATGTTGCTCAAGTCCAGTAGCAACTTCTGATAAAGGCAAACACAGATATAATAAAAAAGATTCAGTCAGCTGAAAACTGCACCTTTCACCTGGACTCATTTCACCTGGACTGCTCCGTTTTGGAGGTTAAAGAAGGCTTCCTGATCCAAACAGGAACGACTGTCCCTAATATTTTGTGTATTCCAGCTGGCTAAGCCTGGTGTTGAGCCTGTGTGGTTTGTATCCTAATAGAGGCTACCTCAGACTGAGGCCTGGACCACAGCCACTGGGCTATTCATGCTTTGTGACCTGATCCGCAGATGCCTCTAAATCCTGCATGCTCACTGCTATAAATCCCTCAAGACGTGTAAACACACACACACACACACATACACACACATGCATACTGACTCACAGTCAAAGACAGACAGATCAGCACACATACAGACAGGCATAAACACACAAACTCACACACTCACACACACACACACACACACACATACTGGATGAACGCCCAGTGACCAGGGCAAAAGGAAAAAATTAAAATCATGCGCAGCATTGCATGCATTCAGCCTCGTACATGGAAAATTCCCATCAAGCAACTTGAGATGACAGCAAAGGCAGGGCTAACAACTAGTATAGAGCGCCCTCCTGAGGCTGAACACACAAACTGCAGCTGCTTCAGTCCTTCAACATGCTGTGTGAATGCTGAAACCACTCAACGATCCATTCTGTTTCATCAAGTAAAAGGCCGAGCATTAAAGAGTAAGAGGGTGAAGGATAAAAGGCACATATTGATTTTTTTTTTTCAAATACTGCATCCACTGGGCAATAAGCTTCATCATTCATTTATGAATTCAATCAAATTAATCCTGAACAGATGGCATGCAAGTCAATAGATGAAAGTGTCCGAGACCAGCAGCTGAGTGTACGAGGCAAGTGAGGTAATATGCAGCCACTTTTTTATATCAGCATATCATTTTGTTGGAGTGTGTAAGTGTTGGCGTGTGTTGTGTGTGTGTGTGTGTGTGTGTGTGTGTGTGTGTGTGTGTGTGCGTGCGTGCGTGCGTGTGTGTGTGTGTGTGTGTGTGTGTGTGAATACTCTCCCAGTATATCCAAGAATGTAGGATTGGTTTCAAATACCTTATACTGAAAACGGCTATAGCTGCATCTTCAAGTGAAACTGGGCAACTTTGGTCCAATACAATTTAATCAAACTCAGTAAATATTTCCTCACAGTCAGCTAGTTTTCTGTTGCGCAAACATTAAATTCTGCTGTTCGTACACAGACCTGGCTCTGGAAATGGTCAACAAACAAAGTGGCTCAGACACAATATTATTCCAGCATGTCCTCTGCACATTCATGCTCATGTACAGAGTAAAAAAAAAATTAAAGCAAAAAGTAATTCAGAGGACCAGTTACCACCACTTAGTTAAATGCATAGCTGCAAGATAAAAGTTCAGATTTATTTATTTAAATGAACCATTTAAGTTGCAAACATTGCTTTAATGAACTGTGTTGACATAATAAAGTTGGTAATTAAACCAATTTAATATTTGGTGTAATTTAGCTTAAAATGCACTACATTGGCTCTGATGCAGCGCCTCTCTCTGTCTATACTCACTCTGTGGTCTTGAACAATATCCCACCGTGGTAGTCGCTCTGGGCTTCGGTGTCCATCACACCTGCATGTTTGTTCATGGCTTACCAACTCCTGTCGAGTCCCCTTTCTGAGAGCTGATGGGACCCGCCTGATTGTGTGGAGCCATTCTTCAGACTTTGCACTAAACTCACGCCTTTATACATTTCTCTCTCACTCCTGTTCCTTGGCGTCCTAACCTTCTATACTGTCAGGACTTCTGGTCTCCAATTCGTTTCTGTGTTGACTATTTGTTCCCAATTTTCAGATGTGGGATCGGTTGTTGGGAATGACACAGCATTTTACAGCACTCTTATAAGATTCAAATAGCACTGCCTGTCTGTACCCTCCCTATTCGTCTTATCTTGCCCTGTCCTTCATTTGTTTCCCCCTCAATTCACTGAGGTGCTGCACTGCCCCCTCTGACTCATGATAGAAAAATTCAACAAAGAATGATAGCTTAGTCCCAGGGGTAGCCAGTGATGGTCACGCACATGCACTAAATATTAATATATTTTGCTGCAAGACTAAAATATGCATTGATCTCATTAAAGTTGACCCCCTTCTGTGGTGTTAAACGATGAGTATAAATGCAGACAAAAAAAAAAAAGAACAATATCCCACCAACAGCACTTTATGACTGGATACACATCCTGTTACCAACATGAGTTGAATAGATGGAAAAAAGTTATCTTTTAATTAAACACATGTAAAACACAAGTCAATAATCGGTTCCACACATCCACTATTGGTCTCTTTGTTTGCTAGTGATTGGCATTAGTCGTGGATAAACCGTAACAGCCATCCCAAATTATCTGTACATATAAAATTGTGGAGGCACCATAAGCACCATAGAAGGCCCTAATGGTTAGTTCATACTCAAAGAACTAGCTGATGAGGCGTATATGACTACAACAGAAGGAACCAGTCCAGCCACACTCAAAGAAGAGATGCAATTGGATCATTCAGGTAATTATTTTCTCAATTAACTGATTAATAGTTGAGTCTACAAAATGTCAGAAAATGGTGAAAACTGTGGATCAGTATTTCCAAGATGGTGTTCTCAAATGTCTTATTTTGTTCACAACCCAGACATTCAGTTTCCTGTCATAAGGGAGGAAAGAATCCAGAAAATAGTCATATAGGAAGCTGGAATCAGAGAATTTGGACATTTTGTCTTTAAATATGACTCAAATCAATAAACTGATTTCAAAAGTAGCTGACGAATATTTTAGTAGTTGGAAAACTAATCGATTATTCAATTCATCAATGTAGTTATAATTTGTGAAATAAAATAACAGGGGTAGAGAGAAAGGAAAATGCAAACCGGGGTTATTTACTCACCTCCTCACAGCGGTACTTAATGGCTCAGCTAGATAGTCGGCCTTTTTTCACAGCAGCAGGTGTTATTAATAACTTTAACTATGGCTCCTTTCTACTCAAGCATCCAGTCAGCCCCGACAGTGTGGCAGTGAGCCAGCACGCAAAATAAAATGACCATGAAACCCAAGCAGCTAATTGGAATTTGGCCATCAAGCTTTTCCTTTGACATGTCAAAATGTCTTCAGTGAAAAATGACTACAGCGTAATGATGTCAGATTACAGATTAAATATACCTTTCTCACAGCAGACATGTTGTCAGGACAGGTGTAATTAATGACATTAATGGTAACTCATCTCCATTAGAGCCCCCATGAACCATTTCAGTATAAGCCTACACACACAACACCAGGGATGAGGAAGTGGATCATTTAAATGGAATTCAGCTATCATTCACAGTATATTATAAAGTATGCCTGTGCTTCCCAAGGTATGACAAGCCTTACTGTGTGCAGGGCTCAGACCTGTTAAAGCTGCCCCTGTGGATGAAACTTCTTTGGGTTAGTGTTGCTTAACTGCCTACTGATGGTGATTTGTGTCTTTCACACCCAGAATAAATGTGGAATTGCTACTGACAGCAAAAGAGAGTTTGACACATTCTTGTGAGAGATGTGTTGAGAAAACAAAGAAAGGAGCTAAGAAAGCAGCAGAAGCCTTTATAAATAATTTAAGAACTTTAACTCCATATGTAAATTCTAAATATATTATATTATGGCAGTAGGAGAGAGAAGGCGAGAGGCTTGTTTATTCAACAGCACTATGAGATTACCCTATCTCTGTTCTTAAATCTCCTGATGAGCAACAATTCTGCTCTCTCTGAGGCTGAAAGCAAGGCAAAAGCGCATGAGTATGATTATTTCATACGCAAATTCAGCAGGCTGTGCTGATATCTCTTTTATTCATGGGTCTTGTGTGTTTTCTCTATGCACAGCTGCAGCCATTATGTACAGTTGTGTTGTCCAGCACCTTGCTACTCTCAGCATCCACCTTCCAACCTTATTCCACAGTCTCAAGAAGTGTAGAAGAGCATTTTTAATGTATGTCTGATTCAATGAGAGACCAGTGGATTGAAAAAATGATCTTGGGAAAAGAGTGGAATGATACTTATTATGAGGAATTGATTTTGGGACATTGAAAGCTAATCAGCACTGGGTCTAGTTCTGGACTCTGAAAACATTCAGCTCAGGCTCTGGTGAGCGAGGCTCTTTGGAGTTGAGGGGTGCTAGTAGTTTTCCATTGGAGGTTGCAAACTGAATACAGAGAAAGACAGTGTTTGTTCGCTTCGCTTTCACCCCTTCCCCCTATTTTCTCCCAGCATTACAACCAACGTTGTGCTACTTTGCTTCTTTCCCGCCTCTCATTCGACCTTCAGTGCACAGCCGTCAGATTTCACCACATTCTCTTTTCCACTTTCATTCCCACTCTTCCATCTCGCTCCCACCATCTCTCTTTCTCCCCCTCGATTCCTGAATAGCATGGCCAGAAATAATCGCAGACGAGCCAGCACCCCCACCCCCAAGTAACGGTGCCAACCAACCCACTCCATCATTGCACCTCATGCCACTGGTACCATGACGACTGCTTATGCTGCGCTAGAAGCCCATACCCGACACTAACCCATCCCTCCCTCTGTGACAGGATAATACAGCCTTTGCATGTTTCTTTGAAACACTTGATACAGTGAAGACTGATGATACTTACAGGAGACAAATAAATGAAACTGAATTCTTCCTCTTTCCACAGAAAACCATGTCTGACATTTCTGCACGTACACTATTGTGCAGCACGACAGAAAAATGGTGCTTTTTATCATTTATTCAGGCTTACAACAGGATTGACAGTGACCTAGTTGCACGTTTCCCACATGCCCCCTCCCCTCCTTTCTAGTCTTCCCGAGTCTGCAGCCGGCAGCATGCTGCACTGGCTAGAAGGTGGGGGCCTGTCTATGTTGTAGGATCAAAGTGGGAGCTTGTGTCTGTGTGCTTTTCTACCATGATAGAAATGGCTTTTAATATCATGGTGAGAATTATGTTTGGTTGAAACATCAATAAACTGTCTAAAATTTTCTTCTGTTTAATGATCCAGAAGTATTTAAGCTGCAAAAACTGATAAAAAATATTGCATGTATTACTTTATCAACAAATAGCTGGATAGGATAGCCTTAAAAACAGTGTATAAATTGATATTTATAAATGGAAGCCAATTTATTGGTTCATTATTTCCTTTTCAATGCTTATTATACATTGAAATAAGGCAGTAAATGCAGTTTAAATAGGTATCTTTTATTAGCAGACATTTGTGGCACAGAAATCCCTTTTTCATGACACACAGTGAGGGCAAAATGATATGCATTCAGTGACAGGATGCTTTGCACCACTGTTTGGAAAACCACCAGAAAGGGAGCTACAAGACATCAAGGAAGAGCTTCATCATTACACAGCAATCCCCTCCAGTATCAGCATCACTAACGCAGACAACAATAGAAATGAGAAGGAGTGTAGAAAGGCCTTAAGTGGCCACACTATCATTCCAACACAAAGCTTCATCTAGCTTAGTGACATTTAACATCCCACAGACTGTACACAGACAAATCGCTAGACAGCGCTCACACCCACCCACTCCTATCACCACTCCGTCCTACCATTCTTGCCCAGCTGGCTGGCAGCTGTAAATCCGCAGCTTTATTTCTCTATCACGTCCTCCATAGCCATGGAGCATTTAACTGTACAGTTACTGTGCCAAAGGTCACTCCCTGCTACCGCTGCTGCTTTCTCTCCCCCTCACCAAACAATTTGTCTGACCTGGTTCAAGCAAAGATTGCCCATAATCCAGCAGATCTGTCCAGACCGCGAGGCTCTCTCTCTCTCCGTGGGTCCGCATTTTATTTACACAGCAAGCAGAGGTAGCCCAGGGAGAACTGGAGGCATGCACCCTGACACGCATACAGTACACTCACAAAGACAAAGACAGTCACAAAGGCACATTATTGCACAAAGGCATATAAAACACATCAGGACAGGACTTTCTGTCACTCTGAACTAATGCTACAGTTTACAAGTGGACTTTGAATGCGCCTTCTCAGAAAAGTCATATTGTTTCTATCCACACTCCTGTCTGTCAAGGTTGACAAGTCAGGTTTGTTGATACAGCTTCACCAAAGGCATGCCAACACTAAAACATGCTTACACAGACAACAAGTCTTCTGAGACCAACCCGAACCCACAATCAATCACAAATTCAGTGAAAGCACAACATCAAACACAGGTAGAAGGACTGCATTTACTTGAGCACCGTGTTTGTTTAATCAAGCATATTTTGGGCTTGACACAAGAGTTCAACAGCAGTGCATGTGCTTTATATCCTGCATGACAAAGGCCATAAGCAACTCCAGTTGATAAATCAGACCTAAAAGGAAAATGATCAATATCTGATGTCATTTCTAAAGGCCAGAGACACTGCCAAGACTTTCATGTGTTCTAGGTTATTCCGGGAGGAGGCCAGATCCAGGAAGTCATTTCACTTAATTAATCACACATATGTGTTTATTACAGGGGTTGCTTAGTCATTCCTAATGTCCATAATTAGCTAAATGAGTATGTGTAAAGAAAACTTCAAACATCTACTGCCTTTGCCTCCTCAGAGAAAAACAGATACAGTGGCCAGACTCAAGCTCTACCAAACAAAAAGAAAGGTTTGTTAAAATGTCTAAATAAAATTATCGCTAATCTCTTTTTGGTTGAAGAAACTGGAAGATCTAGAAGATTTTCAACCCATTTTCCAAGTTGTGCTGTAACTGAATTTCCTAATTTGAAACAAGACGGTCTCTCTTTCAAACAACCCCAGAAAAATACAAGTTATTAAAATAAATATTCACTGGAAACACATGAACCTAAAATAACTACATCTACTAATTTTGTTTTTCTCATTTTACTTCACATCGCACAAATTAAGCAAACCAGTCAACATGTTTGTTTGCATTCTGAAGTTAGAAGTTGGGAATCTGGTTAAATATCTTACTATGTTTTCATCGAGACACAATATGCAGAGGATGTCTCCAAAAAGCATATGCCTAGCTCGAAGGGTATCATGGTATAAAAGAGGCCCAAACTATGAACATGCTGAGCATTAGGACATTAAAAAAGAAAGGCTTGGTCTTAGAACAAGCTGAAAAACTAAGAAAGTAAAACAGCTGAATTCCTACGATGGCAACTAGCTCACATTTTACTTCTAAAAATCTTAAAATGGACTGGGCTGTGCTGCTGGTTGACAACATGTACTAAGAACCCGACTGAATCAAATTCAAAGAGACACTAAGTCTGTTTGGTATTTAATGTACATTCTTGACTTCATCTACCGATTTACTTCATGTTCTCAGTCCTGCAGGCTGTAGACATGGACAAAGTCTCCGGAATCTCAGCCCACATCACAAGAACAGGTTGATCTTTGGAGAGTCGCTCTTAATTCATGTAAGGGTAAAGGGGCTAACACAATGCTGTAATTACATAACACAAAGAAACCCCTCTCTGTCTCTGTCCAGCCGCCCAAGACTGGGTTCCTTTCATCCAGCGAGGGAACATGGTGACCGGAGGGAGAGAGTCGGCCGATGGAGTCTTCCCACCCCTTCCATGGACTCAGAACAAACACTTACTATTGTTTCTCTTGATTTGTGTGCATATGAATGCGCCTGTTTGGTTGTGGTACATTTTGCCTGTGCCCATCTTTTACTCCATTGTTCCTATACACATGGAATCAATACAACTCAGCAAGGTCAGTCGCCTTCATAAGCCCTGGGACGACCCTTTGCTGACAGCGTCTGCTTGTGTTGACCATGCTCTTAGGATTGCATGGGTAAGCGACTTTGACCCCTTGTTACCCCAGCTGACCCCTACACAAGCATGTCTTATGAGAACAGGACCCCTCCCCGCGCACACAGAACCTTATTTTTGCACATGACCCCATAACCCCTGACCCCTGTGGCTCAGTAATACTAGGACAACATAACATCTCAGATGTTCAAGCCCACAAATCCATCCCTCTGACTGTGATCACAGTTGTCCTGCATATTCTCGGGGTGCCTTGAAGAACAAACAAGGACTCAAATTGCATGAAAAAGGCAAGTGAGGTAACTATGAAAACCAAAGAAAGGTGCGACTGTAGATGAAAGATGTAACTGAATCTCTGTTTAGTTATAAAATTTCATCAACTATTACTGGATGTAAAAAAGGCTATTTCTTAGCCCTGCAGACCTGTAAATCCAGTATGTCATTTTTTACACTTAGTTTCAACAAACATGTTAAATGGTGAACTTTACATATGTTGATAAACTGCTACTTGTAACCTCTATTTACTATACAGATATGTGTGGTATCCACCTATCAGCAACAATCAGTAAGCACGTGAATGAGCCTGTTTTCTGAAAAGGTCAAACTATTGCCAGTATGTCACCATGCATTGCCAAAAGTTACTAATGCAAAAGCATTTTCTTTTTATTTTTAACCACCTACATCAATGCCTGGAATCAGATTTTTTCATGTCACACCCACAGACTGGAGCATATTTCCTCTTTTTATAAATATCATTGGAATTGCTTTCACAGATCATAAAATAGCACAAAATGGATATGCACAATGGGCCAGCAAACCAGCAGAAAATTGCTCCGAGGCAAAGTTTTGTGAGCCATGAGGGTATTAGGGTACATTATTCTCACCAAGCAGGAGGCCTTCCTCTTCAAGAGGACATGAGGAAAAGACTGTGTCTGTGCTTTCAAAGATTTTGTCTTTAATCGGCGGATCTGCTGGAATTAGAGGTCTGTCTGAGCTGGAGACCCCCTCCCTCTATCCCATTCCATCCCTTACAACGTGAGAAAGGTGTGTGTGTGTGTGTGTGTGTGTGTGTGTGTGTGTGTGTTGTTGGTCGGGGAGGGGGGGGGGTCTTCAACCGTGGGACCAGAACGACATGAGCTACCACACTGGGCTCATAAATGCAGCCTTTGGCAGGCCCTTTGCAAATGCAGCTTAGCATAATTCAAAAATACCAGACGGTGTGTACTGTGGTGCACTGCTAAACCCGCAAAGCAGCTTTCTCCCTCTCTCATCTCTCTCTGCCCCTCTCCTCCATCTTCCAAAAACACTTCCGCACAAACAGGAATTAATGCCATGTCCAAACAGGCTATTTCCCCCGAATAACAACATTTCAGGCCATCAAAAGTTACAGGGGTTAATTTATGTTTGTTATTAGAGGACTAATTAAGTGGAGCAGGCCACAGCTAAATCCAATATTTAGTTCTTAACCCGTTAATCATAACAAATTTAGCTGACAAAATAAGACAAAACCAAAATGTCTTAGCAGCTACAAAAAAATGTAACCACAAATATACATGTATTTGCAGACCTAGACACTTTTTTAGAATTATATTAGTGTGAGCAGAGATCAGTAAAAGCCACTGAGTCAACCAGAACTGAGGACCTTAAACTGAGATTCAGGCTGTGAAATTAATGGCATGTTTCCAAAGTAAAACCTTATATCAGTATTGGTGAAAAACTGTATGACATACTGACAGTGCTGACACTGATTTTAATTTAAACCAGGATATATATTCAAGTCACCAGATGGTTAAAACAATAATTTTGTCAGCCGCCATTCTTGTAATGTTATAATACTCCATTCATTAGTAACTGACTTGTGGGCGGTGACACCTGCTACATTTCACATCTGTGGCAACAACAGCATTGAGCACAACATAATTAAATTACCAAACGCAATGACAGACTGTACTGAGTGTAGTAAAAAAAAGGATGGAAATGTGAGGCGTCATATTGGTGTAATGTTACCATTATTACCTGCTTAATTTGTGACATGATGGTGGATTTAGTCTTTTAATCACAAGTCGAGAGAAATGCACTAAAATGCAGAATAAAGCTAAAAACATCTGCTGTCAGGAAATACCAAAGATATCATAGCTCGTAAATATTACTCTGCTGCCACCGAACAGGCTGGTTAGTATCTCCATGCAGCACTGGTTATCTGACTTTGTGGGTGTACTAAGTCTGCGTGACCATATATAGATGTCCGTGACAAGCTGACATCATCTTGTCACAAACGTAGAAAAAAAGCTGTTGCAAACCTCGTATTCAATTTTCATAAACGTATGTAGACGCTTTCACACAACAGTTTACTTTAGTACAATTATGTAGTAAATTCATCCATAAAATGTTACAATAATAAGGTGCATCCCCCTCAAAAGGAGTAGTAATATTGTTGTTAACCTTTAATATGCCTGGCTTGACAGTAATTCTAGTTGTCTCTCACCTTAAAGGGGAAGGCGATATTTTGTGGTATTACCTTGATATTTGATTAGACTCCACGGTATAATTAATTGCGGAGGCAGTTGATGGTAAATCCTTGGCTGTGCAAGGTTTAAGTGTTAATGAGTCCATTGTGTTTCATTGTGTCATTGATTGTAATCCACTTGACCAAACATGCATAAGTCTTGGTAAACTTGTGACTGAACCACAATATTTGCAATGCTTATGAGGAGGTGAAGAGAGGCAGATGGCAGCAGAACAATGCAATGAACACTGGAGGACATATCACCGGCTGGTACACTTTAACACATTACAAAAACCTCACCAGGGTGACGTTTTATATCATATGAATCTCCTACCTGGACGGCCTGGAGAAGCCGAATGCATTGCTCCTTGACGTCTCCAAAAGGACACCGTTTGGACAGCATGAGCAGGTGAGCCAGGATGTCGTTCAGGTCACTTTTGGGAGGACTTCCCGAAGCCGGGGGTGAGGGGGACAATGGTGGTATGGGCCCGATGGCCTCCACTTTCCTCATGACGTCCTGGCAGATGATCTCCATGGCTTCACTTCTGGAGCTGACATCGCGGCTGCCCAGCCCGTTCCATCTACCGAGAGACTCCTGGTCCTGCACCTCCATTTCTTTACGTAGGTCTAAAGTTTGTGCTGACTTACAACAGGCTATGGACAAAAAACACATGAAAGAAGTTCATATGAGTTTTACCAGATGCTTTTTTTTAGATTGTGATAATGGGAAGTGGTGGGCAGGTACACGCATGTTCTGTGTCAGATAAAGTAACCAGTATTAACCTAGTACAGGCACATTTGTGATGCAATGTTACACATGAAATGAAATACTGCAAATTACATGATGTAGTAAATATAGGCTGATGATAAGCTAACAGCGTTGCCTACTAGGACAATAAGTAAGCCTAATAAGAACAATTTTTGTGCATTTTATAGCGTTAGCATTATCATAATTTGCACTTTCAATTGTAAGATGTCACACTCAGTACTAAAAGTAAACAATATGTATGAATCCTCAATCTATATTAGGGTCAAATGATTATCGACCTGGGCAATTATCAGAATCACAATGAAATATAATGCTGAAAAATTAAACATATAAAAAATTTAAATAAATGAATGCATTACAGAGAAGTTTTGTGTTGGAGATTGTGCTATTTTAAATTTGGAAAACAAGACTTTTTAGTGTGAATGCACAGCAGATTCAAATATCATTTACTGGCCTTCTTAAACAAAAAACATACTGGCCGCTCCTTATATGTATATATTTTTGTCTCTATGTATTGCATTACATTATATGTATTGCAATAGAGTAAATCTGGTTAACAATCAAATGAGACACTGTTTCTGGATTTATCATAAATGCACCATAAATGTTTAGCACATTAAATAATTTAATTAATTAATTTCATGCAATTAATTAAATAAATAAATTAAGGTGCTTCCTCATAATGATACAATAATGGTGCAAAAAACAATAATATATAATAAATATATCATCACAAGGGTTTATTTTATCAAATCTTCTTAGTACATATCTTGAAAAATTAATGTTTCCACCAAAACTGTACATGTTGTAACTGTATGTAAAAAAATGTACACCGTGTTACCTCATTTCTTACTCTTAAATACCAATATTTAAAACCCACACCAACCTTTTACCATATTTTTTTCCATATTTTGTCTTCTTCCACTAATAAAAACATGGCTTAAATGTATATTCTGAACAACCTGCTCAATAATGGGTTACAGGAATCCATTGCTTTTGCGAATAAAAACGTTACATTATGTTTAATGAGGTTTTTTTTCAAATATTAACTCAACATATCGTGAATGAAAACGCACACAGCTTGTCAGCGAAGTCCATTCAATCTCTCGCTGCCTGTCTCTCTCTGCCTCTCGGCTTTCCAGCTGCCCGTTAACAAAGACACCAGCAAAGTACAACCGAGCCGCGGCGAAAACAACAACCTCAACCACAAACCTTTCACTGCGGCCCAAAAAGAGAAGGTGTCATTCCAAAATACTCACTTTATCCACATTCTTTGGTGCAGGTCTCCTGCTATGGGACGCCTCGTCTCAGCGCTGACCAGCAACGTTAGTCCCAGGCTAGGAACGACAGGAGGCAACAACTTGAGGGTAAACATCTGATTGGCAGGTGGGATTGACCAATGAGCGCAAGGAAGTGGCGTTCTAGGGCGGGGTCGTAAGGATTCTGACGGATAATTGGTTAGTGGGACGTCCCCCAAGTCCAGGGGGAAGGGCTTATGGGAGTTGTATTCTTTTTGGTTCAGTGTGTGTTTTGGACGGTAGCTCTCTACAACTACATCTCCCATCAGACATTTCGTCGGCAGCAGCCCCCCCACCTCCTCTTGTTTATCAGAAATAACTGAGACAGGCAGTGGAGACAGAGAGGTGGAGATGTTTTTCATTTTCATCCGATTCATTCATTTTGTTTAACTTCATCTGCATCTACCTGCCAAGCTGCACACTGAAACGCCTCATGCATTTGGTATAGGCAAAACACAACATCTGAAAGAAGTTAACAGAATAGTGATGTGCAGTGCAGTCCAAAGCTGTTTTGAGTACAAGTGTTTGATGCAAGTGAGTGAGACAACAAAATGTAGCAGCAGCCTCCATAAGATACGTTTCCTATTGCTGCAGGACATTATTTGCATATGGCTGTGCAAATGTTGACAGTGTAACTGATGAATTTAACATCAAAAGACACTTTACTGACATACAACAGCATTAATGATCACAAAAATTACATTAAACAGAGAAATTGCCTCTAAAATGTTTAGTGGACTGCACACATCTCCACACAGCATCATGTATTCCAGCTTCATCTGAGGATTAGAAGGTGATCATTTTAACAGAGTAAACTAGGTTTTAGTGCAATGTCGAAGGAGGTTCTGTCTGAAATCATATATAGTTAATCAAGGCCACAGGAAATACTGACAACATCTTGTTGAAACAAGGTTCTTCACACAGTTCTCAGCTTAATGACAGCTAATTTACAAAAGAGGCTGAGCACACTGCTTAATTTATACCCTTTTATTGTGCAAATAGACTAATGTTTCAACACATGTGAGTTTTCAGCAGAGTGTTACTGAGGTCAGATCCTTGGTTGCTTGGAGGATTTGTGTGACTAAAAGAAAACAGTAACACATATGCCATAATTAGGTGATGAATTTTTAAAAAAAATGCATTACTGTAAGACTACTGGCTTGACATTATGCTAACCAAACCAGGCAAAACTACATGCAGAAGTTGCAGCATGTGTATGTGTGTGCAAGTAGTTTCTTAAAATGGTCTTGATGGCTACGTTATTCTAAATGGCATGCGATTAGAGCATAGATCACAGATGTATGTACTATGTAGAGCTGGAGTTTATTAAAAAATTCCTATGAGAGGTAACCAATTTACCAACATGTATGTGTGTATTAATTCATTTTTAAACTGGATATTGTATATTTTCAATATTTTAATGTTTGATTTTTATCTTAGTGAAAAGTTTTCTCCAAAGTGGAGTGTGTGTAGGCCTCTTACTGTTTTAGAGGGAAGTAGAAGGGGAGAAGGCTCATTGAGATTAATATTGTGTTATGTATGTTTTATTTTTTTTCTTTGTTAACTACATTATACTACAGATGGTAAAACCTCCATCAGATGTATGTATGTATTTTAAACTACCTTGAGAAGTCTGGAACATGAAAGTCTGTGGAGGAGGAGGAACAGTGCGCGGACGGAACCACAGTGAGGAAGGCTGCCAAGAGGAGGGAAATTTAAAAAGTTCGGACCGCCTTCTATAATGGTGACAGGACAACTGAGTCGCCTAGTCGGTTAATGAGCCACATCAAATTATTTATAGCTTACGTTTGCAGTTCGAGAGCATTGAAGATAGTCGAACAAGCAAATATCCTTTAGAATGGAGACTCACCTCGAACAGGTAACGTTCGCAAACCTGCCGTTAGCTAAGAATGTGGCTAACTCGTTAGCTTCGTATTGTTTACTTTCGCCAGGTTGATGTTAGCTGCTAGTTAGCTGAACGAGCTTTTCCTTAATTTTGTGTGTTTTAGCTGTAAATAGCTAACATACGCGACGACGTTTACAAAGCTAGCGCTGCTTTATGCTAACGAGCCAAATTGCCATTGCGTTATGAGTCTTTATTTTAGTACTGTATTTTTTCTGTTTGCGTAACGTTCACCATTTTGACATATATGGAGCTTTTAGCACAGACGCAGGCATTGTAGGTTGAGTAATCGGCTGGTCGCTTGTCAGATAGTTTGCAGACAGCAGTCGTGTTCATTTTTTATCCGGGAAAAATACTAAACTTGGTCTCAACTCCAGGCCTGTGGGGATATATATTATAACAGAATACATTTGAATTCTGGTGTGTAGAAAAGTAAAATCAAGGATATAACCATAGACAGACACACACACATATATATATATACACACGCACACAGTCGTCAACAGAAGTTTGCATACAATTGACCATGTACATCATGTCGGTTTTAAGTTTCCAATAAAAGGTAAAAATGGCCCCCAAGGACTTTCACCCAAATATTAGAATTGCCGTATATATAGTTTATCTTTTACCCAGCTGATTGTGTCATATTTTCAGAAGACTAATATTAATTCTATAAACATACCAAAATGACAAAGATGCCATCACAGACAATTAAGAGTTGGGGTCACTAGAAACTCAAGACTGCCATTATATACATGTTCTTTACAAGTGTATGTAAGCTTTTGTTAATGACTTTGGATTATTTTGGTTTCTTTGTTTGAATTTTGTAAGGTCTTCACCTTACTGTGAGAACTGCTATGTGATCACATATGTTGTAAATTGGTGCTGCATGTAAAATTTAATTAAATGTGTGAGATAGCACATAATCAGATGACTGACAGAATCATTTTTATCTGAAATGCTAGAACGTACAGAGGCTCCATGTCTATCACACAATCCACTTGTAAAGAGCTGTACTTTGTCATAAGAGAGCCAGATTAGAGACCTTGAGACACTTGGACATACAGTATGTGTCTTCATTCAGGAGCTGATAAGAAGAGGGAGTCACATATTAGCTTGTTTCACACAGCCTGGTGCTTGTGCTGCAGATTGGGAATTGTATTTATCAAAACACAGGGCTTCCTCTCCTTAGTTGCTCTTGAGAGTGACTCGGTTTGTTGTACTCTTTGTGTAGTTTGCAATAGACTCTGCTTGTTTCCTTTTCAAATTTGTTAGTAAAATTAAGGCAGAAAATACTCAGCTGTTAGTTCAATAAAACAACCCACTTACACAACTTTTAAAAGCATATTTTATACATATTTTCTTCAATGTTATACACTAAACAATTTATTGATAATAGGAAATATTATATTAGGTCTACCCTTTCATAGTTTCTAAAGCAATCTTCTTTCCTTATTCTCTGTAGATTTTAGACTCACCATCCAAAAACAGTTACATTGGGAGCTATTACCAGCCTCCAGACAGGCTACTACCAGTATCAAGACAGCTGGAGCTCCCTGAAGAGTCATCTGTCAGCATGGACCCACAGATGGCCAGCAGTCAAAAGTCCCAGACCAAGCGGAGTATTGACAGTAAAGGTATGGCACAGGCATTACCCCAGTCTTCTTGTCTGACACACCTTCTTGCTCTGAACTGTGTTTATTCTGATTTATCATACAGAGTATTCAAAGTTGCTGTTGACAGCTTTAGTTCTTCAATTTCTCTCATGTCATGTGGGGTCCCACAGGGCTCAGTCATGGGTCCCACAAACAATCAATACAAAGCAATCGGCCAGAAACTTGGGAGTTGCTTTAGATCAATACCTTAACTTCAATCTGCACATTCTAAGTTAATCTTGCCATCTACAAATCTGTAATATTGTGAAACCAATGCTCCTCAACGAGTCCACATCCTTACTTTCTTCCAGCTGTGCTACTGCAACTCACTATTTACTAGCCTTAACAATGCATCAGTCACCCATTTACACTTAGTTCAAAAGGCAGCAGCAAGTCCACTCACTAATACTCAATACAAGGAACACATATCTCCAGTCCTGGTGAAACTACACCGGCTCCCCATTCACTATAGAATTCAATTTAAGGTTATATTGACTACTGCAGAGACCCCTCAGATCAGAGAATCAGTTGTTGTTAAGAATTCCACAGTTCAGATTTTAAACAAAGGGGATCATTCTTTCACTGTTTTAGCCCCACATATCCAGACAGGTATTTTTATAATGTTTTCTGCTGTCTTTTTTCATGTTTTTTTGTTGCTTTTAATGTTGTTTTTAGTACATCTTTCTTACTTTGTAACTAAATTTAAAAGATTTATTATTATTATTATTATTATTGTTATTGTTATTTTAGAATAATCAGTTATGATTTCTGTTGTTATTAACTTCTCTACAGCTGTTGTCGATGCACTGAAGACCCTCCAGGAGAAAATCAAGCGGTTGGAGCTGGAAAGGAAGGAAGCGGAGAAGAGCTACCACCATTTCTCCCATGAAGCTCAGAAACATCAGCAGGTCACAGCATCACGCAGTCAAACAATAACCAACCTGCCTGAGACGGATAACCCTGCCAGGAAAGGTAAGTAATAAAGAATATTAAAAAGAGAGGCCACTGTGCTTCACTTGCATTTTAACCTGTTTTATTAAACACTGTGAGAATGCAAATAATATTCTGTACATGCTTTTAATAGTTATGTATGTATGTGCCTGTGATAACAGAGATTGACTCAAAACTGCAGTCTGCTGAGGCTCGCTGTAAGGTCCTTGAGAAGCAGCTGGACTACATGAGGAAAATGGTTGAAAATGCCAAAAAGGACAGGACTGCTCTGTTGGAAAATCAGGTAGAAGGATAAAACTGCAAAACAACAATATTGCCCCCCTCACAAAAGGTTAACAAGTGATTTTTATGTCTCTGTGCATTCAGGTCATCTGGTTTTTATTAGTTTCTGGCATCTCTGGATGAACGTGGCACAAGTGCATGTTACTTAACAACCAAATGACCCCCCTTTCCCCTTTTACTCCCCACTAGGCTTCACTGCAGAGCCAGCAGCCGAGCAACTCAAACAACCAAACTCAGCGGGAGAAGCTGGAGAAACTTGAATCCGAGTGTCTCAAATTGAGCAGAACACAGACTCTGGCAGAGGTAATGCAAGTTTTTCCAATGAAAATACCTGCCTGTTCTCCAATCGTTTGTCTAAATACTAATCATCACTAGCCAAGCTATAAGGTCATTATTTCACTGTTGGTTTCCTGTGATATACTTTCAGATGAAACTTGCCATTCTGGAGCAGAAACTACTAAAAGAAGAGCATGAACGTAAACTTGTTCAGGAGAAGGCGGATGAGGTCAGTCATAAGTCAGTGCAATAAACTCGTTTACAGGAACGTTAGATCACTTGTTAAGTAACTTTTACGTGAGACTCAACTTTTCCAGTATGCCTTTTTATTCTCTACTCCGCAGCTTGCAGACATTCAACAATAGGGATATTACAAACTAGCCAAATAATTGTATTTATTAAATTATTTTTGGGGGGCATTTTACCAATATTGGACAGTTAAATGAAGAGAGAAAAAAAAATGGTGTGAAAAGCTCAGGATATTGCAGTTATGTGGCGCTCCATTTCCTTGTACTTAGTAAGTGGGGAATAGGTTAAGCAGTGTATTTAAATGTATGTAAAATATGCTAATAGTTGTAATATGTGACAAAATGATGGATTAAAAAAGAAATTGATGTTTTTTTGACATTTTAACCTTGCCTTAATTCTGATGACCACAGCTGCAGAGGGAGTTAGACATCAACCTCCGATTGTCTATGCCAACTACTGAAGAAACAAAGCCAAAGAAGAAGACTAAAAAGACTGTCAAGGTACTATATTTACTGATAAAGTCGATTTTTTTATTAGTTAATGAGAAAAATATTTATGTAGCAGTGACAATAGTTGTCTTATGTCTCAGAAAATTCCTCAACAGACTGAAGTGGCATTAAGCAGCCCAAGGCGCCAAAAAATGCCCTTTGTTGCCGGAACAGTAAGTCAATTCTGATTTTTACACTGACTCTAAAAAACATGTAAAATTGACTGTTCCCTCGGTTTGATTCCATTTGATTGATTTGTTTCCCCCTACCTGTCATAGTCGACAAGCCCAAGCCATTCAGTCCACGCCAACGTACAGGCAATCCTTCACATGATGAAGCACCACCAGCCCCAGCTGTGTGAGCGAGTAGGCGCTCTGCACAGGACTGGTTGTGGAGCCAAGAAAAGTCTCCTAAAGGACTTTCCTCCATCTTCCACTGCTCACCAGAAGTCTGACAGCCTGCCTTCGGATCAGTTGCTGAGCTCGCTGTCTGACCTACTGCTGGCTCTGCAGGATGAGCTGGGACAGATGAGCTTGTAAGTTTTTATTATTTCTAAAATTGTTTCATTTATTGTTTTCTTTAGACCATTAGTAATCAATCCGCTCTGTTTGCCAGTGAACACCAGGAGTTGGTCTGTCAGATAGATGCAGTCCAACATCAGGAGCAAAGGCAGGATTTGAAGAGAGAGCTGGAGAGGCTGGTCAGCAGGATGGAGGAGAAGGGAGCTCAGATCACCAAGCTCCGCAAACACCAGCAAGTGGTATGTGAACTCTAACTCAGGAAAATCAAGAGGTTTGGAGGTAAAGATGTCAAATAACACAATTTCTTAACTAATAAAGGAACACTATTGATGTGTAAAAGTGCTCAACAGAAATGAGCAGTCCCACCTCCTCTCAGAAGTATGTTTTGTTAGTGTTACTTCTCTCGGATGTTTGACTATACAGATTTACACATATTCAGAGTTTGACACAAGAGGACTTTCTTCAGTTTTTGCTGAAAGTGGCTCCAAGCTCACCTTAAATGTGAATTTAAGATGCTCCTGCAACCATGATTTGTTATGTCACAACTTTTTTAGAACTCTATTCTGGTCCAATAGGCAACTATAATGATGTGAACACAGACTGGAGTCTTCATTGATGGAGGAGACATCCGTTCTTCAGTAGCTAAACTGTTGATATGTAAACTGATATATATAAATTATTAAGTGTTCATACATCATGGATTTTTCAGTGAAGACAAGAGACGATTTCATGAATTTGTAACTGGGTAATTGTACTTTTTTATGGACACATAGTTATTCAAAGACAACTTTTTTTCTAGTACATCTGTAAAGGATTTGTAATATATTAAAAGTTTGTACTGTAGTGATGTTTTCTGTCTTCTGCTCCTCCACAGGTCCAGAAAATGACCAAGAGCCAGTCATGTGCCGAAGAACACACAGCAAAGAAACTGAGGGGGATCAAGCCACCGGTTCCGTCCCCTGTTAAGGCTAAACAGAAAGAAAAGAAAGGTATGACGACTCAAAACAACCTGCGGCTTCTCAGAGAGACGCAGAAGTTGAGAAACAGCCTTCAACAAGAAGACCTGTCGTGGGAAACATGAGGTTCTGTGTGCAGGCTCTGATGCTACAGCTGGATGAAGCACGAGACTCCCCTCGGCTCGGCTCCTTGCAGCTTGTTTTCTTCTCCCTTCAGACAGCCTGCGGGCCATTCTTAGCAACAAATTAAAGTGGAAATAAAGTGTTTTCTGCAAGTGGCTGATTTAAATGAGGTATTGTACTTACAGTGCCTTCATTGGGTATAATTTATAAACCTTAAAAATGATGTGAATTAAGTATATTTCATCTCAAATAAAGCTGATGTAAATGATTTTAAAAGTATTTAGTTTTACATTTTTAATAAAGCTTACTCTCTTATTCTCTACACATTGAATTTTCCTTTTTGTTCAATGCTTTTGTTAGAACTTCACCAGAACAACCACTAGATGGCAGTGCTTAGCCTGCGTCTGTACAAACCTGAAGGCTTCTACATTTAACAAGTCACACCAGTGCATATGTATACTAGTGAAATATAACTTTGTAATCTTGTGTACAGCATCAATCGCCCTGCTGTCTTGAATAATCTATAATGCAGAGGGCCCAAATGCTCTGAACTGTGTTACAGCAGCTGGACGGACAGCTGAGTAAATGTAGCCCAAACCACAGGTCACACGGATGTGGGTTTCTCGCTCTGTGCATGTAGGAGGAGCTGCCCTCAGAATTTTGCTATTTCACGCAGCCAAAACAGCTCAACTCTCTTTAATTCAACTACGAAAGCTATCTCAGTCGTATGCGGGTCAGATGACAGGGCACATTTCTTGCGTGCCTCACACTTAAATTTGCTTCTGTTTATTTGAGTCAGGCACCTTTTTATGGAATGAATAAGCACATGTGAAGCTGCCTCACAACATTCCTGAATCCTCCTGGGTCAGCATTTTTATTCCATCAGGTGATATTTTGGACAGACAAGTAGCATTTCTGATGTATTCTGGGTCCCGTATACTACGAATAACTGAATTGACAACTTGATACGTGCTATATAGTTACAGATAGTTGAAATAGGCACTAAGATGAAAAACAGTCTCTAAATTCTTGAGTCTTGATGGTTATTGTTTGTTTCTGCATCAGTTCATTATGTCGCTAACATTGCTTGGTCCTGGTATCCTTGGCATGATCCAGAGTTCACTGCATGGTTAAATGGACTGAGCTGGTGTTTGCGAGAAAGACTAAACCTAATGCATTGTTTCTCTGTGCGCCTGTATTAGATTACCGAGCATGACTGGACACAACAATCAGGTTAGCCAAGGCAAGTCAAGATCCCTCCTCGCCTGCATATACAGCGTTTCTGTCCCCTTCTATTCACACTCCTGACCCTGCAACTTTGATACCTTGTGACTCCATGCCCCCTCTTTTTGTCTAGTATTGAATAGCAGTGGTGTGTTTAAAGAGGCAGGTATCACTCTGTGTCATGCATCTTGCAGTGGGTGTGTGAAAGGATTTCCTAAGTTTGAAGTCCATTGTCTTGTAAAGATGAAGATATGTCTGCATAGTGTGGCATTCGGACACAAAACATTACAGTCCATGTCGTGGAGGAGTTAGAAGTTCACACAGGAAAAAATTTGAAGTAGCATCCCCACTGTGTGGCTACATGTTTGCTGGTCAGCAAAAAGATTTTCCACTTCCTCATGATAGGGCTTTGGGCGATGTCGATAGGGCAGTGCAAGCTTTGCCACATTAACAGCAGAGCAAGTATAGAGTTGCCTGTTCTTTTAATGGACACAAGACTCAAACATTCTCGACTAAAACTGTTCGGTTCTGGGAAACTGCCAGTTTGGGACTCGGGTTCACTGGAAGAATAACTGTGCTCAGCTCAAATACACATACTGTAGGCACACACCTCATTCAAGAATGTAGTCAACTGGACTGCGATTCTTGAGTGAGTCACACAGATAACCACACACGCTCACTGACATTTCCTCTGGAGCAAACAGTTTTTGCTACATAAGCAGAACCTTGCTGTGACCTTGGAAGCTGACTTTGTGTCCTGTTAGGAGAGCAACACTCAAGAGTGTGAAACGAACGGCTTGCTTTGAAAAGAGGGCTGGTTTCTTTGTTTGTGGCTCTCACTGGTTTGGAGATTAATGGTACAACCGTTTATATAATGTCAGTTTTATTAATGTTTGCACATGCTGCAATAAACTTTGAACTCGTTTCCCTTGCAATAACATATTGATCCTATTGTATAAAAATGGCGTAAGTTAGGCCAGTGGTTCCCAACTGGTCCAGCCTCAGGACCCACTATGTCTCTATTAATGACGGTCACGACCCAACTTTTTGAAGTTTGCTACTCCTGTTAACAAATTAAGGTTTATTTGGGTGTAGTCTCAACATATTTCAATACAGCTTGGGGAAAAAATTGGCTTATTTTTTGCTCATTTTGGTTTATTTGGACCCTTTTGCCAAGTTTCGGGCATATTTTGGCCCATTTTGACAGATTCTGAGCACATTTTGGTTCATTTTTGGCACGTTTTAGCATAAATTTCTCCACTAAGCATGCAGAACCAAATCTAGACGTTAATAGTGGGCAACTACTGGTGTCACCACCACTAAATATCCTGCTATTGAAAGCAAACTGTGTCATAAGAAGCACGTCCTTTAAAATAAAAGACTTTATATCACTACTTTTTTGGGGGGCATGCTTCTGCGACCCACTTTTGGGTCCCGACCCACCAGGTGAGAACCACTGTGTTAGGCTACTTGTTAAAGTTTATAACAGTATACAACAGAAGTGAGTGTGTAACATGTCCATTCATTCTAAACTGTTTCAGGCTAGAGTAACTGCATAACTTCCAAGTTAAACATTAGGATATGTGCTATAGTGTCAAATTAAAAACTAGCAGGTAAAATTACAGGCCCAACAGTAGGTGCTAGATGCAACAACAGTCATTGTACCTTTCATCAGATTGAATTCTTATTTTTTTAATAAGTCATATGCCCATTTTTAATTGTAATGACAACTGTAAATCCTCCTCAGCATGGAGGATACGAAATTTCTGCAGACGTTCTGCCATTCCTCAGAGGCATTTTTTCAGCTGCTCTTTGCTGGAGGGGCTGTGCTGCTCTACATTTAAAATAACCGTTTTCTAATGTATTCAGTCTATGAAAAATGAAATGAGTAACAGTCAAATAGCTTTTGTACTCATGCAGTCCTGCATCTTCACAATCCCACCTTAGTGCTTCAGTGTCAGGACTATGCATTCACTGTGGTAGTACCAACCTGGTTTATAACAAACATGCCGGCCTCAATGTGAGCAGAACACATTTACCTTGGTTTTATCCGACTACAGAGTGAGCTCCCATGGTCATCAGGCTTGTTTCATGCATTTTAGCAAAATTTAACCTTGTAGTTGACTGTCGAAGAGCAAGCAGAGATTCACATTGTGCGGTTTTCTTGACACTGAACTGTCACAGAAACTCAAATTTCCATTGATAATCCCTTTGCCAAGTCTGAAGAACCTGCCCGTCCGTTTTTCATAGCTAGACTGTGCAAGTAATGCACCGTCTGTGGCATCATTATTCCTCCTGGTTATTGCTGTGACTGTGCTTCCTCTGATTTGTTGTTGTAGATTGATCCTCCTGTATCGTTTTCCATCTTTATGGAGTCTCACAATCTGATTTTTTTGATTTTTAGTCCTTTTAATTCACTCATCTGGCAAATATTGTCCTTGTGGAACCATGATGTAGGCATACATAGTCACGACCCATAGGTCCAAAACTGAGGAAGCCCTAGTGCTCATTTTATAACCACGATCATGCAGTCAGGCGAATTGGTGTGAAAACCAGCCAAACAAATTAGACAAAGTATTTCAAGATTAATTTGACATTTTGGGAAATACACTAATATTAATTTTAGTACAGTCTGGAAATAACTAGCTGAATACTGTCCAAAGTTATCAAAACCACCTCCATATGTATATTGCCAATTTAGGGATAAATAAATGTAGTGTGAATATGGTTTGATTGCACTGCTTTGCTGTTCACATCTTAAACAAGAATTTGTTGACCTAGTATTAGTTACACACACACAGGGCAACACAAAGGAAAACCAGAATTTGATACACCACCTTCTGTTGTCCGGGTAACTGGCCTTTCAACTGTAACCATGGTGATAAGAGCCCCACAAGACCTGCCTGCGTATCATCGTCCCACTCATGTAAATTACAAGCACTGAGGAAGTTGACACTGCCGTCAAATGAAAGGAAAATAGGGTGATTTGTTTAACAATATTCAAACTTTATTGGTTTAACATTGTGAAACTAAAGGCAACACTAGAAAACAAGGCCAAAAAACAAAAAAAAAGCTTGAGGAGAAAAAAAAAGGGCACAAAATAAGCACAAACAATTTCAGGAGGCATTGTGGCACCTGCAAGTGTCTACATATGGCTGTGTGTTGCAAAGTGGGGCGACAAGAAAAACCAAAAATCGTACCTACAAGACTAATGGCCTCTAAAAGAACAGGTAAAAGATATGGCACTAAAGTGTGTGCACTTAGCAATAAAGCCACAAGGCAAAGGAGGGAATCAAAAAGCCTATTACTCATCGCGCTTTGAATTGAACACTACGAGGCTGAGAACTGATAGGAGAGCCCTCCATGACCAAGCAAATTTTGAATTTAAAATCCTACTGGACAGAAGATGTCATTCAATGCAACCACCGCATATTACAACCAAAGTGGAGTTCAAGTCATGTGATATGCAGCGTGGAGGAAATGTTGCAATAAAGAACACTCGAGGTCTGTGGCTGTGGTTACAACATTACCAGTGAGTTGTTTTATTATAATGGAGGTGGTGAGAAGCTGTCCAGGCCACGACCAGGCTTCATCCATTTCAGAACTATGCCAGTCATCCGATTAGTCATTTAAGCAGCACTTAAGCTATAATTCTACTGTGTTATTGTTAAATGCTACTAAAATGTGATCCATAAGTTCAAAAGATACATCCAACAAATGAAGCAACAGTAGCCTGAAAATTGCCTGGACAGCTCATCACAAGGAAACGTTCGGTGGGTTTGATCAAGAAGTTAAGGCTGAGTGTGACAAAACAGACATTTAAGCAGAGTACAACACAGAAAATCACTTCACAGGGGCCTGAAAGTGCTGAGTCCCATTGATATTTAATACATGTGGCATATCGTTTTACAATACAACTATATATGGATATCAACTGAATAAGGCACTTTTCCTTAAGAGGTGCAGGGACTGAGTTGGTAACTTGTAAGAGGAGTTGCTGAGATACAACACAGTGGACATCAGGTATCCATGGACACCAGACCGGTTTGGACAATGTCAACATGTGATGCTGTGTTTCTTAAGGAATGCAGCTACCATGTTGGAATGCAGAGATCGCTCTGGACGCAGTGGTTACACAGCAGACCACTCAGCAGCTGTGAGCTAACACTCAATATTTCTCTTAATTTGGCCGAAGGGACTCCACATGCAGAGAGTGAACGAAATGGGTGCAGCTAAGGCAAAAACTCTCTAGCCTACTCGCCACACTTGGGTCTTTGGGCTGTAGCCTAATGCCACCAGGTGACTGTAGGTTAAAGGCGTGTTAATGGTGAGCAGCAGTAAACATGTAATCTCAAATTATAGAAGCAAAGAAAAAAACAACATTAGATCATGAATTTCTTACCATTTGTGGTCATACAAATTAGGGCGATTATTCATTATCTAGTATTATTCAAGACTGAGTATTTATACAAGCATCTGATTTTTTTTTTGTTTTGCTTTTTTTTTTAGCTGAACCATGAAAACATTTATAAAGGCAAAGTTACAAAACAAAGCTTGTCAGTGCAATGCTCAATTTCCATGCCAAAAGTGAGGACTTTGGCTTAATGCACACTGTTTCAAGGCATTCCTTCAACTAGCATACGGGCTAATCACAAATAATTAAGTGGTTTTTAAGTGTATCTAAACCTCTAAGAACATATGCAATGGAAGGAAAATAAACCACAACTCCAAGCATTCAGCATGCAATAATGAAAAAAGGCATTTAAACATAACATTCCCGACACTGACAAGCTGCTACGAGCAAAAAGGTTCTGATAAAACGCTTCTTCATTTGGCCTTTCCTTAAGTTGAAACCTAGAAGATGAACAAACACAGGACATGGCTATGTACAGGAGGGACAAAATGGGGAAAGAAATAAATCACAGTTAGCAGCTAACCAATTAGAGGCCTTGACATGAACTTAAGCACAGCCACCTAGTTGTTGCAGTTCTGCACTTCATTCTCAATCCTCTCATTTACATGACAAAGTCTGAAATCAGAGGTGCAATGCTCATTCGGCAAAACCAACACTCAAACAATCCAACATTTAGTTTTTTTTTTAACCTAAATGGACTCACTCTCTGATACACTAGTTTTTAAATTAAGTCCAATATTTTTCCATTTCTTAAAAAAAAAAAAAAAAAAGAAAAGGTACTCTCAGGTTTGTCGCACCTATAACAGCAACAGCAGTCTGAAATTTCCTGCCAGCTCATTGTTTGTTGTGAAACTCAATTTGTAACGCAGTTCTGAAACATGGGGGTGGGAGGAAATTTAGGTGGCAGTATTAGATGTGATAAAATTGAGAGTACCTTTGAATGATTTATTTCTACAAAGTCACCGGCGAGATGACTGCAGGGTTTCATGCACTGAATATAGTCCTCTATTGTACCTACAGGGACAAAGTCTTGACTGAACAAGGCCCTTGAGTAATGACTATCTACCGTTAACGATAAAAGGCTCTTCAGTCCAGCTGGGACACTACGGTTCTCACCAATATCAGCACAGCGATACCGTTTCTTGCTTACAAATATAAACTAATGACAACACGCGGGCCTCAACCACGAAGAAAAGACTCTTCATTCTCTCTCTCTTTAAGTCATACTGGACATTAAAGGCACTTCACTGCTCTCGCTGTCCACATCAAGAAAAGGTGCATGCCATTTTATATCTCCCCCATTCTCCATTTTATACATTATTTAAACAAATGAATTACTCATTTCTGAAATATTCTACAATTTTCATCCCCTTTTGATTACTCCACAGAACAGAAAGGGCCAGCTCCACATTAGCAACCCGAGCGGGCAAGGTCAGAAATGACAGAGGATTAATGGTTGTGAAATGAATTCGATCCATGATTTATTGCATTGAGCTGCTGTACTGGCAGTTGATGTTGGACATTTTAACATCGTGTATGGGCTGAATTTTTTTCCAAGGGAATTCAACAGCAGAAAATGCAGATGACTCTTTAGTGCCAAGAGAAACTCCCATGAAAATAAGACCTTTTTCTTTAGTCTGACATCAGATGATTGGGTGTTGCTTTTATTCCTGTGTAAGTAACCCTGCCTCTTTTACATCATCAAACACATATACACGATACAGCTGCGTGGGGGAGAGGAAACCTACAACTGAACAGGCTAAAAGCAACACTGAATCATCACAGTCGTCAGAATAGCTGAGAACTCAAACAGCGTTTCCAAATCAGGATTTTTAAAAAATTAAATCAATGCAGCTGTATGCCTTTCAAGCATCGACAGTAAAGCTACTCTGCATATGTGACTAATTCTTTAACTCTCATGTGGTGTATTTAATTGAGGAAGGCATGACGAGAGGGGCTGTAAATAACACAAGCCCACTCAGTTTGCTGGAAAATGGTCTTTGCAGAGTGACTAACTGCGTGATGGAGGTGGAAGTAGCTACCAGATGATGTAATCCATATGCTCAAGGCCTAAAAGTCTTGTCACTGGAGATGTACAAGTTTGTGTAAAGTGAATTATCATACTCACAGGCATGCACGTTTGCCCTAATACAAACTACAAAGGCAGCACTAACGCAAGCCTAAACCCCAAGTGGCACAAACATCAAAAGATAAAAAAAAAAACCTGCTAAAAAACGCTGTTTGAGTCCGCCCTGATGAATGTGTGCCGAGTAGGGAGTTTTCTCTGGTAGGGTCTAGTTGGTGGGGATAAGTCGAATGATGTGGAACCTTAAGTGCAGCCACTTCAAAGGGTGTGGTAATTGCGGTCCTTGGACTTGCAGAATTTGTAGAGGAAGAAGATCACCGCCTGCAGGCCCAGGACCAGCACGATTCCACCGATGAAGCTTGCAGCGTCAAAGGTCGAGTTCTTGTGAGGGCTAACTGCTGTGGTACTTGGCACGCCAGTTGCAGCTGCGATAAAAGACAACGCAAACGAGAAAGGAGATCAGTCAGTGCTGCTTATATATAGATTACAGGACAGGATTTAAGAACCGTCTTCACCATAGCGTCGGACTTACTTGAAGTAGAAGTTGTAGGTGTGGAGACGGTGATGCTAGCATTGGTTGGAGCAGCACTGGGAACAACCGTTCCATTGTCTGTAGTAGCATCACATGAAGAAAACATCCATTAGCCTTTATGCAAGCAAGTTATGTGACAGGCTTCAACTTGGAATTCTTAATATTTAATTTCTGTTTATTCTGGCGACACCTGACAATACTTTAGAAACAGTTTAACAGCATAGATACACATAAGAAACTTGTGTATCTAATTGTGTGTCATAAAAATTCTTCACAACATGGCCCAGCCGTGAAGCCATTAGAGACTCGGGTGTAACCAGCAGTCACATGATGAATAATACTTGTATATTTTCGCTGAAATCGGGCTGAACTGCAGGCTGTGTTTACACAGATAGGAGACATGTGAACAAAATTAAAAATGCAAGTACAAAAATCTATAGTATGTAGAGTCAACATTTTTTCCCCCAGTACTGGCAACACCTGTGGGCACCTGAAAACCTGTTCTAAAGATTGATTTGAGATTTTTTTCAATTTTTGTAAAATAAAGAAATAAAACAGTCACATTTTAATGATTATAACGGTGTCATACTGCTGAGGTCTCTCTACTTCTAGCCGTGCTTGTGTTGTTCTCATAGAGGTACATGTTTTAATATTGCGGTTAAAAAATCAGCCCACAATGAGAAAAATGTCAGAGGAGCAAAATACCACCCAGAAACTTTTTGGGGTTATAAGGATTGTAAAAGAAGTTTGCATAAGCAGTATCTTAACACAGCTCTAAAACAATATAAAGAGAGTGGGCAGCAAACAGTGAGGAGTGAGAATTAAAATATTAACACTGGTTTAAATGCCACATTGTTCCCTGTGTCTCCCTTGTGAAGAAAATGTGTACCCAGCACAGGAACAGCAGACTTTTTATTACCAGAACTCCTCTGTAGAATTGATCACAGAATGTAAATACTTTGAATGGCTACTGCTGAAAAAAGCAGACCATAAAAGTATCAGAATCCGAGTCTGATTCATGAGGCTCTTAATTATAACTTTAAGAGCTCTCAATAAATCTATTAGTACGCCCACTTCACACACCCTAGAGGAGGGAACAGCTGAGTTTTTAAGGGAATGTTACCTGTGGTGTTGCTGTTAGAGGTGGTGACAACAACAGAGGTATGGGGGGCTGTAGTGGGAGGGGGAGTAGTCGTAGGAGGGGAAGCAGTCGAAGGAGTTTGGGTAACTTCAGCCTGGACTGTTGTGCTTTGATCGACTGGACAAGGAACCAACACCAAGACAAAGGGAAAGCAACAGAAACCAGCCAAACAACAAGAAGGTTATGCCCCAAAACTACACAATTACATAACAGTCCCCCACCATTTCTCTTCCACAGGTTAAAATAATGTTGCATATGTGGCAAAGTCTGCTGGACACAAAGACAACACTCTAGAAAGTAGACCCAGAAAGACTCAGACTGACACTTAACACCTTAGTTAGAGTATAGCAGGAAAGCAGAATCTGCAGAGTTTATACACTTCACTTGGAGAAATGTGTCTTAAAAGAAAGTGGTATTTAGAACCACTACGTAGTTAAACTTACCTGAGCAGCTAACGTTGATGCAGGATTCATTGTCTCCAACAAGAGTCATATTGCGACAGCCAAAAGATGCTGAAAGAGAGAAAAATACCAGGAATTAAATGTTTGATTTAGGGTTTATATAAATCAAGTTTATCCAAGCAGTCAAATCATATTTTACAGTCATCAAGAGCAGAAGCACTTCATTTTATGTTTAAGGTTTAATGCTACTGTGGGAAATAGTTGCCTATTCTACCGTTTTGCACTGAATGTGCATGCAAATAGTTAAGCAGCACAATATGCAATGGAGTTGTGTATCTCGTTCCTTATCTCCTGCACAGGAAGGTCAGAGCAGTTGCTCACACAGGCCCACATCCTGCAGCTGAAGGATGGCGTTCCCTCTATCCTGCTGCCCCCATCATAGCTGCCTGAAATCTGGTTTGTGCGCATTCATCCTGAGCCCTGTATCAGCATAATTTCTTATTTTCGCTAATGCAGTCACCGAGAGGAGAATATTGAATACTTCTTGCAGCAGTGAAAGACTGATTCAGATCCTTTACTTAAGTAAAACAATACGAAAAAACTCCATTAGAACTCTGCATTCAGAATAGACAATTATGATATGGAAAATGACAGCAAATGGCGCTTTAGGTATTTCTTAAAACAACAAAACTGCCCCATAGCTATATTACATTATATTATAGGATCTAATTAATAATGCATCATTAAAACCGTAAGCAGAATGATTATGTTGTACCTTGTTAAGACCGAGCTTCTTAAAAACAACTTTCCTGTCACACTGCATTACATTTTACATTTTAAATGTTTTTGTCTTTGCCTGCAAAGTTTTTTAGTCAGTATGGTCACATAAAAGCAGAGAAATGTACACATTTCCATCTGAATCGTAGAGCAGAAGTATAAAATAGCATAAAATGGTGATAATAAAGTTTGTTACAAATATCTAGTAGCATGTAGGTAAAGACAGTTATTAAGTAAATGTACTGTTCTATCATGGTTTTCAGACTAAAAACATTTCTATTTGTTTATGTGTATTCAGTCTACTGCGTCATATGTTGACCATCTAGGTGTATTCTTCTTTTCTTTTCTTTTTTTTTTTTTACTGTAATCTGATGACTTATTAACCATGACAGAAAGGAACTTTGACCCACCATGAAATCTTGTCTGTCTAGAAACCTTGACAACAAGTCAAGATACAGGCAGACAATGATTTTATTTTGTAATCATTTAGCAGATGGCTAAATTTTACTGATTTACAGACACGGTAAACTGGAGCAAACATGCAATGCCATGTACAACTTGGTCTGTATCACGGTGACGAGACAATGAGTCATGACTGTCAGCATCTTGTGACTATAGGTTCTTTTCGCACTCAGTCATACGCTACACTCTTTACTATTGTTCAAGCTAAACTGATATTATCAAAAGCTTTAGCACAGATCCACACGCCAGGTATCTGACTTGATAAACTGATAACATCTGCATCAAAGTTCCTTTATAATAACACAACTAGACATGTTTTTTCCCCTACCATGTTTTAGTCTGTGACAATTTGATGTTTTTGTTCATCATTTCTAACAAACATTAAATATCTTCACATTTTTGACTGGACTTGTTTTTTTAAAGTCACATTTCATAGTCACTAAATGATCTTTTTTTTACTCCTTTAGCCATGCCATAAACAAAAAAGACAGATAGATACAGCTAAGAACATACAGTAACAGCATTAAATATTCAGCAAGACTGCATTTTGCCTTCACTCGTGTCAGACATCTCTGGAATACCATATGTCTTAAAACTAAACGTTTCAGGTAATATAGGAGTTGAGAAGACATTTCCCGCAAAGCTTCACAAACCGTTAAATATGGTGACAGAGAAGGCCATTAAAGGCCTTTGACCTCATCCTTCTGTCAAAACTGCTTTTGAATTTGTTTTTATGAGCATATGAGGGTATTATCATCCTGAATATGGGAACATCATAAACGGAAGCGTTTCTTCTCGCTGTGGCGCACCTGGTGCTGTAAAATGTCGTCCTACACCTTCCTTGCTTGTTATACGATATTCTAGAGCAACCAAAGACTCCCACCAGATGGCCGCCCATAAATTACAGATAAACCAAGTTTAACACAAAGTAAGTCTGCAGCAATTGTTGGAAGTATCTTTTGTCGGTCTCCGAATAAGGACAGAAATTCACTCACTGGCTTGTGCTAGATTTTCCACTTGCTCCCATGACTACATTTTGTGTTCCTTGTATCAGCTTATGCATCTTTGTGCACTGAATTTGGATACAAGCAACTATCAAACAGCCGCTCTGTCACAGCGAATAGTTTGTGGAGTTAATGGTGCCAAGTTTTTGTTGGAACTGTGTCACTTTTCAGTTGGCTATGTGATTATTTAGGTCGTTGCTTTTCTGTTAGGCAGCCAGTATAGCCTCTCCTTGATTTTATGCATGTTTTCATTATTTTTCCAGATTGTTCATCCTGCTAAATATGAATGTGAAACTTTTTTAAAAACTCAGGATCCTAAAACCAGCTGGCAGGTTTGAAAGGAATGTAATTTAAAAAACAGTTTTTGAAAAATTGATCACTTTGCACTCCTCAGCACAACCAAGATGCCATCAGTGACTCAGCTGTGATAAACAACATCCAACATAAATTCAGGGACTTTTCAGCTGAACTTTAGGCTGTGTTAACACAAAACTGAGAGGAGACAATTATAAGTGTAAGCAGAAAAACATCCATTGAATGTAGTCCCCATTTGTGGAAAAGTTGTCTATATCAATTCCAGATTTTCTCAATTTTTGTAAACTCAACAATCAAATGAATTCTACTTTATTTTTTTAGGTTTCTGCCATTATAAGTTTGTTATATTGCACAGAAGACATTTTTGAGTTCGCTCTACTTCTAGCTGTGGTTGTGGCTTTTCCTGAGAAGGTGCATGACTTTATATTGCAGTTAAAAATGAGCACACAGTGAGTAAAAATGTGACGGGAGCAAAAACCACCAACAGAAACTGCTTGGGCTTCTGAGGGTTAAAGTGAGAAATGACTAAATGACTCACTGCCTTTCTAACTGCCATAGTTACATCCGAAATTCTTAAGAACCGGCCGCCTTACGTTTCCAACCCATTGTGTGACCCGACACTGAGATCTATGAATGTTGAACCACGTGGCAGGAGGGTTTTTTTCAGTCCAACAGGTCAGAGGGATACTATCTCACAGGCAGCTGTGAAAGGTAGAACTCTTTCTCACCCTTTTCCAAGATGGTGACATTATCGTCACCATGCAGCACGTCCACCAGTTGCTCAGACATGGGCGTCAGTGAAAGACTATTAGGCCTCGAGCTCACTGCAGAAAACAGCCTCTGAGTGAAGAGCACTCAACAAGCTTTGTCTCAGACTACAGCCTGCACTTAAAGGCGCTACAGAGCTTGTGTGTACACGTGTAAAGTTTCTGAACGCTCAAACATCAGGCAGCAGGGAAATGCGCTTCTGAGGCTTGTTTACACAAAATCCCTAAACCAAAGATAAATCTGGTAATGACAATGTGGTAGGCGTTCACTTGCAATACAGCGGTGTGGTTATGCTGCATTTCATTAAAGCCATCTTGGCTGGCCAGAGCTGACCTTTCTGGCTTTTTTTCCTCAGTTCATTTCAAATAGGTGATCCATTTTTGAGCTTGCGAAAGCTTTAGCTGTTCACTAACTGTGTGGTAAACAGTTAGTGAACAGCGGAAGAACCGCAGTGCTGTGCCTGCCTTCATGCTGTGTAGGCTCATGTAGATTGTTTGTTTTAGTGTGAGAGGGAAGTCTTCAGGAAGTCAAAGTAGAACTCACATTTTCAAACGAGAATAGAGTGCCTATCTGATTTAAATCCAGGGAAAACAACTGCTAATTAAATGTTTTGCAAAACAAATCATAGACCAAGCAGCTGAAATGTATCAAACCCAATATGTGAACATATCTTAATCTTCATATTCATTTTTGATTTAGGGTTTTGTGTCTGTGGGTTATTTCCTCCTGTGAATAAAACGTAATTTAAACCCTGAACTTTCTTCTCCCTCGGGAAAACACAGAAGAAACCCACCTATCCAGTCTTGCATGACTCTGAAAAGCGGAGCATAACTGCCATCTCGCCTGCCCTGTTCAACCACTAAATAAATCATGAAGTGATGTATCATCATCATCATCACATCACGGGGCCACTCAACATTCAGAGACAAAGCAAGAGGAGGGTGTGGGAGGGATCACCAAATCTCAATATAGTCCCTCCTGGAGAGAATCAGAGCTTCTCATTGGTGAAGCTGTCAAACAGGTCAACTCCCATGTGAGTTAAAACACTGTGTGCCTGTTGTACTAAATTTAACTGTCGCAGGAGCTTCGCTTACTGATTTTGGAGTTACCAGACCAACCTGTGACACACTTAAGATTACACACATCCTCCATTATGTGAGTCTAAAGGCAACTTAAATTTCAGCTGGGCTAATTGTATACTCGTCTTGAGTTGCACCCGAGGCAAAAATTATAAGAACACACATTGAATTAATCTTTTTATCCTATCTGCACACTCTTTCCTCTCATTTGTGCTGTTATTCTCTCCTTCCTTCTGTTCCCCTCCATGAGGAGATTGCTGGTTTCCTGCCACACGACCCCTTGTTTCCTCTCCTGCCCATCTTTTCACAATCACTACAGACCCATGTGTGCGTCTGACTACACAAACTGAACTTGCCTAGAATAAGGAACCCAAGAGTCAAATGGTCATCATCACCCTAGAGAGCCTTCACTCGTGAGGAATTGTTTTCGCCACAAGTGTGCTTTCAAGTCAATAAACACTCACGTTTAATTACAACTATAGTCATATCTGCTGATTGAACTTGTGTGATAAGCCGGCAATTTTAAGATACAAGCTTTACTCCACACCTGTAACCTCCAACACTAGTAGCAGCATAACAAGCACCGTCTCTCCTGGCCTAATAAAAGTTAAAAACAAACACCAATCCGTAGAGGGAGGATACAGCGACCAGAAAGCCGCTGGTTCACTCAGGAAACAATCCGTCATGTAGTGTTGTTATGGCAAGTCCTTTTAACTGAATAGTGCACATTTCTAATCACAATCAGTGGACTTCCAAATTAGGTTAAAAAATACCACTGCAGCATATTTTCAAACTGCCCCGCTACAGAGGAGAAGTCAGAGATTTCTCATATTCAGGACACTTGTGTTAAGACAGATTTGCATTGACATATAGACATTATAGAGCAGCAGTACCGAGAAGCAAGGCAACAAAACCACACTTCGTCCAAAAGAGCATTTTAACAAGTAAACAATCTGTCCTGTTAATCCTCTACAAGTTTTATAAATTTAGATCCACATTTCAGACCCACAGCACCGGCCAGAGTTGCCACAAAGATCACACTACTGCTGCCATACATTCCCTCACATTTCAGACCCACAGCACCGGCCAGAGTTGCCACAAAGATCACACTACTGCTTGAGCTTTAGGGAAACTGAATAACGACATGTAAAAGTCTGCTGCCATACATTCCCTCCATACCCAGGAGCCACACATCCAATCCGCTCATTGGGGACAATTAAGGGACACACAAAGGCCAACCTGTGCGACAACCTGCCACACATTCAGGACAGATACTCACATGTCGTGCAGTTAACATACTGGCAGTCAGGAGTGGCTCCACATGACGTACATGGCAGAGATGAACATTCATCTGGGGAGAAATTAGATTTGGTTATGGTTATTTGTGAATGAAAGTAACTTCCTTACATGTGACAGAAAATGAAACCAACTCTCCAGAGCGGTCTAAGCACACAAAGGGCATGTTGAATCTCTGGGCGCAAAGCAAACAAAGCAGGGCAATACAGTGTAATAAATCTTCAAGTGTGGCACAACAGAGGTAATGCAAGAGTGTTACATAACAGCCTGGACTGGTCACTAATAACCTGATCAACTTGGGCTACACACCAGTCCTGCTTCTGTTCTCTCACTCATGAATCACACAGTGGCACAAATACAGCAGTTAGCAATGTAAATATGATCCCAGGTCTCACAGCTTGCTAGCAGGCTAAACCGTTAGCTGGTCCTGGTAACCTGAGTCCTGCTGGCCAGCGTGGAAATAAAGCTGACAAGTTGCCAAAAGGGACTATTTTTTTGTGAGCTGGAGAAAAAGAACAAGTGACAGCTGTGAAACTAAAAAGCGAGACGTGTAATGGCGCCCAAGGGGACTAAAACTGGAGCCCCGCGGGCGGATAAAAGTGAGTTTACCGGCTGGCTAAAGGAGGGACACGGTTGGCTTCAGCTAGCCGCTAGCTAAGCGGTGAGAGGTCGCGAAACTTACCTGCGTCCGCTGCGGCTGCTGCGCCAATCAGAGCCAGAGCCACCGCGAAAAACGCCACCTTCACCGACATGACTGCGGCCAACTTAGTGCTCGGGCTGGTCGTACGGGAGGAAACGTAGCGGGTTAGAAACGTCGAGAGTGAGACTTCGGAGATTTCACAGCTCCCTCCTCGTCTTTGCGTCTGTGCCTGCTGCTGCTGCTAGCTCGACACTTCCTACTTGACAGGTCATGTGGCGCTGCTGGCGGGGAGGGTTCAGAGGCAAACACGTCCGAGGAAACACAGAGGATTTAACGCAGAGCTCCTCTTCTGATTGGCTGAGAGGGAGCCCAGGAACACCTGACAGAGGTACACCTGTGAGCCGCAACCACCTATGTCGATCCTGTAAAAATTACCCCATATCAAAAAGTAGGAATGACGTGGTAGAAGGCCTCGAAGCATTTTTAAAGCAAATTTTGATTTATAGTTCATTTTAATTTGACCAATAGGTTTCTCCTGCCTGAAAAAGACATACACAAGTGACAAAAGACTAAGACATTGTAGCAGTGATATTGAGAAAAACACAAGGAAAAAAATAATTGAAAGGAGAAATTATTATTATTATTATTATTGATTAAAGTGTAAATTTACTATATTAATATTTTACATATTATTTACGTGCGTGTGTACAAATTGTAGTCTTTTTTCTTTTTCTTTTTTTTGTCTAATTGCTGTTATGATTTGTCAGGGAAACACAGATTTCACCATTTCAATGAATAAATATTTAATTTAATACAGAGAAGCAAAAAAAATGGCTATAAGATTATCACCCTTATTATTATTATTATCATTATTATTATTATTATTATGTACTCAATATACTAAAATTTTTTCATTGTAATTTTATTATATTTATACATTTTACATATTGTTTCCAACTAAATCTGTCTGTAAAAATTGTGGGAGTAATTAAGGAAAATGTTGGCACATTTAAGATAAGATTATCACACTGATCACTAGGAGAGTGGTGAAGCCCAAAATTATTCATATCTGTGCCATATGTTGATTTATAGTGAGGTTTTCTCTTGTTGTTGTTGATTTTGTTCCACTCCTTTTTTGTGATGGTCTCCAGGTGTGAAGGTTTCCTTGTTCTCACTCTGATTTCCACTTCCCTCTGCAGATCCTTGGTGTGATTCATGTCTGGATTCTACCTGGGAATCTCCAAAATGTTGATATTGTTTCCTTTTATTCATTTCTTCACTGCTTTGACTACGTGTTTTACATTATTGTCTTGTTAGAAGGTTCACTGCTGCCTAAAATCAAGTTTTTCTGCAGGCTGCCTGATGTTTTCCTCCAGAATCTTACTGGAGGAAGTAAGATCCTCTCATGATGCTGATGACAAAGTTTTACATTCCATCGGCTAAAAAATGCCCCCCAAAAACCTTGCATTACCAACACTGTGTTTGACTGTGGGGATGTTGATCTTCGCTTTCACCTTATCCAGTGACAGAAACGATGACCAAAAGCTTCCATACAATTTGAAATTGTCGCAAATCTCTGAGAAAATGAGCTTCTATGTCTCTCCCAATGGTTCTGATAATCTTCATTACATTCAGAGCATGCTAATATGCTATAAGGTGAAAACAGAACAAGAACAGTGGGATGCAGTGGTGGGCAGCATGATGGTGCACTTTTTACCAGTGTTGCCTCACAACAAGAGGCTTCTGAGTTGTAACCTGCAGGTCATCTGAGGTCTTTCATTGTGGATGTTCTGGATGTTTATGTCAGCATGTTTTCCCTGAGTATGTGTCTTGGATTCCTCCCAGAGTCGAAAGTCCAAAGACATTGCCTGCAGGTGTGAGTGTGTGTGCTAGGGTTGTCTATCTCTCTTTGTATTAGCCCTGTGATGTTTGCCCTGTGATGGACTGGCGACCTGCCCAGCCTAATATTAGCTAGGCCTCCAGTCTTTTATTTTCTATGCAGGTATAGCTGATGGGTGGATGATCAGTCAGTTGTCAGTTGCAAATTTTGCCTAAAACCAAGGAGCTTAGTGAGCTTGTTATTATGGATTGTCGCTGAGAGAGCACTGTGGCTGCTCATAAGATGGGGTAGACCTGTAAAAGGCAAATCTGTGACAGTGCAAAGCTTCATGAAAAGTACAAGGAGTTCCGAACTGAAAAATCTCAAAAAGCTTGGTCGGAGGGATTCATGTGCCGGAGAGGCCATGATGAATCTGAGGATTACCATCACAAGTGGTTAAGTAAGGGTCTAAAGAAAAACAAAGAAACCGAAAAACAGTTTGGAGCGGCCCAGGTAGAGTCCAGACCTAAATCCCACCAAGAGTCTGTGGAGGGAATTGAAGACCAGAGGGGTGAAAAGAGAGAATTCCAACCTCAAACACCTGGAGAACATCCCAAAAGTTAGTCGAACGCAATCCCAGTGGAGACATGTGAGAAGCTTGTTAGAAATGACAAGAACCATTTGATTGCTCTTGTGGCAAATAAACGCTTTACCATTGATTACTGAGAATTAACAACAATAAACATAAACATTTTGGACTTGGCATTCTTTGTAAAATTGTTTTAAAAAACAAAAATAACAACAATAAAAACCCAACAACATAGAAATAGTCCAAGTTTATCACAAACTCCTCTATGACAATGTCTCGCCATCTTTTGTCACCGATTTATGTGATTTCTAGACGGAGGATACCCTTTGGTCAAATACAAATCTGCGGTTTAGCTCACTGAGTTAAGGTGATACCACACGGGCTCAGTCCCTTAGCAGCGGTCATGAGTTTGAGTCTGGTTTTAAGACCCTGTATGTGTAACAGCTGATATATTTTATTGATATACTTCACTACACTCATTTATTTTAATTAGTCACAGATAATCATAATTACATTTCCAAGAGCTAGTACTGCATTTACTCAAAAAAGTGTGTCAATATTTGCCTTAATCTTTATTTCCTCCTCTTTGTAATAAACTGAAATTGTCTTTAGTGACACTGGATAAACATCCGTTGCAGGAAAATCACAGCAACAATTACATTAAAGCACTAAAAAAAGACTACAGTTTTTACTCCCACCTCAAATTAGCTTGTAATAACTTGTAACTGTAATCCATTAAAAAGAGCAAGCATGAAATTTACAAATAAATACGGAGGCTTTGTTTAAAAGAAAAGCAAATGTGTGTGCATTTATATATACAATTCAAATTACTCATGTATTTTAAGTTTGTTTTACTGCATCAAAAACAATGAAAACATATTTGAAAAGGCATGAGTAAAGAGTGCTTAGGAGCTATAGTTTAAACACTCCACAGGCTGTAATTTTACATTCATACTTGGGTCTTTCGTTGTAAGTCTTGGCCTCCTCTAATCTCCTCAGGACGTCGACACCCTCAACCACTTGACTAGAACAGAAAAGAAGACATAGGGCTACTTAAAAACTGTATAGGAGACCTGAGTTTATACAGAATTTGGAAATAAAAAGGTATCTTTCAGGTCATGTCAGTGGTACAGACCCAAAGGCAACATAGGTCTTGTCCATCCAGGGCGTCGGCTGCAGGGTGATGTAGAACTGGGATCCGTTGCTGTGAGGACCCTTATTGGCCATTCCTAGAACACCCCGCTTAGAGTGGGAAACAGCAAAACTCTCATCTGAAAGGGGGACGGACACATGTTCAGACAAATAGAGATTCAGCTCAAATTGATCTGCCAATTAACTCATTCTTGAACTTGTACGTTCTCATCGGAGATGTCCAGAAACTGTACCTTCAAACGTTGGTCCATAGATTGACTCGCCTCCATCACCTTTGCTCCCCGGAGAAACATCTGCAAAATACATGCGTGAAATTAAAACGGAATTAGATCACTGTGCACAAAAATCGAATTTCAAGATATATTTAATTTGTAATCTCACAATGCGGATATGATGGCCATGTATTTATAGGTCCATTTAGCTTAAAGGTTAGATAAGTTCAAACCACTCAACTGGAAGATGAGATTTTAAATAAAGTAAATTATTATAACCATGTCCAAATCAATAATATATTGATGTATCATGCACATCTTTAGCTGGTATGTACTGTATGTACTCAACAAAGAGATAAATATATCCTTGTCTATTTCCATTGCACCTGTATTGATTTTTTGTATGAGACACTCATAATATGACTGTGCTGGCTCATACAGTACCTCCACCTTGCACCCAGCCGTTGGGCACGATCCGATGAAACAGGGAGCCCTTGTAGCAGAGCGGGAGGCCGCCCTGCGACAGTCCTCGTTCCCCTGTGCACAAAGCCTCGAAGTTCTTTGAAGTCTTTGGACAGACATCTGAGAACAGCTGAGGAGAGGAGAGACAATGTGCTCAGATCACACGGTGCTCTGTAGGGATCATCTATTTTCTTACATTAGCAATCTGAACAATATCAAATGGTCAGGATGGATTGAAAGTCACAGGTTGGAGATAAGACATGAAAATACATGAATTTCAATCCCATGTGTCGGAGCTGCCTCACCTCAAACAATAACCTTCCCGCTGCTTCTCCTGCTATCTGAATGTCCATGAAGACAAACTGATGCTACAATGAAAGCACAGAGGTTTGTATTTTTCATTTTAATGTTTCAAGTTAAAGTCATACTCAGGTTGAAAAGCCTGCTGGTTTACAAAGCTTCCTGTACACTGACCTGAAAAGTCACAAGCTGCATGCAGTAAACCAATTACTGCATTAAAATATAACTAAATTAGGTGCAGAACTTCCTGGTACCAACCCCAGAAGGGAAACTGGCCTTGCATGCATCCATAGTTTTACCTACGTTTGTTCTTTATGTGACTGTGGTGTTGACTTGCCCCGGTTTTCTGGAGGTGTCTGGTGTAGAAGTCCTCAGTGAGAGCCATGTAGAAGGCTTGCGGCCGAGTGAAAGTGAAACTCCACTGGTTCTCAGCCCAGCTGGCGAGATCCTTTTCATTGCCGAGGAGAAGACCGTTCAGAAAACACATCAGGCTGCTGGAGTACTGCCACACTTCACCACGCAGCTCCTTGAATCACAAGTTTGGAACAATGGACGTGTTGTTGTGATTCAGCATTTTAGAATAACCAAAATGGCAGACTACAGCAGTATCTTGTCGTGTGAGCGTAGAGCATCACAAACTGCTTAAGTTCATGCATTCACATCCATTATTTATAACAGCATTATCATCAATCATTTTAGATGGTGTCATCTATGAATGTGTAACATCTACTGTAATATATATCAGAGAAAATGCTGCATTTTTTTGTTTCACTGTGTTTATTTGACAGCTTTAGTTACTGGTTACAACACAATCTATATTTTTTTATAAAAATGAATGCATTATTATTAATTGTTTAGCCCACAAATCATTCAAATTATGATATTTAAATGCCAGTTACACATGAAAGCATAATAACATAACAATCCAATGACAAGAAATAAAAACACAGTGAGAATATAATAGTTATAAAGGCAATATTCTGTTATTGATAGTGAATATTTATTTTAGGCATGTTTTGCCTCTGATACTTAACAACAACTATTCCCTAGTACAGCAATGGCAAGCTCCAGCCTGAGCAGAGGTCTAATTAGCCACAGTAGCGGAGAAAATTCCAGTTTTTATACCACTCCATATGGTCCTGGTAGTTCCTAGCATGTTCTAGGGCATCCTAATAAACTATAAATAGCTGGTTGTGCATTGTGGCTGCTAGCAAGACAGGGAAATGCTATAAAGCCAAATCCACGTGTTTTCAGCAGCCACAATGTGAAGCATAATTAAAAAGCACAAGGACTTCTACGAAATCTCAAAAGGGGTAGGAAGCCAAAAGTGTCCCCTGCATGGGCAAGAATAGTTGAGGCTGAGAAGAATCCGAGGATCAGCAAGGTCATCCTGATAATTGTGAAGAATTCTGGTACTAACATTTCAAGGCAGACACTTCACAAGGCTGGTTTTATTTGCGTTGACTCCACCGCTCCAAGAAACTCAGCTGAAGTCCTCTGATCTTCCCTCCACAGACTCTCGATGGAAGCGCTTAGAACCTGTTGGGTCTCTCCAAAATGCTGATATTGTTTTCTTTTATGCACTTTTTGACCACTTTGGTTGTATGTTACAGTACATTGTCTTGTTTGGAAGGTTTAATGCCTCCGAAAGTCAAGAATAAAGCTTTTGGTCATCAATTCTGCGGTCGAATAGGGGAAAATTGGAGTTGTTTGGACACAGGGTTGTGTTTGAAGAATAAAAGGAGAAGCATTCAACTCCAAGAGCACCATCACCACAGTGGGACACGATGGTGGGAATGTAATGCTTAAGCCAATGGTCCAGACAAACTTGTCAAAGTTAATAGCATCATAAAAAAGGGGTACATTAAGATTCTGGAAGAAATATTTGGCAGTCTGCAGAAAAAGTTGGTCTTGGTCAAATCTGGATCTTCCAACAAGAAAATGATTCAATTTGATGAAAATTCAAATCATATAATTCAAAGTTTCAACAGAAAGCCTTTGAATCCCATCGAGAATTTGTGAAGATCAGAGTGCTGGCAAGGAGGCCTTCCAACTTCAAAGAACAGGATATCAGCGCAAAAGATTAGTGGTCCTGAATCCCAGTGGAGACAAAAAGCCTGTTGCTGTGGTGGCAAATAAAGGTTTACTCACTGATTACTAAGACATGGCACTTGTTTATGTCATTTCCAGCCAGAAGAAAATGGATAAAGAGCAATGGCTGTAACTAAAAAAACACAACACCTTAAAGGGTGTGAGTGCCCTTTAAGAACATTTTAATTTTTCACTTCAGCAAAATATCTGAGCAATTCTTCTGGCACAAATGAAGAGAAACTGTAAAACATTGTGCAGCACACCTCCCCATCCCTGACTGGACTAGAGTTATGCTCTTTTAACAAGATGGCCTACCCGTTTCTTGTTGCACAGATATGTATGCCAGTCGAATTCAAGAAGTTGTTGAATTTTGGGATCCAGGAAAGCCTCGGGAAACTCCTTTTTTAGTCCCTGTGCGTGAACAAATACGGGTGTTGTTAAAGTTAAAATAAAATAAGTTAGTGTCATTATAAAATCAAAGAAATTAACGTTTACCTCGGCAATGCTTTTGGCAACATGAAAACTGTGGTGTCTAATTAGGCCGACAATTTCTAGTTGTATTTTTGAGTCCATGGCTGAAGAAAAAAACCCAGTAAAGAAACGACTAGTCTGTAAACAGGAGCCTTGTATCCATAGCAACAAGGAACTGAAGGCGCTTTAATATGACGTCACGGTAGAATGTCGGGCTGCGATTCGCTTCGTTAGAGCGGTCCCTTTCTTTCTACCTTGTTTTTTGAAAAAATATGTTTTATTAAAGGTATAATGCTATATTTACTATTTAAAGGTAACACTGACTACATACATTACATTTAAACATTATATTGACTTTATTTTCAACGTGAAGATAAGTAATACAGCAACAAGTTGGCGTAGTAAGGAGACTCTGAACGAATTGGAATGCGGCCTAAAGGCGCCACTGTTTAAAAATTTTGACTCCGCGTCCTGTTTTGTGTTGCTTAAACATTTGCGTTTTTGTACATTTCCTCGCGTTTAATCGGTTGGAATTCATTTTGTAGTGATTATGGGGGTTCACGACTTGTGGTCCATCGTCGAGCCGGTCCGTGAGTCGGTCCCACTGTACAGTTTGAGCGGAAAGACGCTGGCAGTTGACCTGAGTTTGTGGGTTTGCGAGGCTCAGCATGTCCAAGCAATGATGGGGAGAGTTACGAAGCCCCACCTGAGGTAACACTCACATATTCTTCTTTACAGCTTCTTCACAGTTATTTTAACAACCTGTGTTCTTGTACGTTAGCTGGTGGTCGGTCACTCCAATGCGGTGCCATTTTGTGTCCAGGAATCTGTTTTTCAGGGTGTCGTCTCTCACACTGATGGGGGTGAAGCTTGTCTTTGTCATGGAGGGAGAAGCTCCTAAACTAAAAGCAGAAACCATGAACAAGAGGACAGAAACCAGATACGGGGGATTCAAGAAAGCTTCTGCCCCGAAGTCTAAGCCAACAAACACCAGCAGAGGGCGCTTTAATGCTGTACTTCGAGAGGTTGGTTGGTCCTGCTCTCTCCTCCATCGTAAATAGCTTTTATACAGTCTATGTCCTCAATGTTGATCACACAGAGTAATTATAAAGCCCCTTTCAAAGTAGGGCTGCAAGTAACCTTTATCTCCACTGTTAGGTATTTTCTCGATCAATCGATTAGGTGTTGGGTCTATAAAATGTCAGAAATTGGTGAAAAATGTCCATTAGTATTTCCTAGAATCCCAAGATAACATAGTCACATGTCTTGTTTCATTCATTCATGTTTAGTTTACAGTGATAGAGGGGTAAAATATTCACATTTTAAAAAGCTGGAATCTGAGAATTTGTATTATTTAAACTAATTAAACAATTACCAAAACAGTTAGTGACTAATTTAATGGTCTACAACTGATTATGAATAATTGTTGCAGGTGTAATTCAGACATGCACTCCTTTCTGTTAGTCTCATGGCAGCTGAGCATGTTTGTTCAAGTCTGAATAAGCTCCCAGTCACTTTTAAGTTGTGATGGCAATCTTACTGGGTCAGACCAGTTAACATTTTTGAATCAATTTTAACACAGCACAAGTCTGAACTGCATGAAGCTACGTACTTTGAGTTGCGAGAAGTGATTTGGGGAAGGCTTTTTACACATTTCGGCACCAATATTTGTCCAAAAACTTTACAGGAGGCACCAAAATCAAAATCACAAACCACCTTTCTCATCAGAATCAGAATCAGCTTTATTGGCCAAGGTAAAAGAATAATAACTTTGTCCTGCAATTTCACTTTTTTCAACCTGAAATGTCCATAAAATGAAAATTACAGTGATTTCCTTTACTTCAATGTCCTTTACTGCGATGAGCACAGACAGCTCAGATTGATAATGAATGTAATTTGGGTTACGACAAAACATTAACATCAGCTGAAGTTTATTTTGTTGCTTCCAGATGTTTGTAGGAGTTTCACCTCTGAGATCATAGTACCTGCAGCATCGGACAGCAACAGGATCAATATGACGGTCTCCAAAGAGAGAAAGTTGTGCACATTTATGCATGTAGAACAACAGCAATACCTTCATTAATTACTTACAATAAAAAATATCTAGCACTTCAAAGAGGGGAGCTGTCACACACAGATTATCAGCTGCTCTGTCACAGCTGTCGAGATATCTTTATTGTACTGTTTGTAAAGTTAGACTTTTCACTGTTTAGGGAATCACAAATACCCTAGGCTTTTAGTTATTCAGAAAGGTTGATAATATTTCTATTAGTTGGGATTTAGACTTTTGTTTATTAGTGCATTATTATCATTACATCAAGTGATACACTATCCAGTCTCGCCTGTACGACAAATGTTCCTTGTGTTGTGTGTCTCTGTCCATCATTGTGGGTGGTATGTTTGAATGAAGCTTTAAGGAACATTAACAGGAAAGTGAAATATATCTTAAGGACACAATGCTGTCAATTTAACAGACTGATGAAGCAGCAATGTTACGCATGCTATAACTGAAAAGGGCTTAAAGTCCGTGTTTTTCCCAGTCCACTCTCTACCTGTCTCCCCCCTCCGTAGTGTGCAGAGATGTTGGACTCCCTGGGAGTACCATGGGTGACAGCTGCCGGGGAGGCCGAGGCCATGTGTGCGTATCTGGATTCACAGGGTCTGGTGGACGGCTGCATCACCAATGACGGAGACGCATTCTTGTACGGGGCCCGGACTGTCTACAGGAACTTCAATATGAGCAGCAAAGTATGTTTGTTCACCTAAATATCTGGGGGAAGTTTAACCCATATTTCTAGCATCCATTCAAAATGCTTATTTAGTTCCTCTTTCGGGAATTAGCACTGCATTCTAATAATTATATGATTATTGGTTCTCCAGAGGTAAAACTTGTGCAGCTGTTAGAGCGGCGGTATTTACATAATTGTGTTTAAACACAAATTCCTAGTCACTTTCCAGTGTTTGAAAGCTGTCATGACTCCTTTTTAGGGCTGTCTTATGTGGGTGTTTTTTTGTTTACTTAGGAATGAAGCATGAAGTGCATCAATATGTTGTTAACACCTGTGCTGGCTGCTGCTCAATTATATAAGGTGGCAGATTTAGTCGCTCACCTGTTCTGTCCCTGGGCATATGGTTTGTTGTGTGGGTTAAGGTTTCCCTTGTGTTTACTTTGTTCGTTACACTTAATTTTCCGCCCATTCATACAGCTAAGACACCACTTATGTTGCTGCTTTCTATACTTTACATTGCTTTTGTTCAATAAGTGTTTAGTTAAAAGATATGTGTGGTCCTTTCCTCTTTGTCCTTCCTTCTGAGCTGGCTTGTCACAAGAAGGACCTACTGTATGCTGTCCTGGTGCACAGAAGACCCCCAGAGGTCCCATGTTCATGCCCTGAAAATTCAGAGCTGTTTTTGCAGAACAAATGGGACCTAAGCAAAATTAAGTTTTAACATTGTGACTGATTGGTATTCATGACTTATCCTTATGTTTTTTAAATGACGGAGCAGGCATATATGTCATTTAAGAATTTCTAACCAGGTAGTTGAACTATTTTTGGAAAAGTATGTCACCTACAATTATTAAAAGCAGACAAAACTTTATGTCATTTATGATGTGTAACATTTTGAACTTCCCCAGTGATACAGGAATTTAGTCTATTGGACTACAAAATACTCATCTGTTTGTTATTCAGTGGGGAAATTATTATTTAAATGATCAACTAACAGACAAAATAAGTGTATCTTAATTTTGGTGATCTATAGTTAGTGTAATGAGTTATTGATCCTAACAAATGGAAAGCTTTGATTACTTGTCTTCCTCTACAAAGGTAACTCTTTGAGATTACAAGATGCATTTACTCTGTCATGTATTTTGCCACTTTATAGACTATTTAATAAAAAAAAATATATAGATAAATCAATAGTGAAATTAAAAGTGCAGCCCTAATGCTATCATTTAGACCTCTAACCCAGGAAGTTAGGACTATTTCATCCTAATGTATCCAACTCACTTGAGTGTTTTTATTCCTGCCTTTATCCTCCAGGACCCTCAGGTAGACTGTTACCAGACTTCTCGACTGCAAACAGACTTACATCTGTCCAGAGAGAATCTTGTTGGTCTGGCCATTCTCCTTGGCTGTGACTATATTCCCAAGGTAGGGAGAATACCTTAATCTGACACATTTCTCATCAGATTCTCTGATTTGAAGAACTTACATTTTTCATTGCTTCCATAAGGGCATACCAGGTGTTGGCAGAGAGCAAGCACTGAGGCTTATCCAGACACTGAAAGGACAAACACTTCTGCAAAGGTACAAAAGCACACTTTCTGGATTGTTTCCCTGCCTGCGTGTAGACTGTATTTAAGGCTGCTTGTGCTCTTGCAACCTTTCTCACTACAGATTCATCCAGTGGAAGGAGGAGAATGTAGGTGTGTCTGATGGAGCTGTGAAGAAGGTTCCTCACTGCAACTTATGTCGGCATCCTGGTGAGTGCTGCCATGCTTTGAACTCTGACCCCTGTCCCCGATGCCAATTAGAGGTGAAAACATCTGGCACACGACTGATTTAAAGCTATTTAATCTGTCATGTTAAAATATACACATATGTGAGAGATTTTTTTAAAGGAGCAACATGCCTTTGACAGCTACATTCAGTTGTGTACATTAGATTTTAAAAGTGTTTCTCTCATATTTATGCTTGACTTTTCCTTTTGCTGTTCTATGAAATATTTTCTCTGATTTGTCGTTTTTTTGCTTTCAGGCTCAGCGAAGGCACATGAGCGCAGCGGCTGTGTGCTTTGCAACAGTCAGCGTTTCTGTCAACCTCAGGACTTTGATTACCAGTGTCCCTGTGACTGGCACCGTTATGAGCAGAACCGCCAGGCTGTGTCTTTTGAGGCAAACATCAGGAGGTACGCACCTCTCTGGGAATTAACCGCAGCTTAACTGAAAATGGAAATCAAAAAGATGGAATACAAAAGTCGGTCGGCATTAGAAGTGCAAGCAAAACGAGAAGCTACAGTCAACTTTTCAACATGGTAGTAGGTCTATCAGTTATGATCGTCAGTCATTTTGAGGAAGATGTAAGTAATGATGGTTTATAAGTACTGAAATGGTTAGATGAACGACTGATTAGTTGATTATAAGAAAATTAACTGATACCATTGTTACAAGTAGACTTACAACTGGCAAATAGTAAAAACATGATTGATTATTTACATATGAATATTTCCTGTTTTCCTTTAGTCTTCTGTGATGATGATGATGATAACATCTCTGATTTTTGGACTGTTAGTTTATAAAATTCAAGACAATTAAAGATGTCAACAAGGGCTCTAAAAACTGGTAACTGGCATTTAATTAGAAGTGTTACATCTTATTTTTTCAGGAAAACTCTGGCAAGTCAACAGTTCCCTTTTACAGAGGTACAGTTATATTGATCTGCTTTTTAAAAGTCCTGATATAACAATATCAATCATTTTTTAATACTTAAACTGCATCTTACAGATCATTAGTGAGTTCCTGGTTTCCAAGGACAAGCCTGTGTCACACTTCAAGAGGAGACAGCCAAACATGCTGATGATACAGGTAACTGGTTAATAGATGATTTGTTCACTGAACTGTCCGGTTATCTGTTGAGTGAGTTGCACATCAACACTTATCTTTTGTTTCTCTAGAAATTTGCCCTTGACAAGATGGAGTGGCCGAAGCACTACACCAGCGAAAAGGTTTTAGTCTTGATGACCTACACTACGTTGATGAACAGAAAATATGGAAGAGACATGACCTCCCAGATTGAGCCTATTCGGTACTCCTCGAGCAAAAAATATATATATCACTGTGATGACATTGTTGTTATAAAGTTATTTTCATTGCATTCATGACATCAAAACTTTTTTTTCTCCACAATAGAATATTAAAGCCAAGGGTGAGGAATGCCGTTGCTTGCTTTGAAGTCGTCTGGAGTACACCAGGTCAGTTTAAACCCTCACACCCATTTAGTCTGTAATGCTGTTTTTATATCATCTTCATGGCTTCATTATAAGGTGAGGGGGAAGACGGGACATTTAAGGATACAGTCCTGAGTTGACTGACATGACTGCTGCGCTAAGTGGAGGTTGGGGTGCAGGGTGCTCGTCACCGGGTTGTCTGTTAGTGACGGGCTGTGAGGTGGGGTTCAGAGGTGACAGATCAGTCACAGCAGCCTCTAGGTGCTAAACTGGCTTCCTCCCCGACCTGGGAAATCTGTCATATCAAAGTCCACATCACTAACAAGCCAGTCTGACACGACTAGCCTGAGAAAGTCTCAATCAACTAACTCGGATTGTGCTTCCTCATTTCTTGTCCTATAAAAATAACTTTTTTACACAACTAAATTATAACAAATCGAAGATTCTAAAGCAGCAGCACTGGAAGTCACTGATTACAAATGTATAGTTTTATAATGGAAACACTGTGTCTCTTGCAATTTAATCAGGGACAATAAAATGCAGTTGCCTGGTTAAATGTCATGATGTGATCATCTTGTCTTGGCTACAAACTAGGGCGTATTTCAGAATTAGGTGAAAAATAAGCTTATTTGTTACACATTGATCTGCAAAGTACATCATCTTAACAGTCTAATACACAAATTAAGATATGTAATTATTCCAAAATCCCCAAAACGAGAAAACGGTTGAAATGTTATGAACATATTTACAATTTAATGGGTTAAAATATTTGTATGTCGTGTAAAAATGCCCCATATTTGTATTCCCTGTATATAAATTCTTGTCTGATTATGTTAATGATCAACATATCAGCAAATTATCCGATACTAAAGCTAGAGCTGCTGTCAGAGTCACATAATCTGATAGCTGATAAATGGAAAATTAATGGGTGACTATTGTGATATTGCAATGATTATTAATGTAATTTTCAATAAAAAATGCGAAAAGATTGATGCTTGCAGGTCCTTAGATGTGAGAATTTGCTGATTGTGCATTTTGAACATTGTAGTGAATTAAATATTTGGGGGTTTGGGATTGTTGGTCAGATAAAAACAATACATTTGATTATTTCATTGTGTCATTTTGTGGTTTAATTGTTTTTATGTTTTATTGAGAAAATGGTCAATGGGCAATGTTTTTTTAATTGCAGTTCTATTGTAAAGCGAGAGGAGTGAACAATAATTTCTCTGTATGTAAGGTAAAAAATGAGACTTATTGAGACCAAGTTGGGCCTGACCTTGATGCTTTTTTTGCAGAACATTATGTGTTTCCTGAGGATCGGCCTGCAGAGGACCAACATGAGGTGAGGACAGTAGAGGAGGAGTCTCTGTTTCGTGTGGCCTACCCAGAGGTGGTGGAGAGCTACCTGAGAAGCAAAGCTCTGGCTGAAGAGAACAAGACCAAGAGTAAGACAGCCATTTCTAATATTCACTTTAAATGCATATATATTATTAAACATACTCTATTAATCATAATATAATACATATGTAATATTAACCATAAATGACAGTAAATATAGCTAAATTTTTTAACAGTTAAAGCTTTCCTACAAATTTCACGAGCTCTAAGACGTCCCACACTGCCGACAAGGACATCCTGATCAAAGGCACCTGGAGCTTTGACTTGTTTTTCAAGGCTGTCTATTACAGCAGCTCTGACACCTGAAAATGTAGAGTTTGGCAGCTTGACTAGTTCACACCAAAGGCTTTGATGCAGCTGAGAGGTGTCTGTCTCGCAGGCTTCGCTGTCACTTTATGCAAGTTGAGCTTCTCTCCCACTGATTATCAGCGCTGTAGAGATTCACCTCCTAATATGGAGGAAAACTAGGGATTGAAAAAGCTCTAGGGTTGAGAGATGGCAGAGTGAATATGTTAAAATTAGCTGTGAAATCATTTAGATAATTTCCTTCTGACATTTGGTCTCAATTTCCTTCACAGAAAAGAAACCAAAAAGTAAAAAGGAGAAGCCATCCGATGTCTCTGATGGTATTTCAGATCTCTTGGCTCAAATGACCCTTCAGAGGGCTTCAGCTCAACCAGAAACGCTGCTACCTGCCGTTTCAAACACAGAGGAGCCAGAAGTACTGATTTTGGACACTCCAGTGAGCCAGAAGCAGCATCGAAAGGAAAAAGAAGATGGCAGCAGTCTGCACGATTACCCCAAAGCTCCTCTGCCTCATGCTGAGTCAGATGCTGCTGCTTCACCTTCTGTCTCCGCTGTTATTGATGCTCTACACCTGAGTGACATTGACTGGGATGCTCTCTCCTTCACATCCTCTCCGACTCAACAAGCAGCTACAAACAACACCACACAGCCCCGGCTAAGTCAAACCACAGACAGTCATGTCAAGGAAACAGAGGGTGAAAAAGGAAAGGAGAAAACCTCAAGTGATGTCAAACAGGCCGATTCCATATCAGCTCCAGAGCTGTGTTACACAGAGTGTCCTCTAAGGGACAGGCTGCTCATGAGGAATACAGCCAAAGCTATGAATCAGGTGCAGATATACAATGATGTGGTTTCAAAACAACTAAACTATGAGTTGCCTACTGCTGAACACAGTTCCAGGTTACAGCCTAATGGACAGGTCGCCAGTAAAGGTTGCAATGACAGTAAATTGTCAGGGAAGGAATCTGCTGTTCACAAAAATGAACCACTCACACACAAAACTCAGAGTTCAAAAGACCAGCGAAGGCCTGCAGTACAAGCTCAAAATAAGACAAAAGAAACATCCAGTGTCTCCAAAAAGCCTCCTCAGAAGTATAAATTTGTCAGGACAGCTATTTCATCATCAGCGATCCCACCACAGAGGTGCCACTCTGGCCCGGGTCAAAGTGGCAAGAAGGACATGAGCGTGTCTCAGACCACCAAGAGGAGTGTTTGTATGAGTGTGTGTTCATCCAGTGAGGACAGTGACATAGAAAACCAGCAGTCTGGACCTCAAAGACCCACAAAAACAAAGTCCACAAACAACAAGGGCAGCTCAATTTCAGACTTTCCCCTGAAACCAGTTTTTGTCCCTAAAATGAACAAACCAGCTGCAAAAGCTGTTCAGGGTCATCAGGTAATAGGACCAACATCTCAGAACCATAGGATTGATACTGAAAACAACACACCTGTATCAGCTAAAACCACCTGTCAGGATGTCCCACCAGCTACTGTGGATGATGATGTGTTGCTTCAGGCCCCAGCATCACCTGTCACTGTGTTAGATAGTGACGATTCAGTGATTTGTAGTGAGAGTCCGCTGCCACTGGCTGAGAGACTGAGGCTGAAATTCCTGAAGTGAGCAGCAGGATGTAGAATAAGGACATGTAATCCTTCTTCTGCTCAGTGACACAAGCATTCATTCAAATTTTGCTCACTAAGTTTTTTTTTTCAGCATATTGTTAATAATATTCAAGTGATAATTTAAGTCAGGCACAGATGCCAAACTTTTGATGGTTCAAACTTCTCAAATATGAGAATTTTCTGCTTTTCCTCGTCTTAACATTATGATAACTTTAATATCTTTGATTATGGGCTGTTGATCATATGTTTAAGCAGGAAATTGTGATGGATTTTCACTATTATTTGATGTTTTTTATACCAAATACTTGAAACTGAATCTTGTCATTATCTGATACTGTGTTCATAAATGAAACTGATTCTGTAAAATAGAGAAGGAAGCTGTGTGTAGAGTTTTAAGTATTAAATGATAAATATTAATGAGATGAGATTTGAAAGCTCCAGAAAAGCGAATTATTGAACCTTGACCTTGAGATTTTTCTGACCAACGTTTTATTTATGTGTCTTTCTCCTACTTTTTTGTGTATTAGCACAGTTTGAGTATATAAATGCCCACTGATGGCACCACATGTGCTTATTTTGTCCCACTGCTAAGCTAAATGTAACTTCACAGAGCTAAAGGGAGAAGGCGCTGCAGCTGACGGGGACAGAGGACGCTGAGCCGTTGGTTTTACAACCCGCCAGTGTTGGTCCCCTTGATCATGAGTGAGGCCTCACACCTTTTCAGACATGAAAGGTCTGGCAGGAGCTTGGTGACAGCTGCATCCTCTGCCCAAATAACAGCCGAGTCCTACAGCACTGGCTCTTTAATCTTATTTTTATTAGAATAAGAGCCAGTATACATAGAACAACATAGCAGATTGTCGGGATAATGCAGCTTGTTTTCCAGTGCAACTTGCCAAAAGTGTTGTATACATTTCTGGAAACTTTGAGGGGAAACTCAAACAGGTCAAACTGCATCGGAGAAGAGTTGCATTAATCCAGGTGGCATTTATATACATTTAAAGAAAAACTGGATTTTAGGTCTTCGTGAGGACAAATATGTTGGATAATTTCACAATTTCAGGCAGGGAAAATGTAGATTCTGCATTTAATTGCTTTGATAAAATGTACTTCTTTAAGACGATTTGGCTCTGTAAGGATATATATTTAAAAAGTCAATAATGATTCCAGTCTATGGTCTTTATTTTGGCTATTTAACTTCCAGTCTGAAGACACACGTAGGCCTGACTTGTCAGAGAGGTGTGAAGATGTCAGGTGAAACAGCATCCTCCCATTGCTTCATTAGACAGATCACATCAAACTGACAATTGTCGTCATGCAGACTTTAGGAGTAATTTCCCACAAAAGGAATCTAATTATTTGTCTTTCTATCACATTATCCGTCTATTTGGCCTTATTCACACCCCAGTGATAACGAACGAGCTCCTTCTTGGAGGGTTGCATTTTGGCACTTGCGGGTTTCTTTGAACTTTTTTTTTTTCGCCTGAGCTGTGAACCCATAAACCTCCGGAGATCTGCTTCTATATAAAAACGCTTTGGCCAAAATCACTTTCACACGATTCGCCTTGTCATTCACCCTGAATGTCATCCTCGCCGCGAGGCCGTCTGGGTTTCTAACATGGATCTGGAGGATGTTACAGCCAAAATGCTGTCTGAGTGGAAGTGCCATGAGAGCGCTTTTGGAGAAAACCCGGAGTCGCTTCAGTCCTCCTCACCAGAGTCCGCGATGGACTCCATGTGCTCTTCACCAGAGATGTGCTACTCCAGCGAGCACCAAGAGATCAAGGATTTCTCTTTTGGCTTCGCGAGGCGCAAAGTGACTCCGGCGGCGCAGCGGCAGAGCAAGTCAAAGATGTCCACCAAAAGGCGCATCAAGGCCAGCGAGAGGGAGAAGATGCGGATGAGGAGTCTTGCGGAGGCTCTGCATCAGCTCCGTGACTACCTGCCGCCAGACTACAGCAAGAGAGGCCAGCCCCTGACCAAGATACAAACGCTCAAATACACCATTGAATACATCAACAAGCTCTCGGACATCCTGAGCCGCGCGTAACGGACGCACAATGGACCGCTTTTACGCACATGGTTTATTCTCATCTGGACTCTGATGACTAACGCAGCAATTTTAAAACTCAGTCAACCGCTTTCTGTTTTTGTCACAATCATGATGTAAATATTGTTTATCAGGCACTTGGTGATATATTTTGTATATGAGGCTGCCTTTGTTGGAATTATGAATTCAGTGTTTGAACTTATAGTTTATAGTTATTTTCTTAAAGGGTATGAAATACAACTTTACTAATGAATCTTTCTAATATTTCTGTTTTTTTTTTTAATCTTAACAGCTAATTTAGATTTGTTGAGACTGTTTTAATCTTTTGGACGTTTTTTCATGTGTATGTTAGAATTTGAAAAAGTTGTGTGATTCTCTTGTCGTGCATGAAAGCTATGATTTATTTTTATTTTTATTGTAAGTGAGGTAACCAGTTCTTCAAACATTTTCCAAACCACTGTATTCTGTGTGTCAGATCCGGGTTACTTATACAAACATATTTTCAACATCTACAATAAATCTGTGTTTGTGTATTGAACTTGTGGCCCAGTTAATTAATGAACCGTCTTGAGGCTGAAGACAATTGGAAGCGCGTCAGCCGAGTCCTCCAATCAGAATGCCAGATTCCTGAACGCCGGTTGAATGAGGGCGCTGAGCAGCCAATCAGAAACCAGTATTTATCCCGGTGGGCGTGACCGTCTTGTAATGTTTTTCTCACAAAGAAATCCCAACCTGGGATGTCTGACTAAGCCGCCATTTCAAAGCGCTAAGGAGCTCCAGAAGCTGTGGGAAATTTTGTATTTTTTTATTTTTCTAACATATTTTATTTTTTATTAGCACGTAGGAAGAGTATATTACTTTTTTGAATCTACCTCGACTGCACCACCAATTGAAGTAAGTCATTCCTCCTGACCGTTTCAACGGAGCAGCAAAGCGTTTGAAAAACACAGAAACGCCCCTTTCTTGAATGACTAACGTTTAGCTAACAGAAATACGTCTTATTATGCTAATTTATCTCATATTTACAGCTAGAAAAGTGGCTGTCCAGATGTTAAAAGCTTTCTTGAATGTTCTTTACAACGAACCAACTGTTCTGGACATTAAATACTGTAAAGAAAATCAGGTCTGCTGTGCAACGGTAATTCCAGGAATTAGACGGGGCCCTCGTAGGATTCCGCTTTGTAATTCGGTCAACTGGGCTCGACATTAGCGTCTACGTGCTGAACAGTATTAAGCAGTATTATCGGAGACTTGACGTGTATTTGTTGGACAGGCCCACTCTGCTGCTAGCTTAATATTTAAGAGCTCATACAGCTCCAGCCGCGTCTCGGGGATCAGGGTAAAAATGTTTCCATGACGCTCGACGTGCCTCGGGCTCTGCAGGCTTATTTACTTGTAAATACCACTGTGCTAGTGCATGCATACAGTGTGAGTGTCCTCCATCCCACGGTCACAGTATTTAAAGTTTCAAGTTTGTAGTCATATTATCAGGGGCAGTGCATCTCAAACAGTGGCACAGCTATACATCACCTCGCTTTTGCTGCCTCCCTACAATAACTAATGCATTTAGACAACAACTGCAAACAGGAGTGTGCTGTGTTTGTCCAAATATTGGATTTTAACAGATATTAAGATGTCCATATGGAAAAGAAAGGAGAAAGTCTTCTTTCACTGATATATAGGTGCTGGATAAATGATCAAAAACATCTTTCTCTTCACTTCAACAAGGCCACAAACACCTTCTAACAAAAAAACTGAACAATTTAACCTTCAATTATGATTAGCTGCAGGACTGCTGGTGCTGACTGCTTTAGTTTTAGCTGCATATATGTTAAGAGAAAGGTTGGAACAAACTCTACTCAAGTCACAAATATACATACAGCCATACCTGCATAAATTAAAACCATCCACAAAGGTGCTGAAACTCTCAGTTTATTAGTCTTTAAAGGATAACAAATAATCCTAAATTGAGAAGCACTTTATTTTACAATTACATAGAATTTTACTGTTTGCATGATGATGCAAAAAATAATGTGTGAAATGGTAAGCTCATGGTGACCTCATTGTGCTGTATTATCACCTGCAATGTTGTTTTCAAGTAATGTTCCTTAAAGGTATTAACAGGTGCGCTGTATTTTTATTGCATCCTTAAAGAAATTATTTGAGAATATGGTTTTCCTAACAAGGGTATTTTAAGCCTTTTGGAATTTGGCCTTGTGGGGCAGCTGCTCTCTCACGGCAAGTTTTAAATATCACGTCAAAATTGTAATCTCTCCAAATATGTGGCAATTTCATGCTTAACCCCCTCTCCTCCTTTTCATGTCTTTATACCTAAAATCACAAAAAGTTTCCGTCCTACTACACACGTAGTATTGACAAACAGGCTGCATTTTAAAGCACTGATCTGGCTGTGCAACCATTAATTTACATGCTAACAGGTTTGACCAGCAGTTCTCTGTAAATAACTTGCACGCTTATCACCTGCTTCAGTGTGAGCATGAACACACCCAACTACAGAACAATGCTAAAAATGCTACACTAGGGTCTCAAGTTTCCAAAGTCTGCTGAGCGACATTTTAGCAGTTTTTTTGACATTTTAGATAGAAGGGATGTAAATTTTAACAGTTTCTTTAACAGATGATCAGCCACATTAACAATAATCAATTAGTCACTGAAATGAATTAAATATGGTGGACATTTTTCTGATAAAACTGTTTACTGATAAAAGCGGTGGCCGCAAAATCAGCAGGGTTACATCAGAAAAGGGAAAAACAGATAAAGAAGACATGAGATGACTTCAGTTATAAATTCAATAGAGAAGAGCAATGACTTCATTTAAAACTGATATTGACAAAATTTAAAGTATGAAACAGCACACTAGCTGCTGTCTTTTATGGTAAATGAATAAAGAAAAGTAATCTTTTCACAATGGTGCATATCCCTCATCTCTTGCCGAATCAGTTAGTATAATTTTAACGGATTAAATTATTACAATTAACGATTTTCATTAAAATCCCTAGTGGATGTACATACCTACCAAAAATTCTATCACAGAGGTTTGAGGAGCTATTGAAAAAAAAGCTACATAATAACTGAATATTCAAAGTAGCGTCTTTCAAACTGCCTCAGTGGAAATAAGCAGTCTGTGATTTAAAAAAAAAAGTGAATTATAAAAATAACATTAGTGTAAAACATGTCAAATTAAGTCACCCAGACTCAAATCATTTGTCAAATAATTTGATTACTCAAACAAGATGTCTTCATTTCAGATTAATCTTTGGGAGACAAGCTGCCATTTGTCAACGTCCTGCTTGATTACATTATAGCTGCATGGAACTTTGAGAACATATTGCTGCATTAATTTACTTAAAATGTAGTAAAATATTCAAATTCTTCTTGCTACATTGCTTGAAAAATGCATTTTATATTTCCGAACACAAAGTATGTTGGACCAGCATTTTTTGTGACGTGCTAATGTGTTTCTCTTATGTGTAAAACTGTCATAATAGATCTCTATTCTAGCAGTCTTCTGTCTACAACTGTTGACCTGAATCATTTCAGATGGATGCAGAAACAGACGAGAAGGTCACAGAAACTTCAAAAACTTCCAAGGATGGATCTGAGAGACCCGTAACTGAATTCAAATCCAGGTCTGTCCTTCTCTCTCACTATCTTTTCATGTATTTATGGGCACACAATGTTTAGTAAATATGACATATTAAGTCTTTTTCCTGTTGCGTCTCTCTAATATCTCTTTATAAAAAACAGTCATGCTAAACACTGGAATCCTGTAAGTTGGTTGTATTCCTAGGTTGTATTCTTATTGCAGTACTTCATGAAATTTTCACATCTGTTAACAATGATTATCTCCCTCGTCTTATCTGTGGGATATAAAATTCAATTTTCATGGTGTTAAAACATCAAATGTGACAAAATCATTATGGCTCATGCCTCACTGTACTGAACTCAAATGCAATCTTTCGTGTTTCGTGCTGTTTCCCCCCCAAAATTACACTTTAAATACTTCTTATTGAAAGATAAGATATTTGTATTGGAGACTTAAATATTAAACTCACTGCTTTGGGTTCAGCAGTGTTACCTGTGATAGCTTTACATGATTCAACATGGACTAGTGGCAGTTTTCATGTTGCTTTATTTCCTCAGGGGTCGTGGTTTCAGAGGCCGTGGTCGAGGAGGACGCATGAGTCGAGGTGGTATGCGTGGTGGGCGGGGCGTGATGAAAAGCTTTGGTCCACCAGGACATGGGAGGGGTCGGATGAAGGATGCAGCCATGAATGGATTTGGGCCAATGAGGTAGCTACTCACTGATGTTTGAACAATGCACAGTTTTATATGTGTATGCATTTTAACATCCTGAAGCAGTATCTGGGTGTTTTCACTCCTGTCACACAGTTTTACTCACTGTAGGCTCATTTTTCTTCATGGTATAGAGTCCTTCATCTCTATGAAAACAGCACAACCATAGCTAGAAGTAAATGAGACTCCAGAATCTCTTTAGTGTAACGTTGTATAGATATAATGCAATAATTCAAGTTGAATTTCTTTGATTGTTCATATTGCAAAAGTGGAAAAAAGCTGGAATCATCATGAATAACAAAACACTTGTTGATGATTTAGTTGCAGAGTTATAGAGCTACCATTGATGAATATGGTTCAAGTGCCATTAAAATGCTTACTCTTATCCATTAGTCAAGTCATGTTTGGATAAATTACACTTCCCTTCCCTTGCAGAGGAATGGGGAGGATGCGACCTTACCCAGACCTTAGAGGTCACCGTGGTAGGGGTGGACCAATGGGCATGGGCCCTCCCCCTCCTCCCCTACCTCCTCCCATGCACCTCAGAGGGCCTTTCCCACCCATGCCCAGGTAACCTCCTCACACAAACATAGACTCAAAACATGCACAGACAACCAGATGGCAGATACATGGAGATGATTCTCCAAAGTCTAAAAGGTTTTTGTCCTCGCAATTCTGTGTTCTGAATGACAGCCTTTCAAAGAGTAGACATGTTGTTACCCAACTGATCTCTTTTCTGTTACTGAAAATGTTAATAATATTTCTATAAATGTTTACCTTGTCCTTGATTATAGGCATGGACCTCCACCACCCCCTCCTCCAGGCCATCCTGGTTTCAGAGGGCGTCCACCACACCCTCGAGGTCGCGGCATGCCACCCCCTGGACCTCCACGTCACTTCCACCCCCGTGGCCCAAGAGGGTAAGAGGTGTTTCAGTACTAAAGTCATGCTTAAGCTTTAAAAGTCACAATTCTCTGCATTTTGCTTGCACGCTTTTAAGATTCCTAAATTAATTCATGTACACCTGGTAAGCTGCTTCTACCAGTTGTATCCCAGAGCCTCTATAATGCAGTAACTGTGAACAGAAGCTCTGAGGGTTGTGACACAAATGCACAGTCCTTCTCTCCCTTTCTCTTAAGCCTTCTTATAGCTTAATTTTCTTTACTTGAACTTGCACTTTATAGCCACACATATTTCTTAGTTGTTTGTCAAATAGAATAAAACAGTGCAACATTTTGCCTTAATAGTTTTTCATACTTAGCAAATGTTAAGTCAAAGAATGTAAAGTTGGTTACTAAATAAAAATATATTTACGGCTCAACTTCTTGTAGCTAGACTCCTAAATAGTGCATGGATGATGAAACTGAAAAGCACATTACATGGATTTTGCCTTTCAAAGGTACACATTTAATTGAGAGGAGATCACAACCTTAATGGAGTGGTTCAGATGGCTGCTCTTATCAGAGTGTGCCCCCTATTGGCCAAAGCCAAGAATCCAATGTGTGATTTTATCCTTTTACACAGCTACCACAATGGACCGGTCTCTCCTCCGCCTCACCCCCCACCTGGCAGAGGCCAGAGGTGGCCAGGCCCCCCTGGTGGCCGACGCTTTTAACACAGCCTGCCCTAAAAACTATAACCAAGCACTTGTTAACGTAGAAGGGGCCTAAAGTGGTGCAGTGAATGAAACGCCCCTGAATTATGTGTTACACAAAGTCTCTGAGTATCTTTTGAGTATCTTTGAAATATTGGCCAAATGTTTGGTTATTGGTACTGTCTACTGGCAAAGAAATATTGTGATAATGACTAATGACAACTGGGGACACATAAAATGACTCACAACTTAACAATGTAATGGCATTCTCACTTAATGTTTCCAGTAAACACTGTTGGTACTGTAGAGACTTTTTGATATTGTTAAGAAAAAACTGTTAAAACAAGGTTGAAGTCACTGTTCACAAAGGGAGGAAAACTCATGTTTAAGTTTATTAAATGTTCTGTGGTTCTTGTTACAGTCACCCTGTGAGCCTTAAGACGTTTTCCTGATTCATAATAAAGATTATAAAAAATGGGTGACACTGTATGTTTGAAGGTGGGGGAAGAGGAAAAAATAATGAAATGGTGCACAACAGCCCTCAAGCACCGCTGTTGATTAGTTTAGTTCACCTTGGACCTCCCTAACTTTTCCTACTGTTACATGGAAATCAGTTATGTATGATAACCTCACCTAACAGTGCAGCAAATATTGTTTAACACTTCCACAGTTTTTGAAGTGATAAGACAATATCCAACTTGTCAAGTATTCATGAGTATTTAATTTTATATCTTTAATGTGCAGCTATTTTAAGTTTTGAATATTGCTGTTTGGAACATTCATGTTTGTCTCCAGCAATCTATTGTGTAATGACAAAAAGGCATTATAAATGAATAGTATGCCAAAATATATATCTATTTATATATAGTAGTTATTATTAATGAAAGCAAATTTCATCCTTATTTGCTTCAGTTAAGATAAGAAATTACTCTTTACTGTGTTTAGTTTTTTTTCTGAAGTGTTAATTCTCTATTCACTGTAATTAACATAACTTTTGTGAACCTGTGAATGTGTTTTATGAGAACCGTCAAGACATATGCGATAGTCGTGAAAGAAAAAGAAAATAAAACTAAAAATAAACTCAGCTTCTTCTTTTTTGTTTATTCACAAACAAGTCTGAGAGTTGTCATTACAGGTTACAGCATATCTGTAATCTATGGAACAGAATGAACTGCCATTTCATTGTGAACTTAAATATTTATGTGATATTCAAAAGTGAGCATTTCCATGTAAAGACCTTGTAAAGAATCATGTAGTTAATACTCATGAGGAATTCTTCTGCTGGAGGACCAAAAGTCCTTAAGGAGCATAATATTCACTGAATTCATTTCTGTAGGTTTGCTGAGGGCTGAAATTTACTGCAATCTAGGAAAAATGTTTGGGAAAGTAATGTATTAACTGTATTTATTTTAACTGAGAATTTAAAAAAATGTTTTTTAAGAAGTCTGTTACCATGTAAATTTGACTGGAGGACTCAGAACCGCTCCACTTCAAGGCATTGGCTGAACGTCATGTCACAGTTCAAAGTCAGTGGTAGCATGTCTAAAAGGAGGACATCATCTGAAAAGAATAAACACTCTGATATGACCGAGGACTGTCATGTTTACTGGCTATTCTAATATTATGTCACCAGCAATTTCAGTCTAACTTCAAAGGGACCACAGGGTTCAGAAAATGTCACCAATGTGCATTTTGACCAGTGTTTTTTTTTTTTTTTTTTTACCAGTTTTGTTATATAAATTGTATTATTTTAATATTCTTATATACCTTCTCCTACACTCTATATGTTTTTAATAATAATAAGTTCTTGCCATGCACGTCGTTGCATGTGAAGTTGCAGTACCTTGTAGCAGAGATAAATAATAGTTCTGATAATCAAATTTACGATATTACAAACGGCACACATTTGCTCTAAGTTGTGATATGATGGCACCATGTGATGGGGAATTGGAAATGAATTAGATTAAACTAGATAATTGAGCTCTTTTAAGTTCCGCTGTCTGTGTGAATGCTTGTAGCTGCTTTTCCACGCTGTGGTAATTGCTGAATTTGTAAAGATTAAACAAAAGGCATGCCGTTAAAGCAGTAGAGCAACTGCATGAAGAAGCAGCATTTATCATTTATACTGTATGCTGGTTCAAACAAACAAGGACTCGGCTTTATTTCTAGATGAAAGACTATTCTGTTGTTTGAAATAATCAAACACTGCCGCAGACCCAAGAGGTGATGAGTAAATATCCACAGACAGCTGTTGCACTCTCCCCTCCTCTGTCTTTTTCCATCTCTTCAGCGCTGTCAGTACATTTTGCTGCTTCTCCAGCCTCTGCAGCCCCTGCTTGTTTCTCCCTGTGGTTGATTGTAACAGACTGACTGTTGTTGTCTCCTGAAGGGGGGCACACAGTACAGTTAACCTCCCGGGCCCCAGGAACCCAGGCCCTCCCTCACATCTCTCCCCTTCTTCACCAGCGGCGTGACACCTGAGGTTCGGCACTTCACTTGAAAAGGTGAGCCTCCTCTTGTGTCTTAATCCCTAAACCTCTCCCTCTCTGAAACCAGGAGATTCTCTCTTTCAGGACAGACGGTGACACGACCACAGATGTGCAAGGATTTGGCAGGACAGGGAGGATTATGGGTTAATTGGTACATCTGCCCTGGGGTTATTCCATCTCAAATCATCAGGGGCCTTCTGCTTGACCATCTCTGATTGGCTTGAAACTTTTTTTTTATCATAAACTATGTATATTAAAAATGCTATCTGTGAAAATTTAGATCAATATATCAAGTCCTTTCCCTTCCACCCCTTTCAACATGCTATTTTTCTCACATTGAAATTAAAGGTTAAGATTGGATGACAGTATCTGAACAACTATAGAAGATAGAAGCCTGAAATTTTCACAGCTATTTGTCATCATGCCATTGATTCCATTGATTCAGCATCTGCAATAGTGGACAAGTAGATCTAAAAATCTCTGATTATGGGTGAGTTGAAATATATTAAAAAACAATTGAAGCCATCCTAGAAAGTTCTTTGAGCACAACAAAACTGGTCATGCAGAAGTCAGCCAGTGATGGTTTCTGAACCACATGAAGCTGCATGACACAGTAATACAAAACAAGACTTAAAGATACTTGATATGAAAAAAAGATTTTCATTGACACTTCACAGGTATGTCAAACTGTACCGCAAAAACAAATGTATTGGTAGATAACCCGATCCAAGTAGAACAGAATTTAGGAATTTGAAAATGGTTTTCAAAATACAAGTAAAATATTTTTTGAGTACAGATGTATAATGCTGTTTTCAGTCACTTCAGACATCACTCAATATGTTTCCCTGCTACTTATTGGAAGAGATGTTCAAAGGTAAACTCTTAAGCAGTTACTATAAATACACATGTACTCAGAATTTAACAGTGACTTTGGTCTTGAAAGCCAGGTTTCTTCACATTAGAACAAAAAGCAAGAGAATCTGTTTTGATCCGATTAAACAGCTTCCACTTACAGTCTTGCTCTCATCAGTACATCAGATTACTATTAAATATATACCAAGGCATGAAAAGATGTGCTGAAAGATGGGCCTTTTAGTGATGGCTTGTATTGCAGAGTCTGAACCTTTGGCATGATGTGAAATAACAGTGAACATTTCAGGCTTTTATCTCTAATAGGCTCTGAGGTGTTGTTATTCAAACACAGCTTCAAATTTCAACCGTGAAAAAATGTTATGGATGTGGGTCGACGGACAAATTTTTATAAAGATGGTCTCAAAATGTGTTTGATATGAATACAACCAAATCACAGATATCTTTATAAGTATTCGTATTTTATGCTATAAAAATTTCAGGCAGATCAAGGATGGTCGAGCAGAAATTGTACTAAAAAATTAGTGATTTCAGATGAAATAACACACAATGAAATCTGGCACATTGTTTGCTTATTCAAGGAGCTTGTGAGAAAGACAAAAGTCTATAAATGGCTTGATTGAAATTACATCTTGGACACGATCTACAGCTCTTGATTTGACGTCCTGTTCAGCTGCATTATTTTCAGGGTGTTGATATTATGCATGTTGGTTCACTTGCTCACCGTCACACTGGAATTAAAGTGGAGCCACAATCAGAGTTATTAGTGACAACTCTGCAAACATCACAAGTTCAAATAACTGCTGTGGAAAAAAGCCTGTTGGCAGAGCCGATCACAGATTGACCATCTTTGACCAACTTAATGTCGACCTGTGATCATAAACGTCATAATCACTGCCGTCACACTAGTTTCTAAACTATTATTACAGTGTTTTTGCATTAAAGTGCACATTTTCCTAACAATTCTCAGTGATTACAACAAATAGAAGCAGGATAAGCTAATAGAGGGAATCAAGCCACTGACACCCCTGACAGGAAAAGCAGTCAATTTTTCACAATACTCGCCTATGAATCTCAAGTATGTGTGAATATGCTATCAACTTTGTTCGGTGGAAAGAACATTTTTAAAATTAAGGTCTTCAGACATATGTGTTTAAGCATGGACCACAAAAGGAAGTCAATTTCTGTGCATTATGGTGGACTAATCCACTACGGTCAGGTCGGATCAGTATTATCTCTGGTCTGTACAGGAGAAAACATAACCATCCGAGGCCAGGAATTTTACACAACAAAGGGGATTATTGCAGTGGCCTAAAATTTACTTTAATAATTTGATTTTCTTGTATAGCTAGAAAAATTGAGTCACTCTGCAACGCCTGCACAGCTTCCTGATGAGGAAATGATGCACTGTAAGATTTACAATCTGTGTAACAACGTAGTATGATAGAGTAAGTGACTGGGAAAGTCCCTGGTAGTTCTGAAATAGAAGAATGAAGAGAAGTATTTGATGATAAACGCAGGCACTTTTACCAGGAAATGGCCTTAAAAACTACAGTAAGTATAAAACATCAGTTTTTCATATGAGTGTGTTGAATTCTAAATTTTGTACATGAATTATTTAATAAAGGCACTAAGTCAATGTTGTGTGTGCTGGTCTTGTGTCTTACAGTAGGTGTCCTTATAAAATAATAATCCAGTCAAATATCTAGACATTGTAATGTACTGGAAACACACGCACACAAAAAGGGGGGCATTAAATTTTTTTAATTGAAAGATACAACTCTCTTTCCTTCCGTTGTGTCAACTTTGTGTGATGAAGTGTTTCTATCGGATTACACACATGAGCATGTCCACCATATTTCCCATTTACTAAACATATTCACAGTCAAAACACATTTAATAATCATCAGTCAGCCGTGGTTGTGTTCACTGGCTGGGCTTGTCTTCAGTGGGGGGGTCTTCCCACAGGGGCTTGAGGATGTGATCTGGAACCTTCTCCATGGAGGTCTGACAACATGAACAGAACAAGCAGAATGGAATAACTGATTTAATTGAATCTGTTTGTGGCCCGTGGTCTAATCGTGGCGCAGAAAACGAAGTGAGCAGGTGGGGTTGTTGCTGGTGTGCAGTGTCTTACCTTTGTCACCTCCATGGCTACACCTTCAGGAAGGTTCCTCTGAATGTATTCAAGGTAAACCTGTGCTGTGCTGCCCGTTAAATGAGACAACTACAAAAACAAACAAACAAAACACCCCTTAAACCAACAATCTGACAAACAAGCAATGCTATAACCTTTTATTTAGATTTCTGATCATTTTTTGTTGTCGCATATTGTTTCCATTTTCACGTTACATTATTGCTCCATATCAACCACACATTGTCATTGCTATCTGAGATATTTGCCAAATAAACACTGATAACATAATGAGAATTAACTGTAGTGGAAACTGAATAAATACTATGACTGGGACTGCACAATATTAGGGCAAAAAAACCCTTTATTTCTGTGATATTTATTGCAATATGAAGTGTCTCTGTCACCCAAATAACTACGTTTGGAAATAATTTACCATCCTAGAATGACTGGGCTGATTTTGTAGGAGAGTGTGTAGTGTCTGATGATCTGTGTCCTTGCTTAGAGGTTATTTGACCTTGGGGTTTGGTATGCCTAAGTCAAAGGTTAACTTTAAGCAAATACTGAGTTGTGATAAGATCTGGGCATTTTCCTCATTAAGATGCGGGGTGCATTTCCACTCTTTTAATAAGTAACTTGTTATATGTAAGTCTGTCCCTATATAACCTGGTAGAAGAGGCTATTTGGGGTGGATTCTATTTGGCTATGAATCTCACCCAGGCAGACCATGGAGCCTGAAGATTCTGTACTTGTTTTAATAAACCTTTTTATATATAAACTAGACAGTATCGGCGGAGAATTTCTTCAACATCTTCACATCATCGCTACACAATTTACTACAAGTGCAACACCATATAAAATAAAAAATCATTTTAAGAAAGTTCTGAATGTTGACTGCAGCCACAACAATCATACGCAGCTTTTGTGGTGCTTACTTTAATAGTCAAACAAACTGGTCATGTTGCCTTATTCTGTAACCTAAATATTTCCACAGAAATTGATGTTGTGCTTCATTATGCAACCAAACATTCCTTTATAGTGGTTCTGTTCTGTTCCTTGCTCACTTCACTGTGCACATGTGCAGCCTGCATGTCAACAAACGGTCTTGTCAATACAGTTTTAAAGAAAACTATCCAGGAACCTTTAAATCTGTAAATTATTTTGTATCAGTCTTTGAGTTTTCTTTCTGTATCAAGCAGCAAAAAGAGTTGTAGCAAGATGTGTTTGAGTTAATTACACTTCTTGCAATGTGACTATCATACATGCACCCATCACAGTGTTGATGCTGAAACGATATATTGTGCAGCCTTCATCGTAACCTGTTTACACAAATGGGAGGGTCACTCCACCTGATGAACTAACAAACCCAAATGTGCACATAATGAGACATAATAAATGAAAATAAAAATCCCTCATAGTTGTGTAGGCCTTTACGTTGCAAGGAGAGTGTAATGTCTCTAGCTGAATAATGCCTTATAGGTTTTTATGTTCCACAAAAGTTTCATTTCCTCACCTCAATGCACCGGTAGTGTGTTCTCATCTCATACTGGACCCTGTGTTTTTTGAAGATGTGTACCGACTTAAGGAGCGTCAACCTCTCTATGTCCTTGGGAGGCTCAAAACTACGGCAAAGTAAAGAGATCATGAGAATTCTGGCATTGAACAGGACATGCTGTGATAAACAGCCAGGGTAAATGCTGTAGGGCTGTTGAGACTCACACTTTGCCAATGGTGATGCCCAGCTCTTTAGCCGCCATGGTGGCAAAGAACTCATAGCTGTCCAACACGGCGCTGTCATGACCTTTGACCAAAACGAGCACCTTCTGGAACAATGTGTCCGGCTCCTCTGTAACTGTGATCTGGAACGAAAACACCACATGACATCTAAGTGGGAGGTTTGAAACCAAAACAAATTCCATGTGAATCGCTTTCTGGTGTAAACTAAACTAAATAATTAATTTAAGAGCAAGAGAAATTAAAAGAAAAGGTACATGTATAGTAGTGTCTAAGCGTTAATAAAAATGACACTGAACACTTACTGGTGAGGGTGTTGATGATAACAGTGTTGCTGTGTGGAAGGAAGTGCTGGGTGTCAATGGTAGAGGGAACCTGCAGAGACAGTTAACAGTCACTGGTATAATAAAAATACTTGGAGAAAAAAAAATGTGCAGTTTGTTGATTTTGGCTCCACTAATCACATTCCTCTTACTCTGACTAAACATGGTACATCCTCCTGTATTGAGGAAAGGCTCATAATGTTTACTGACAGAGAAACCTCATAACATTCATGTCTGAAGTCACCACAATAGCTTTTACAGAGTTTCAAAATGACTGATAGCTTGTTACAGGATTTTAAATATCATATTCCACACAATAAATCCAGGAACAGAGTCCCTGGCTTTTCTCATCTTCCAGCATGTTGCATTTGTAGAATGTAAGCTATGGAATAATCCCCTATGGCAATGAACAGCTTAATTAAATTCATTTTTATAAGTACACTTAGAGCATCATAAGATGTTTCTCAGCTAATTATAGCAATAAAAAAGCCCTTTGTATATCATTATTTAATCTTTTTTAACTGTGCTGTTGTGTAAAAAAAAAATAAGATTAACACTGCATTTTAACATGGCCAATAAAAACCTTTCTATAAAATGGTTTTAAATGTTTTAAGGGACTTCTTCCTCTCTGCATTAATGTATTTGCTCATTTGGGTTTCCATGTATAATTCTGTAGGGTCTCAACTTTAATTTTTAAATGAGTCAGGTCATTTTTTATATAATAGAGTATATAATATTGTAAGTTCTTTACCCTTATATTTAATTTAGTCAGGTAAATTAGTATTTTTATAATATTGCAGGGCCTTAACCATAGTATGCAAGTTGGTTCGGTAAATTTTTACTTTATAGAACATTGCAGAGGCTTACCCCTATTTAATTAAACAAGGAACAATAGCATTTCACATAATAAAACATTTAAATTAGTCAAGTAAATTTGTAGTATATATAAGATTGTAAAATGTATACCCTCAATGAATTTGTATTTTATGTAATATTGTAAAATTTATATTGCTGACATTTAAATTATAGAGTTAAATTTGTATTTTACATATTGTAAAATGTATATCCTCGATAATTAAAATTAGTCAAATAAATTTGTATTTTATAAAATATAAAACTTATATCCTTCACATTTAAATTATCCAACTAAATTTGTATTATATAAAACCGTAAAATGTATACCCTTGGCATTTAAATTATTCAGGTAAATCTGCATTATAAAGAACATTTTAGGATCTTAACCTAAATATTTATGTTACTCAGATAAATGTGTATCTTACATAACATTGTAGAGCTTTAACCGTAATATTTAAATTGTTTACGCAAATCCACGCAATGAATAACACTTTATTTATTTAGGCTCTTAACTGCAATATTTGTGAGTAAGTAATATTTGCTTGTATGTCTAAGTTTGTTAGTTAATTTCCAATATTATCTTTCTATTGGAAAACACTTTGGCTGTTGTTTTAAATGTGCTGCATAAACAAAGGTACACTTGTGTAACAGCACTTGTGACAATTTAGCTGAAAAAATAAGCAGATTTGAGTACATGAGAAAACCCGCTACTTACCGTGTTACATTACATTTCCTGTGACCTGAGCAGACAGTCAAACCTCTCGGTTTCTAGAAATAAAAGACTGAATCAGCAAACACGTACATTTGACTTTTACCGTTAGAAACTCGGTGCTGCAGCCGCCATGAGCGACTGAAATGTGAGATTTACGTTCAATTTTTCAAAACTAAACAGCTGTCATGTTAGCGTAATGTTCGTACAGACTCTTTAAAACAAAAGAGATGTCAGTTTCCATACCAAATGTGAGATTCCACTCAATATCCTTGCCAGTGGTAGCAATTCTCGTCTGAGGACCGTGGGAGCCGCCATGTTTTTGGAGGTAGACGGAAGCAGAAGAGAGCTGAGTGCGTGCTGCCCCCTTGTGTCCTGGAGGAGGAACTGCGTACCTGCACAAACCAGGCATCATAAATCCGTTTATATGCAGTGTGTCAGTACTAAACAACAAGCAAACACACAAATAATTAGATCAAATTGAAAACAAAACAAAAGAGAAAAAATACATATTGTATACATCATGTTTTACTGATTCCGAGGACCTAGACAGTTTCAAAGGGGAGGCCAGACTAAAACTCACATTGTGGAGTACTTAAATTTGAATTTTCGGCAGAGCACTGTAGGTTATTCTTTGTCAGTCACTCTTATCTTTTGCATATGCAGGCAAGACTGACATGTTAAAGTATATGAAGTATAAAAAAAGCTCCTAATGCTGCCTTTGATTGATTAAAACCTGAAACTATTGCTTCAGTTGTGGTTTTAAAATGTTAATAAAACCAATTAAATAATTACAGTTTAAACGACATAAGATAAGTACATGTAAGACACTTACTGTATGTCAAAAGTGTCATTTTAGCCAGCTGACACATCACACTGTGTGAATCCAGCCTTTTGTTTCGCTCTTCTGGCTGGAGGTTTACTATTTATTATGTTGAAGGTCATTATTATTATTTTTTTTCATTTATTTTTTATTTTATTTAATTTTTTTATTATATGTCTATTTTATCTTATCTTTAATATCTTTTGTAAGCTACACCAAGACCTGAGAAACTGCATTTCGTTCATCCTGTAAGGGTCGAATGACAATAAAGAGGTCTGAGTCTGAGTCTGAGTCTGAGTCTGAGGTTCTGGGTCCATTGTTCAGCAGTTTGTATCACTTGTTTCCAGAGTTCTTCAAGGTAGGTTTCATCCCCACAGGATATACAGAATATAATGTATGACAGCTACAGAAAGAAAGCATAGTAAGACTACTCAAAACAAGAGCTAGTAGATATGTAATGAAGAAAAAAAAGACAACAAAAGGTGTTAAAGTCCCTCCCTGGCCATTGATTAAACCGTCCTTCTTCATGCATCATCCTTCTGCATATTCAGTAATACTGTAATGATACTAACCATCCATCGATCCATTATCTCTCCACCTCTTCATCCAGTCGAGGGTGATGGGGGCAATTTTGAATCACCAGTTAGCCTAAGCATGTCTTTGGATGGTGGGAGGAAAACCTTGATGAAAACCTAGGCAGGCATGGCGAGAACACACATACTCCACTCAGAACGCACTTGTTTTAAGTTATTAAAATAGATTTTGCAACATTTGGCTGGGTATAAACTAACTGACACAGTGGCGTTTTGTTGCCTTTAACGTTCACATTTAAAAAAACAAGAAACAAACAAAAAACAAGACTTAACGTTTAGAAGCCTTTTGTTTGTTGGAATCTTAATGTGAAAACAGTGGGCAGCACATAATGATTTAATAAGTATGTGCTCTTGTAGATGACAGAAAATGTAAAAAACTACTATTTTATTGTATATGCACTGTGGTATTGTTATCTTAAAACTGATTTCACTGTTCAGAATGTGAGGCTTTCAAATAATGTATACTTTGATTTATAATGGGCCAGTGCATTTGTGTCCCACTTTTCACCTGTTAAATAGAACATTTGTTTTCTGCTTCCATTATTATTTCAACATCATAAGAGTCATACTGTAGTGCTTTATGTATTTTTAATGCAGCCCCCTGTTTTGTCTCCCTTTCTCTAAATAACGTGAACTTTAATTTGGACGGTTAGCCTTATCTTTTTGTCCTCATTTTAGGGATCAGATTAAAGCTATAAGGTCACAGATATTGGTGTGAATGATTTAATTGGTGTTGATCACGTGTGTGTCACGTGGGCCAGCTGTCGGGCCCTGCCAGTGTACAGTAGCAGTCTGCAGGCAGAGGAAGCAGCAGCACAGAGCCGAGGTAAGCTCCCCACTGCCCCTTCATGTTTCTCCGGCTTTGTTGACGACACGGCTGGTATTATTTCACCACTCTGCCCACTACACCACCGACATGCTGTTAATTCTACCGGCTACACGTTAAAAACCAAATAAACATCGGAATACACCGTCGTCTGACATGCTAGCCGTAGCCTGTTAGCGACGAGTGCCAGCGGCGGTCGCACAGAGCTAGTCTCCGCTGATTGTGGCTCAGGGTCTGCTAGCTGCTCCGTTAGCCCGTTAGCTCTCGCTGGTTGTTCTTTGTAGTGGAGGCAGCACAGGCAGCCAACGTTAGCAAGCTGCGTCTCCCGGCGTCTCGGCTAGATTAAAACACAAAGCAGACACGGTTAAAAAAACAGGATAAATGAACCCAGCGGCTGGCGTTTTGTTTTGATCCGTGGAGCCCACAGAGCTCCCTATCCGGGATCCAACATCCAGGTTCGAGCTAGCTGGGGCTAGGAGGCTGCTCACGATGATGGATGTTTCGGCTAATTTGGCATCATCTCACGGGCTTCAGCAGTAGTCGTTAGGGTATCAGTAACGAAAGAATGAGGATATTTTCCATTATTTTCGGACTGTTTTAGTGTGTTTCTTTGGCTTGGGGTTGAAGTGATGCTCTTTTACTGTTGCTCGTCTGAGTGGAATCGGTGCCTTTTCTCAAAATGACAACTGACTTGATGTAAATGTCCAATCTGTGCACAGTGTCAGAGGAGTCTTTAGCATCAGACATTCTAACGTCCGCCGGTGACCGTTGCTGGGTCTGTTTGTTTTTCCAGTCGCCGCTGTTTGATCGTGCCTCTCGCTGTGTGATGACATTATTTTCTTGTTTACCTTCTCGTCTGTTTTCCTCTTTTTTTTACTGTCACTTTAAACGTTTGGCCGCGAGAGGCCGCTTCGTTACATCACGGTAGCCCTAATAAAACGGAACCCAAAATGGTTCTACTAAATAATTCAGCAATTAGTTAAATATCCTTCCGCAGAACAGGATAGTCCTCAAACTAAAGTGGTTGTGGGGTAATTTTAGGCGAGCGCATTAATATTTAAATTAACGGCTGCTGTGGGAGGCAGTACAGTGCTTTTAGAGGTTTAACACTGCTTATGTCGTGACATCGGCCTCTTCAACGTGTTCTAATTTTCATTTTTTTTGTCATGTTTTAAAAACAAAATCATCTGTTTGATCGCGACATCCTCTTTTTTTTTAACCCCCAGCAGTCCTCTATGGAATCCCCGAGGCTGGTTGAAAAGGCAGGCTGGCTGACGTGATGACGTTACCGGGAGAAGCGGCTCTTCTGCGGGCTGACAGCTGATGGAGAGGAGTCCCTGCTCCTCCTCCTCCTCCTCCTCCTCTTCCTCCTCTCACACACACTGCCGGGAGCAAATGAGGAGGACGCGGAGCGCAGAAATGAGACACTGATCAGGAGAAGAACAACTGGAAGCAACCGGGACGTGTTGGATAGGATGCATGTGTCGCCTGGTTTTGAGTTTACAAGATAACGCTTTTTGTGGATGTTTGTGTTTGAGTCTGGAATCTGCCACCGTGGGTTTCTAAACATTTTTCCGGCACTTTCATTTGTTCCACCAACAAGGCAGCTCACTGATCAAACTCATCAAAATGACTTGAGTGCCTTCTTTTATGTGTTTGTGTGTATGCGCACCCCATTCGGCTCCATGACATTATTGATCCAGCAATGATAACAGTTTCGTCGCCTCATTCGCGCTTTTGGGGAAGTTTTCATTGATCACCTTGAATCGCTGTTGCAGATCACCGAGGGAAAGCGCAAGTACTATGCACCGTTGTCGCTGTCTCACACCCGACACCGAGCAGGTAACCTCAGCGGAGGAGAGGCGCTGGTAACGGGACTAACTCCTCCGAAGAGCCTCCCTGTGGGTACTTTTCTATTCACCGGGGAGCTGCACGGAGCTGCAGGGATGTTCGCCGCCGTGGAGCATGGCCCGGTGCTCTGCAGCGACTCCAACATCCTGTGTCTGTCCTGGAAGGGCCGGGTGCCCAAGAGCGAGAAGGAGAAGCCGGTGTGCAGAAAGCGCTACTACGAGGAGGGCTGGCTCGCTACCGGGAACGGTCGAGGAGTTGTTGGGGTCACGTTCACATCCAGCCACTGCAGAAGGGACCGGCCCACCCCGCAGAGAGTCAACTTTAACCTCAGAGGACACAACAGCGAGGTAAGAGCGGTTTAATGGCAAAAATGAGAGCCTGTTGCAGTAGAATTATTTGTATTGAAAAGCACAGTGAAGAACCAAAGTAGTGCCTTTGAAGGCCACCCTGCCTAACAGTCATTGTAAAAGCTGCAATGTAACATGACATTAATTATGTAAATGTGAACGCCTCACCAGCCAGTGCTTGTCTAGTTCAGTGGAGCTAATAGTCATCTTGCTTTTACTAGAAGGCTGTTCGAAATTTTCCTGCAAGGGAAAAGATGTTCAAGGCATACCTAATTATTATGTCCTCTAGTATATTGTAACCTGGGATATTGAGAAATAAACTAACATTTCTATATTTATTTTTTTTGTGATAGATGTTGAAAAATACAGTTTTTTGGGAAAGAATTATTCACTCCAGAATTCTTAGGTTGACTTTGTAGCAGTGTAAAAATGCCATTTAGAATCTGTATCACATTGTGTAACACTGGCAAAGACATCCTAAATAGTATTTTGCTTTGGATGGCATTCAGATCTGGCTTTGCACTAATCACACAGAGCTTTGCGGTGCTGATTTAAATGGTCAAACAAATTAGTCTTGCTGCTTCATGTAATGGCAACCGTTGCAAGATAATGACAACAGGGTACCTGTTTAGCCGAAGTATTTCCATACAGCAGACATTGCAATTCTTTTTTGCAACCAAATCTTCCTTTTTTTAGTGTTTCTCTTATTTTCCTTACTCATTTTGATCTACACATGTGCACCATGAATCAGAATGAATTTGATATGGAGATTTCACCTTGCAGATTAGTCATGGAACATTAAAACTGTACAATTAGTCTTTTTTTTATCAGCAGCAAAAAAGTTGTAACTTGATGTGTTGAGTTAAGTTGTCTTACTTCACACTGCACTTCCTGTGATGTGACTATTGCGGATGCGCACATCACAGTGAATTCTTTTGTGAAATGTTCTTATATTTAATCTATTAAAATATACAGCAATACCTTTAAAAGCTTGATTTATGGTAGTGGACCACTTAAAATAAGTTTGCTGACACCTCTACCCTGCTTCTTACTCAAACCATCCTCCTTCACTGTACAGCAACATAACATCAGTTTCTCTACCTTTATCTTTACTGTGATAGATTATTGATCCACTTGGTCCCCTTTAAACAGGCTGCTCAGCCACATTTAATTACGGTGGGTGTTTAAGACAAAGTGTCTTTTGCTGGTTTGTCTGGCAAAAACGCATATCTCTCTAGTTCGTCTTTTCCAAAACCTTGTACCACGGCAGGCTGAGAGTTATTCTACACCAAGTGATTTTATTCAACCAAAACTGCCAGCCTTGTCAGTGAGATCAACTTTTTTAGTGTTTGATATGAAGAAACACTTGTGTACCCTTAATGGCTCATGGTGTGGTACCCTTCCCTCAGGTCCTGCTGCTCCTAGTCAAAATATTGCTGTGCTCCACTCTCTGGCATCGCTGTTATTTCTCACTATGGTATGCAGTGGTGGTATGGTATGTACTATGCTAATACCCTCTGTCAAGTGGAGTCAAGGTTTGAGATCCCAGAGCAGCCCTTTACAGAGGCTAAGTAAGAGAAAATGATATGATTGCGCTTAGGCTTAATGATGATTTGAAATTATTGTTATGTTAAGTAATGATTTGAAACAGTTTATAATTATTGGGAAGATTAAAAATGATTCTTTGTAACCAGAATTCTGCAGACTGAAAAGAGAAACTTAACTCTGTGGCAGTTTAGAAACAGGACATGGAGTAAAATGTCTGTGCTCAAGCGTGTGTGCTTAAGTTTTTAATAAGTCTTAATGATCAAGTGATTGGAAAGTTGTCTCAGTTAATTCAGATGGTGTGATGATTCTAAATATATAATATCAATGAGATTTGAAGTGATTCTAATATTTAAGGATGTTTCTCTGAGCAGCTGACAGAAAAAGAGGAAGTCCAGTCCTCTAACTGTGTAGCAACCAGAAAGAGGAAGTTAAGAAAAGCAGACTGGACCGGATTTATTAAGATGAGACTATGTCTGAAGTTTTGGAAAGTATGAATCATGCTACTGAGCTAACTGAGACAATGAGCTGAAGTTAAGAAAGTGTGTTTTGGGAGGGGAGAAAGGTGCATGTGTCTCTGAGGAATATAGGAAAGTATAAAAATGAGAGACGGACACAAATTAAACGGAGTTGGAGTTGTCCGGGGACATCGCAAAAGATGGATCGATCTGACTTTAGTCCAGGATAAGTGGAGTTTTACTCTACTAAGAAAAAGAACAGTCTAGATCAGTCTGCGGTTTTGTTGAAGATAGACCAGTGCAATATATCCTTCCCTCTGCGAGAGATAGCAGCCTGCGCTAGGAGAGTCAGGGACTGTCCTCAGCTCATTTTGCCATCGTGTTGGACTTTTGAAACTTTTCCACAACAAACCCAAGGACATGAAAAGGATTTTTGCAAGACTAAATTGGGATCTGACCGTTTTTTCTTATCCTAACCTCTAAAATCTAACCGAGCAATTCACCAAGTGACGTTGTCAACAGAGGAGGGAGCTGTCGTTAACAGACATGACTGACAAGAAAGCTGGACCATTTAAGCTACTTTGTGTTGTTTTCTGTCAGAGTAAGCGGGGTAAGTGTCTGGATGAAGACAGTGAGAGCTAGGTGAGTCCCCTCACCACCAGCTTAAGCTGTTCTGCTAAACTTTTTAGGTAAGACCTATAAGCAGTCAGAACCTAACCCTAGAAATGGAGAGCTGGTCCAGTTACCCTGTTAAGGGGTATACTTGGGAGACAACGCCTCCAAGTTTCCCACCTCTAGTGCACTGAGGTCATTTGGTGATTGGAAAGATCAGCTGAATAATGTCTGAGTCGAATAGCCACTGTGTCTGTATGTGTGTGTGAGCGAGAGATAGAACGAGGGAGAGAGAGAGAATATTGCTGTCAATATATAACAGTGCTGGCACAAGTGGAGATTGCACACAGGTTGCGTTTTCTCCTTTAGTGGGTGTAGCTTTTGGTCAGATGGAGCACGGTGCTGTGTCAGCATTCCATAAGGCAGCTGAGGGGAGAGTGGATGAATCCCTACGCGGAGTGACTGAAGCACAGCAGAAATGTCATTTATCTCTGCCCGCTTGAACACGGTCCAAGTACTGAAATTTTACTTTTGTAATATTGGTGAATTCAATGTGGAAAAATCTGCACGACTTATAATTTATTATCATTTTTCCTGTTTCATGGTGAATTTGACTTCATCCGCCCCTTTAGGCTGATTTAAAAATCCTCATGATGTGCACTTTTGGGCGTTATAGTTGTCATTTTGAGTGGAAATTGGAGGTTTCACTTTCTGCTGTCTTTACACTGATGAAAACATAACAGTTCATGTGTTTTCTAGATTTGTAGTTGCAATTCAGCTGGGTCTGTCAAATAGAAAAATCAGCTTTGCACTGCTCTTCACTAGTACACAATGCTTTATTCACCAGTTCTTTTCATCTGTTTTACCTTTATTGCCATCGTTGTCCTATGACAAAGATTTTCCTAGTGTACTAGTTGTTAGTTCAACCCATTAGCTAACTGGTCGTTGCACACTTAAATAGTGGATACTTATCGAAGCTATCTAATGTTAAAGCGAGTGGCCATGCTAAGTGGCTAACGTAAGGCTACATACTTGTCTCAAAAAATATCCATGTTTAATGTCAATAAATGATCGGCAAATGTTTGCCTGTAGAGTTTGTATGTTACCTTTTTGTGTTGTCGTTTCGTCTTGAAATGATCACGTGCATTGGATATCCAGCCTGACATATGTAAAACCACAGGAACAGCTGAATAAGTGATAATATCTGTTCATCAGTATTGCCACTTCCTGTCGAATTGGAGTTTTCCCTGTGGTCAACCAGCTAATCAAAACTGATTAAGTCTCAATAAGTAACATTTGACTGACTATTAGGTGGCAACCCTAAAAGTCATACTGGTCTTCACATAGCTGTTTGTGCATTCTCTGAGTTTTTTTGTCGTACCACTAAGCTACATCCATAATTTACCCCATTGAAGTTTTGTGATTCAGAATTTACTGTAACACTGTTTATAGAAATGTTTGATTTTAGCAACTATCAAGATGGTTTTCACGTCAAAACTCAGAAACAACTTAGTGAAAAAAGCACATTTCCTCTCTGCCTTCATCCAGCACCAGTAATGAAAATAGTAAATGTCCTCTTCCCTTCCACTCTTGATTTGATATAAAGCAATAAATAAATGCTTTGGGAAATGTGAAATCCATCACTCGTCTATCCTGTGCATAATTTGGGGTTTCTGACAGCAGTGGAAATCACACTGCCTAATGAATTCTGTCAAGTTATGACAGATCTGTTCACGCACTCACGGCATTTTTCATCCCAGTTCTGATGAAGAGAGGACAGAATGCAGTATACTGTATATTATGACATAAGGGAAATGACCCCCAGGAACTTGGCATATTGTCACCAATCATGTCTAGGTATCAAAATATGTCTTTGATCAGGTAAAAAACTTCCCTCCATCCAATATATTTTTATATTTTTTTTTTGCAGAGCAATTTCAATACATTTAATTCACCTTTCTTTGTCTTACAAAGCTGCTCACTCAGCATTAAATGCAGTTGCAGTCCTGCCCTTTAAACGTCAGCATTGTCATTGAACACTTGTCTTTGCTGGTGACGACTGTCCTTTCACACAGATTAGTTCAACTCGTGTCATGAATGAGCACACACAGAAATGCAATATGAACTCGTCCTGTAGGATTCTGGTCAGCCAAGATCGATACTCATGCCAGCATACTTAAGTTAGGCCATTCCTGTTGATGTATGAACCGAGTGTCCTGTGATTATTCTAATGTAAGCAAGTCTGAATGGATGTGTCTTTTGGACTTGGCCCAACTTGAGCAATGTTGTAAAGTAAAAGCTGAATCTTAAACTGTCAGGCATCTGTTAATTACAGGGCAAACAGATAGAGAACTTTATTACTTTAGTATGTGGTACTGCCAATGCCTGGAGTTGAGGTTTGATTTATACTTGAGTTCAGCCATGATACAGATGTTGTTGCTGCAAGCTACTTGGAATAAAAGCATTCACCACAAGTATACTGTGTTGTGGTGAGGCTCAGCTGTTGTCTTGCTGTAGCACTTATTCTGAAGTCTGTTATGATCTTCATCAGATAATGAAAAGCTTTTCCAAGGCCTGTAATACATCCAGATAAACGTTTGTCCTCTCTCTGTGTCTAATTCCCCTCTTACGAGAGTGACAAATAATTACAAGGTAAAGCTTCAAAGGAAGCAAGGTCATATATGTGTTGTTGTGATCTTTTTGTTCCATCTCCCACAACCACCTTTTTACAGCGAATGTCAGGCGCACAGCACTTCTATTTAGCAAATTTGTCATGTAACTTGGTTGTTTGGCAGAAATGTTCTGTTAGGCTGTTGTAACGGCATGCGAGTGTTGTTGGGGATGTAACGATTTGGACATTTGTTCTAAACCATTCAGTTTGGTATTAATAATAACAATAAACTTTTTTGTGTAGCATTTTTCATGCAAGAAATGCAACTCATATTGTTTCTGTTCTATATGTGATGTGACCAAGAAGTGTGCACCAGTGTGACCTGCAAATCTGTACCCTGTTTACTTTATTTGTGTTCTCTGGTACATTGAAACAAACTATTGATTCATTTTTGAGAAGTTAAGATCATTCAGACCATCATCTGCCACCTCAGACATTTCAGACGAGCAGGTGATTCCGTGCTGGAAAAGACAAACCTACTCAGTCAGATGACATGGCTGAGGCATGGCAAAGAAAGGAAGGCCTTTGTATGTACTGCTTTCAGTGTAGCCCAGCAATTGTTGGGAAAACTAAGTTTTGCTGATGCAACCACAAACTTCAAACATGAGACATGGCTAGACGTAGAGAACCCAGAAAACCCAGATATGCCTTTTATGCAGTATGACACAGTTGTATGTCATTAATCATAAAATATTGGAATTCTGTGATTATACATTTAACCAACGTGGAAAAACCTGTAATCAACATGTACAACATTTTTCTAAGTGCCCACAGGAGCTACTAATACTGTTAGAAATTGGTAATTCCTCACACTATAGACATTTTACTACCTCCATTTTTAGTTTGTTTCCATCCAGCCTGCAGTGTAGTTGCAGCTAAGGAGTGCAGATTTTTTTTGTTTTTTATCCAAACCTGGTCAGATCAAATGGTTAATTTTTGGAATTTAGAAAAAAAAGATTTTTATAAATACATAAGCTTACTTTTGGTTAGACAAACAAGGACTTGATAGTTGAAAATCTAGTTATTGTCTCTGTTTTTACTATTTTTTGCTAAGGTAAATGGTGCAGTTTTGTTAAATAGTAAAAAAAGAGAACTTGCCTTTGAAGCCTGCTAGCGGCTTTTGAGGTTCAGGCGATCAAAACAGTGTGCAAATTGTGCTATGGCTTTTACCATACAGGCAGAAATTAAAGAATGCAAGTTCCACCTAGAAAAATTTGACTGTGCAACAGGTGTTGTTTGCTAGCCATACAAGGCATGTAAGGTTAAACTGGAAAAACTGGGCAGACCCTGTGTGTGTGTTTTTATTAATACTGTGCAGTGTGTTAAATCATACCACATGTTGGGCTATGAGCCTCTGAATTTCTCCTCACACTGTACAGGTCCATCAACCAGCCACCACATAAAGCTCAAAATGAGCAAAATCACCTTTGCAATAAAGCAAAAGTTTATTGAAACAAGATGACAAAAAACAACAGGCAGAATTACGTTAAGCAGTTCGAAAGCAGAAATTGTGCTGATAGATTTATTGGTTAGTTTACTCTGACTGGGATTTGAACAACTGATCTCCCATGTCAAGGTCAGGGGTGTTAATCACTTGGCTATCCAGCTACAGCTGGAGTCCTGCTCTGTTTTGCCATAGCAGTACTAACAACTGGGCAAGCTGACCAGAAGAGAATAATTTCAGGTCTAATGCTGTGGAAGTGGATGTCTCTTTCTCATAGCTGAAACAAAACAAACATTATAATATAAAATGTCATCAAATGAACAACATGTAAGCATACAAACACAGCAGAGTAAGAGTTAGTTGTTCAGATTTTGTTTTTAGCCGTCTGAAAATAACGGAACATTACTAATATTTGTGTTGTTTATTTCTTCTTAATAATATATATATTTAAAAAATGAGTGCCTTAATATGTAGCAACTATGGCAGTGTAGCAATTCTTTTTAGACCAAAAATAAATCAACCAGACGAATAAAAGAAAGTTGTATTGAAGGAAAAGTTGGCCTCAAATGTCTTGATGCTATTTTTAAGTAGTTATTTAAACTGATTGGCTAACCTTTAGCAGCGGGCATGTCAGTTGCGCCACATTGAAAGAACTGAAAATAGATGAAAGCACTAAGTTTTACATCTTTTTATATGACTATGCTCGTGGTGCTGCTGAATAGTCCCTCTGGGAGGTACGTCAGAATAGATAAACGCTTCTTTTGACAGTTCGGTGCTTTTTTCCCCGTTACAGTGCATTCAGATGCTGAACAGAGCGAGCAGCTAGTCACTAGGAGTCCATTCATTCTCCTTGAAAGCTGAACATCCAAGACAGGCTTGACAATGACTGTCAGTATGTTGACAAAGAAATGTTGGCCACAACAGAGATTTTGGGCAAATTGTCTGTCAGTATCCTGTCATCTGTTAGCTGTGATATTTGTCTTATGGTTGAATCATACTTATGTGCTTTGATATTTAAGAGCAGCTATAGATTCAGTGATGCAGTCAGGCATTTGCATATGTTTCTTTTGTTTATATTTTTAATAATAATTTATATTATTAACACATTCAAATATAAAATGGGAATGCAGATATTTTTTAAAATCCACATATTTGCAACATACTTGCATTTTGCACAAAGTTTGCTCAGCACAGATGTGTTTGATACTGTATACAATTAGATCCTGGCATAATCCTCCTAATGCTGCAACATTATTGGTTTTTAGGATATGTTGTGTGGTAAATAGCAGTCGCTCACAGTCAGAAATCACTGTGACTTTTTTTTAAGCATGGATGCTGAAAGTAGAACATAAAAGGATAATCTCAAGAGGGGATATGTGATCACTTTGGCTACTTAAAATAGGCTTCCTGATAAAATGTTCAGTGCAATGCCATTGTGTTTATGGGTTGTTGTGACTGAAACCTCTTTTTGTGGTGCTGAAAAGTTTTATATCACTGCTGAAACTGTTATGCAGGCATGGTAGTTAACATACATTCATACACACCAAGGTGGCATCTTGCCTAAAGGTAGAAGTCGTGCATATTTATTTTCCCTTGAGGCCCAATTCAGACTCTTTTCTGAGCAAAAAGTGAGAAGTATCTCTGGACCTAATCCAACAGAGGAGTGTGACATCAGGGCACAAGTTTGTGTTTTGCACGTTACCATTGGGATGAATGCACCGTACAACTTCCTTGTGTGTGACCTAAAAACTGATCCACACATTAATTTGTGTCTGATCAGATGGCCTGCGCTCTAGTGCCAGTACAGTAATAAGACTTGGTGCCAATTTATAGACCTTTACTTTCAGCCTGCTGTGTTCTGAAAGTGTTTTAAAACTTCATGGGGCATGTGCCGTAATACTGCAGATCACCACCTCTTTCACGTGAATCCTACCAGTATGTTTCCCTCGCTGTTGTTTCTCACTTGTACTCTGGGGTGTTTTCATGCGTTAAAATATGCTTCCTGGCAAGCCTCATAAATAAGTCAGTCTGTATTTCCAGTAGTATGCATGTGCAAGAATCAACACTGATCTAGAACCTGCACAGCTCTTTCAAATGGCCAGAAAGGAAGAACAGAATACTGCACGACTTCTGTGATGCACTGCAACTAACTCATCTGTTAAGACTTAATAAGGACCATAGAAAAGGAGTGCAAGACAGGCTGAATGAAGCATAGAGTTTGCTGCAGTACAGACAACCAACTGAGGCGATTTCCTCAGTGTCACTCACCTCGTCTTGCATCAGTATTTGTGTTCAGACATTAACCTGACATTCCTGGTCTTGTCACACTGTCTAATTAGTTCCTTCCTTGGAACAACAGTGCTCTATCCTCTTCGTACTTGTTTCATAATCTCATACCCTACCTTCTTCTGCCCTCTCCTTAACTGATCTTTGCCATTGGAAGCCACTCTACCCAGGTTTGAAGAGTACATGACCCCTGTATTAAAATGGTCTCACCAAATGTGCTTAGTGGAAATGGCTTTAGTGTGCTAATCAACCTTTGGAGAGGACATGTTGCATAACACTTGGGCTCAGCTGCCTCCTCAGGTCCAGGTGTCTGCTCACTAGAAATTTTCCAAGAAGGACATTGTGGATTGTGCACTGCAGGTTCTTTGTGCTATGAGCTGTGTCTCTAGTCAAGGATCACACAGGCATGTCGGCTCACTTAGGTTCACTTTGTTTTAGAGTTGGACTATTTGCCAGTAAAAAGCTCATCTTTCCATCCTACAAAGCAAATAGCTGGAAGGATCTGAAAACTGATTGTAGTGTGCATGTTACTTTACATTAGCGGTCATGGTGCAGTATTTGCAGTAAAAGCAATTTAACATAAATTGACATATTTTCCTACTGAGTTTGATTCTGCTCAACCCATAGCATTGACAGTGTGACGAATTACTCAGTGCAGTACAGAAACATATTTAAGAAATGAAAAAAAAATGTTAAATACAACCTACAAACTTTGGTAAAATTTATTTATATATGTCATGTGGTTTTCTACAGTATTCATGGAACTTGTGTGCTAAATCACATTGTGTGCTGAATCACACCTCAGAATGCCAGGGATGTGATTTATTTTGCTGATAGTGTGTGCATATTATTAAGACAGTACCTTATCACCCATTCACTCAACAACATTATTTCCAAATAATTTGCATATATGAAATGTTAAATTGCGTGGTCATCACACTAATAGTCACCACACTTGTTTTATGAGCATTTAAAAGCACAATCAACAAGAAAACACACAGTTTACCTACTGATAGAAGCTGTCATAAACAATGTAAATGCCATTATAGGTTAATATATATTTATTAAGGATTTATCACATGCTTGACGTACTCTGATTGTACCTCCCCCAAAGGTCCTGTACCATTGCCTTTCTGTCATGTTGCAAATCACTCTTGCCCCACTTTGCTCATTCTGATTTCCTTGCTTTTGTATCAGCACAGCGCTTTTCTTTAATTGAGTTTTGTGTCTGATTCAATATATTGTCAGACCACAAAATCAGAGGAGGTGGAAGTGTTTTTGAAGGGAAAGGGAAGAGTCTCCTCGCTTGCTTGCTCTGTGTCCGCTTTTGTAGTATAGCCGACCAGGTAGTTTTGACCTTTTGATGGTTTTTGACTTAGCAACCAAAAAATCTCAGCTACTAAAATGATAGCTGGTATAGCTGTGTGGCCAACATAATTAAATGATCTTTTATAGCTGCTATCACATTTTATGGCATTGTTATTGACGTGCTGCAAATTAAATTTTGCATTGAGTACAATAATACAATAATAATAAACAGACAAAAGTGAAACTGATCCAATTTTTTTTATATGTGTCATTGTTATATTTGCTTGCTTATGTCTGATATAAACCTTTCCTTGAACATTTTTTTACAAAAAAAACAACAAAGTTGGGCCATGGATCAGTGTTGTCGTGGACTTGTCCTCGCGATTGCACCACTATGACACTGCACTGTCATAGTGTCCTCTCAGTTTTGCAGACTCCAGTGCAACCCAAAGCTGTCCCTTGATTTGATTTGGTCTTCTCAGTTAAGTTGCAAGGGTCAGCTCCATGCCCAGTCCTTACAACTGTGTCTACACAGAAGGTTCAGGGTAAACAGCATGCTAGCAGAGCAGCAGCAGCAATTCCAATGCGCCATCTGTGTATACACAGGAGGCATTCAGGTATAGTATTAACCACTCAGACCCCAAAACACAATTGATCTAACTATGCAAGAAAAGAAAGAAAATGCAAGAAATATGGCTGAAACAACACCTGTGCCGACACTCGGTAACATTACAAATTTTAGAGCTGCTAGTATGCCTACATAATTGTCATTTCAACCATGTTTTTCAGTCGCCTCCCCTCATGTGTACCCGATGAAACAGACACACTCCTATTTTTCATCAATCCAACACACCCGCTTTCAGTAAAGCACACTCTCTGCACTTCCAAAACACAACTGACCTACAGCTAAATACTGTGCCTGAATGCCTCCCGTGTAAACACAGAGAGAGAACCAGAGCTGCTGCTTCTCTGCTAATGTGCTGCTCATACTATGCTTCTGTGGTGACACTTGTTCAGCCCCAGCAAGAGGTCAGGGTTGGAATGACAACGGCAAAGCACCGCAGGAGAGAAGACGGTGCCAAGTTCCCAAGCAGAGGTTGTGACCATGTGCAGAATTTAAGGAACTGGAAACGTGTCTTCTTCTCTGACTCAGTACTGGTTAGGATGAGATGATGCTTGTCAGGCTACAGTCCTCCATCAGGCCTTTCTATAATTTTAGAAATGTCGATTGTATTAGATTTTATTTCACAGATTTCAAACAGATCGAGCATGTGAGCAGAAATCATTTTCTGTTTGGCAATGGAACATGTGATAATTCTAAAAAAATCTTTATCAATGTTTTCTTCTTTCAAAAAACTTTGTGTTTGCATGTGTTTGTGTGTGTTTTCTGCCTGTGATCCCTTTGGCCCCTTACTGTCCTGTGGCTTCTCACCCTTATCCTGTCTGTCTCCATGTGACGTCTGATCTCCCAGATCGCTGCGTCACAGCGAAGTGCTCAGCTGTCCCCCTCACAGGATGCCTGACCAGCTCACACTAATCTCCACACTGAGCTAAATTTACAGACATACAGTTTTTTTCACCTCTGTGGGGCTGCAGTTAAGTGCACACACGTGAGACACTGTGTGCGTAAACCCTATGCTAATTTATTCTGTGTGTGTTTGTCTTCCGACCCTTTTTTTGTTAGTGTATGTACAGTGTAAAAATGATGTTAGAATTCTGCAAACTGGAGCTCATACCTAATCTAAAGCCTTAATGCAACTGGTTGAAACTGAATTTTGTTGTATAATTTCATCCGGAAAATCCATTTTGATCACCAGAGGTTGCAGACAGTGCACGGACGAAGTAACAACAAGGATTTGTGTTCCCCCAATGAGATCCTTGTGCATGGAAATTTGTTATCTTTGACAACACTGCTGCAGAAGCCTGTTAGCTTTGCACCCAGTAAGCACTGCTGCATGAGTGATTGCTGTGCCTGAATGATAGATGGCAGGCTGTTTTTAATGGTCCGTGAATATGGTCAACTCAGAATGACATAGAGACCTTTGCTGCAGTCCTGCAATGGGCCGGTTCTCATTGTGTCCTCTTCCCTGCAGCTTGCCAACTGAGACACTCATATAGAGCAACATTAGGATATATACCACTAAATGTGGGACTGAAAACACACTAAATCTGACTCACAGGACGACTCGTTGCTGAGGAGAGTGATGAATGCCTCTGCACACTCATTATGCTTGAGGGCTACACATTGTGTATTCGACATGTTTGTGTGACACAGATGACTTCAGTTTCACCAGGGAGAACTATTTAATAATACAGACAATAGTGACAAATAAGGAATTGCTGAATAAAAATGATTGGTAAGTTGAGCTACCTCAGCATTGCTATTTATCACCTCTGCTCATACGCTTTTTAAAAACTCAGAGTTTTGCTCAGTTTTTTCATATTGCAAGATTATGCATAAAATAATTTATTGTAAAGATATGTATGTATAATGTTTTCTTTATGTAAAATGATTTTTAATTGAGATCTATGGTTTTGCTAATGCAGCCTTTCACTAAGCAAATGGCATTGGCATATGAAGATACTGTGAAGTATTCAGGTGTTGTAAGAATGACTGATTAGTTTTGGTTTGCAAAATTTTTCTCTAAGTGTCTCTTCTCAGAGGAAGATAAAATTGTCCCTTGAACACACAGCTAATGACACCTGTGTTGTGGACAGATTGAACCGTGAGGGTGTTGCACAAGGGTAAAGAGGAGATAGTGCTGTTTGGGTAAAAAAAAAGAGCAGGACTGGCTGGCTTATCCAACTTTCAGCCCATGATCTATTGGACTTGCACTCTAAGAGCGTAAGCCCCACTAAAACCTGCCCTGTGTTGTGTGTTTGAGCGTGTTCAGCCCACGTGCTTCACTCAATGAGAGCAGAGCTGCTCCCTTCTTAGGATTATTCCTCTGGGAATAGGCTGAGTCACGCTACAGAGGACCAGACAGAGAGACACACAGAGAGGAGGGGGTTGGATTGAGATTGTAATGGGTGCCTTAAAATGAGTGACACTGACCAAGGAGCTGGTTACATGCAGTTTGATCAAATTCTTCTCTCTGGCAGTTTTTAATGCACCTCTGCAACTCATGCCTTTTGCAAATGAGGATCCATCTGTATATCTAGTGACCTCAGGACAAATACAGAAATCCATGCCTCTTTGTGTCGCTGCTGTTACATTTTATACACTTTACTGTATGATTACTCTTGAAACCACAGTAGGGTATTTTCTGTAGGGACGTAATGTAAATCCCTTCACTTACCCCCTTTTACTTAGCTTTTTATATCTTACTGCTGTTTTCTCTTTCTGTGATGTGTACTCTATATTCCAAAATAAATATTTGAACAGAGAAAATGTTTTCCATAAAACAAGAACAGAAAAATAATCTGTGCATTGAAACATACACAAAACCACAATTACATTGTCAAATTTCAAACAAGGAAGAAAAGCCAGAAATGTCTAGATCTGAAAAGAAGTGTGGCATGGATAAAAACACTCAGGTAGCTGATGGTATAATTGATTCTCATCTTCTGTAAAATGTATAATATTCACTCCTTCATGATTTTTTCAGAATTAGGTTAACCCACTTTGTGATTTATTTCCATCTAGCTTCATGCTAAATTTAGCACACTGAAATGTGGGAGCTTGGATTTGACTTTCTGAATTTTAGGCATTCAGCTGATGCATTTAGAGTGAGAATCAGTGAGTGTGCAGGCAGGAGTTTTGTGCCTTAATCAAGGGCACTTTGACAAGGCTCTTTGTTCTTGATTATCTCACATTATCTGTTGTAGGTAAGAGAACACAAAGCTGTCTCTGTAAGGCAACAGCTAAATTGACAGATTGCCACACAACACCATCTGGAATTAGTTCATTTGCATATCTTCTAATGAATAATGTCTGTCAAAAAGGCCCAAATAGTCCATCTAATCATTTTTTGTCCCCTTTTCCTCTTTTTTAAAATTTTGTGTGCCTTAAAGGTGGTATTGGTACGGTGGAATGAGCCCTTCCAGAAACTGGCCACTTGTGACACCGATGGAGGGATTTTTGTTTGGATCCAATATGAGGGTCGCTGGTCTGTGGAGCTGGTCAATGACCGTGGAGCTCAGGTAAGAGACAGAAAGCCCACCAAAAGCAAGACGTTGATACTAAGTGTATTTTTTACTTATGTATTTGCACTGACACAGAATGTACAGAAATACAAATAGTATTCATGAAAGTATAATGCAGTGTGTATAAATGGTTAGTAGAAGCACTACACAGAGGATTATTGGAAGCACAACAAGCAGCTGTAGCAACAAATATATATTTAAACAGAATAGTAATTTACAAAAGCATTAAGGTAGTCTTAGGGTAACATTTAATAATTCTTGAACATTCCTGCCATTTGGTGCCCTACTGAGCGATTTACCTCAAACACTTCTCAGCTGAGAAACAAGTCATAGAGTCTTCCTCTGTCTTTGTTCCTGACCTTCTGCCTGCTGATTTAACATGAAGCCTATCAAACATGGTTGATGTGTATTTCTGATCAGTCAGTCACTGTCTTCTGCTGAGCCGCGTCTGACAGATCCTGAGAGCATCTTATCTTTTGTGGTCAATTTAGGTACTAGATGACAGTCTAAACAATATTGTCATTTTATTCTGGCCTCTGTTTTTCAAAGCAATGCCTGCTTTTTTCCCCCTATGGAGGTTAAGACTATATTACATGTAAGTGTTTACATTTATACTAACAGGCATAGAGGCTGTCATTATTTGAATGAAGACCCTTTCACTATTAGCAGTCTGCAGAATGGCATGTGTTTTAATTTACCCTCCATCCATCCATCCATGATCTATACACCGCTTGATCCTCTGTAGGGTCGCAGGGGGCTGGAGCGGGCGAAGGCAGGGGACACTCTGGACAGGTTGCCAGTCTATTGCAGGGCTACATATATAGACAGACAACCAAACACGCTCACATTCACACCTACGGAAAATTTAGAATAATCAATTAACCTCAGCATGTCTTTGGACTGTGGGAGGAAGCTGGAGTACCCGGTGAAAACCCACGCTGCACAGGGAGAACATGCAAACTCCTCACAGAAAGATCCCAGGCATCCTAAACGGGACGCGAACCGGGGATCTTCTAGCTGTGAGGCAACGCTGCTAGAATAATAGAATAATAATGACTGTAAATGCCTTACAAATAATTTGTCTTGGATATATTATTATCATTACTCCTGCTGGTGAGTACTGAGGCACCTAAAACACTTGAATGTTGTTATTAAAGACCAGTTTCTAATTTTTGCAGGTAGTTAGACAGTTTTAGGTTGTTTACTATGGGGCTGTTAAAAATTATTTTTTTTCATAATTCATGATTTTGTCTATAAAAGAGAAAACTTTAAAAAAAATGTCCAATTATAGTTCCTAAGAGCCTGAGGTAGCATGTTCAGTTTTTTAAAATGCAACCTATAGTCTAAAACGTGAAGATAATCCCTTTAATATATGACATCACTGACTAAGAAATGTGACATCATGGAATATTTTGAGTTTTACTATAAAAATGACATTAAAATGATTGATTGATTGATTTAATTTGGTTTGATTGATCAAATATCTTTTAGTTTTTCATGATGATATAACAGCAGAGTAAACATCACAGACTGCTGATTCTGTAAATTCCAGTTGAGTTGTGTAAAAATGTTTTTGATTCATTTCAGTAAGCCTAGTAGCCTAATGCAGACAGTAGTTCATTCTTAACTGACTTGTCTTGTACACTGTAGGTGAGTGACTTCACCTGGTCTCATGATGGCACCCAGGCTCTTATCTCCTATCGTGATGGCTTTGTCCTGGTGGGCTCCGTCAGTGGGCAGAGGCACTGGTCTTCCGAGATCAACCTGGAAAGCCAGATTACCTGTGGCATCTGGACTCCCGATGACCAACAGGTAACAGACGCACCCTACCGATTTTGAAGGATACGACATTTCCTCCTAGCACTATGGCAGCCTTTGAATGCTAATACATTTCGAAATTTTAGGTTTTCATTTGCCACTTTGAGTATGTACACTTGTCATTCAGAAGGTAGAGAAGGGCCCTGAGAGATCTGTGAGTGACAGCAAGTGTTGGCTGTCTTGAACGTCTCGTTGGTTTTGTTGGGCTGTGTTTTTACTTTCATGCTGTTAAATTGTCAGCTCAGGTTGGACATCATCAGATTTTCAGTCTGTATACATGTCTCTGTCCTTGTTCATCGCCTGCAACCCATTTATGTCTATTTCTCCAAGTTTTTACCATTGTGATAGGCATTTTCCTTGCTTGTTGTCTCATTTTCTATTACTGAGTGTGACTCCCCTTTTTATGTTTGTTCTTGTGTCTGTGTCCCTATTAATTGTCATGTCATTTATTCATCTTCTCTCAAATAACCCTTTACTATTTTTTTCCAGGTGTTGTTTGGTACTGCAGACGGTCAGGTCATAGTGATGGACTGCCATGGGCGCATGCTGGCCCACATACTGCTGCATGAGTCGGATGGTATTGTCAGCATGTCTTGGAACTATCCCAGCTTCCTGGTGGAGGACAGCAGTGAGAGTGACACAGACTCTGACGAGTACTCTCCACCACAAGGTATGCCGCCCATGGTTTGATTTAAACAGAAAACTCTGAACAGTGACCTGTTCATGCCCACTCAGTCTTTCTGGGGACTTTCTGGTGGCCTTCATCTTAGGTTACATGTCATGTAAAAGCAGTGTACATGGTTCATCTCGGACTGGGGACCTTTGTGGCAAGCCTCACCTCTCTCTCTACCAGGGTTCCAGACTGAAACCAAAATGGTCACATGTACGACTATTTTATTAGAGTGTGTGAGTGAAAATTTCACGCATTTGTGCAAGTGTATGATGATTATTAAGACATTTTGGAGACACTCTGGTCAGCACGAGTAGCTACTGCAATAGCGGTTGTGGTTTAAAATAGTGCATTGTCTTCGTCATTGGCTCACTTATTCTGTCCCTACCTGACGTGTCATGAAGGCTAACACAGTGGTAGGTCTTTAAAATTAAACAAACAATAACAGCAATCAATTTTGACTTCCCATTTAAATGAACATGATCGACTGCAATGTTGACGTTTAAAATGCTCTCTGCTCAAAGAAAAGTCCACACCTAGAAAAGTCTGCACATAGAAAACAATCCATGAAGATTCGGTTTCAACATAGGCAAATCTGACATTAGAATGTCAGGGAAAAGAGTGGTGACAAAATGTATATATGATCAGATTAAAATATTTTGCAAATATAAAATCTCTGTCAATCATGTGTTTGCGTGACCAACTGAGAACGTTGGTAGAACAAGTGCTACCAGTGGAAAAAGTTAGTCTGTTGCCCACACTTTTTTCGCCTGTGAAGTTGTCATTTAGTGGATAATCTTAATTAGTAATATTTAACAAAGATAAAATCTATTTTATGAAGTTTTATTAAAGTCATTTGACTGGCACTATCCACAACACAGCACAGTGCAGTAAGTACAACCTCCATATAAATGAGGCAGTTACCATTTGATTGGTTAATAGTCTATATTAAGTCAGAGCCTTCTCTGCGCTGTATGGATCTTACGCTTTGCAAGATGATTTTATTAACACAGCAGCTACAGTCAGTAGTAAGTGTCTACATTGGCCAAGTAGCAAAAGAAGCATAAACAACAGCTGCAGTTCTCTTGCAGGAGCTACACTGCATCCACTCAGATTCAACAGCAGTACTGCCATGCACTCAGAAGCACATTGACAGAGCTAATAGTCCAAAACACAATCAGGCACTAAAAGTAGCTCAGAAACCCGTCTCCGTTAAAATGATTGAGTTGGAAGTGTGGCTGCTCTGGCAGGCAGCAGGCAAGTGAAAACTGCAACTGATACACATCCAGTATCAACATGATGTGAAGGTAGAGTAGCAATAGTGACGTGTACACCTGGCAGTGTCCAGTAATTATGGAATATAGTTACAGTTGTCCACCTGTTAATACCTATAAAAACCGAGAAAGACTACATCATGTTTTTGGATGGATACATGCAGTGCTTTAGTAATTCTGACAAGTTGTCCTATCCAGTGTGTACACGGCGATGATCAAAACTCTTCTGTGTTGCTTTTTGTCAAGTGACTTTGCCGTAACAGCACCATTTTATTTTGTTCAGGGTATACTGTTGGACTGAAGTGCAGAAGGTATTTACTGAAACTTAGACACAGGATATTATTATAAGTCATTTGTGATCTGATCTTACCAGCAAACGTTGTAATGAAAGCCATTTAATAAAGCTTCAGAAGTTGAAAGGTAACTTTTACACTATTTTCCACTTCAGACATCGAGTAGGCCTATCTGGTATGCTGGGATGTAAACTGTCTGACAAGGGTTAGTTGCATCTGGTTATCCCCGCCTCCTTCTTTCACTGTGTACACCAGCCCATGTAATGAGCTCATTTTTATTAGTTCCTGTTTTGTTTTTTTGCCTCCTCTTCTCTTCAGCTTAATTACTCCCAGTTGCTAACGCTGTATTGGTGAGGGACTGTCGTCCTCCCGTTGTGCTATTTCTTCCCCTCCCTTTACCACAGACCAAGTGGTAAAGCTGAAAAGTGCTTGCCTTAGCTGGATCACTGATTACGCTCTAACTCACTAATTAAACCAGTCAATAGGAATTGATTGGCCCTGATAGAAATTATCTCTCAAGGCCATGCTCCTCTTTACACCTCAAATTGAAATGGCTGTGTTTGCCATCATTATATTCCTGCTGGGGATCACTGATTCAGCTAAAGCACTGGAACATTATTAATAAAGACCAGTTTTACATTCTTGCAAGTAGTTGGCCGATTGAGGGTATTTACTTTGGGTATACAACTAATGATGTGTTTGATAATTGATAATTTTGTCTAAAAATGCCCATTGTGATATCCAAGAGCCTGATGTTCATATTCTTTGTAATCCGCCAGTTGGCCAAACCCCAAAAATAATCACATCACTATCAGAAAAGTAGTAAATACTACCTTTTGAAATCAGAGAATGTTTTGCTTTTTTGCTAGATATATAAAGATACAATGATTGATTGAAAAATTACTTTTTTTATTATGAAATGATAGTAAAACAAGCATTACAGTTGAGGTGTGTACAATGGCGGAATTTTCTGATTAATGTAAATTAACCTAGTAGCCTAACATTGACATGATTATGCTCTAACTGACTAATTTAAACCAGTCAATAGGAATTGATTGGCCCTGATAGAAATTATCTTTCAAGTCACCATTCTGACTGAGACGCCAGGCCACCTCTTCTCTCTTTGTAGTGATATATGATGGCGACCCATTATCACTGCACTGCACAGCACAATACACTGCATTTACAGCAGCATTATATATCTTGTTTAATGCAACGCCTATTTTAAACTGCTTGTTTCAGTGATGTAGTCACTGTTATTGGGCTGAAAGTCAAAAGCAGAGGTGGATATTATATTTGTGCTGATATTTGGGTCATTGCTGTAATATGTGAAAGGAGAGATTTAAGGATATTTGAAGGGAAACTGGCGGTGGTTGTAAGTGTGATATTTATAATAAAATATAGTGTACAAAAAACAGAGTATTCCCCTGTGCAGCAATGCTAAAACGTGATTCAAATTGTATTCCATTGCAGTAATTGACGTATTTTCGCCTTGTGGTAAAATATATTTGATCTAATGTACAATTGAAAAACAAAAAGGCTAGGTAGTCTTTATATATTGTATTTCTGAGTATTTTTTGATGACAAATTCATTCCTCCAGCACATTGATGACCAGTTTTGCACAAGTCTTTTAGTGTGATGATCTGCCATTCTTCTCAGCTACTTTTTGCTGGAGGGGTTTTGTTGCTCAACTGTCTACTTTAAAACACCCCAAAGGTGTTCTTCTGCATTAAAGTCAATAAGAAAGACTCAATCGGTATTTAAAACTAAATCTGTTGATTTATTTATTATTTCAGTTATACCAGTATGTAATGGCAGTCTAAACTGTAATTGTACTAAGGCACAACTACTGGGTGCTCAGGTGTGTATAGTTATAACACCAGTCTTCCCTTTATGGACAAGCAATAGGCTCAGGGCAGGTGTGAGGTGTCACAAACATTAACAGGAACAGTCACCTAACCAGCCCTTTCAGCTTTTCTGTTTCCATTTGCGGTGTGGGAGAAAGGTTTGGGTGAACATAAAATTACCTGCAGTGGAAAAATGACCTATTGACATCAGTTTCACATTATTTAAATGTAAATACAAGTGAGTGATAGTTCTGTTCATAGGTTTGACAGTTCACAGCTGATGCTATGTACATATTTAAATTCCCCTTACTGTGTTTCTCTCACATTGCCTGTCTTAAGACGTTTGTATTGTCGTGTGTCTCTTCTCAGTGCACAGCCAGAAACCACTGCTAACAGTCAGCTTCACCTCCGGAGACATCAGCCTGATGAACAACTACGATGACCTCTCCCCCACCCTTATCCACACTGGTCTGAAAGGTGTGTGGGCTGTCTTATCATTAATCTTATTGATACCTATGTGTCCCCGCAGCTTTGTCTTTCTGTTGTGTTGTCTAAGCTGGCTGCATATGTTAATGTTCCTAATTGTGAGGACTCTTTCTTCTGTGTCCTGTGCTGTAGATGTGGTGGTCCAGTGGTGCTCGCAGGGGGATCTGCTTGCAGTGGCAGGGATGGAGAGGATAGGCCTTTCCCCTGAATCCTCTTGTCCTCCACCCACCAGGAACGCAATTGTCAAGTTCTACAATGTGCGGGGTGAACACATCTACTCACTGGACACACCAGCACAGGTGATCAACTTCAGCCACAACAGGGAAACTGGAATAGCAATTAGTCCCAGTAGTTGGGTTACTTACTCAATTAATGTTATGCGTTGTAAATCTTCTAAAACTTGCATTTGACAAATATTATTTCCCTTACTCCATAGCTGGTGCAAACCTACCAGTTGGCTGTCATCCTAGGAAATATTTTTCTACTGTTAGGCTTATTACTTATTGTAGCATTAATCTAATATTACATTAATTAGGCTCTGTAAAATAACTAGTAATATAATAGCGACTAATTTGAATGATATGTTGAAGTTATAAAATTAATTTTCACATCACTGCTGTACAGACCACTGTGACCGATTTTACTCAATAGTCTTCCATAAGCATAAAGGAATGTTGTTGTAAATATTATTGAAGGAGAAAACGGTCCTCAGAATGAATTCAAAGACATCCCATAGGAGATTTTTTATCGTCACAAGTCTGAAACCTTAACTTTCACCTGTCTTTGTATAAAGATGTGGTGCACTTTCTCAATGCATCTTTTTCTTCCCACTGCAGCGCCCCATCACTACGCTCTGCTGGGGTCACCGAGACTCTCGCCTGTTCTTGGCGTCAGGCCCGGCGCTCTACGTTGTGCGAGTGGAACACCGCGTTGCCACCCTGCAGCTACTCTGCCAGCAGGGCATCGCCACCGCAGTAAAGGAGGAAAAAGATGTTGCCAAGCTCACCATGCCTTCACGCCTCTGTTCTTACGTCACTGCCGCTTTTGTCCCCACCATCAAGGTAACCGTAAAAATAATTGTGAATGGCTTCCACAACAGTTACATGATGCATACTTGTGAAGTGCACAGGACCTGCTGGAACAGTGTTCTGTGGATTGGGCCGCACACTTTCTTCACCTTTTACAGATGTAGCCGGGGCTGTGTATGAACACTGGATGTATTTTCAGTGCACACACATGGGTAGTTATATTCTGAAACTGACAGAAAGTATATTAGATTAGAATCACATGCTCTGTGTTTAAATGGTGCATTGACATGATGTTTTTCAACTGTACTGCTCCTTTCACAATTCACAGCCTCCCATCCCCGACCCAAACAACATGCGTGATTTTGTGAGCTACCCGACAGCCGGGAACGAACGTCTGCACTGCACTATGAAACGTACGGAGGATAACCCTGAGGTGGGAGGGCCATGCTATACTCTGTATCTGGAGTACCTCGGAGGCCTGGTGCCTATCCTCAAGGGCCGACGAATAAGTAAATTGCGCCCGGAGTTTGTCATTATGGACCCCAAGACCGATGGGAAAACAGGTGGGACTGAGTTACTTTCATATCAGCAGACCATAATAACGTAAAAAAACCCAAAAAACATCATTTTCCAAAGAAGACCTGGAACGTTTTGAGGCCATCTGGTCAGCCTAATTACAACATTTTAATGTAGGTGTTAAAAAGATGGATCTTTGAAGTTAAACAAGTACAGTAACAGCTCTTCTGACATTCATGTCGTTGAATGAGCTGGTACTGCCCCCTGTCTAACAGACTGTAATTTAGATGGCTGTCCAAAAAACTAAAATGTATTTTATTTGTTGCTTTATCATAGTATTAGTCCTGATTTAATCCTAACATATACTTTTTGTGTATTTAGTCTTGAAAATTCAAATGGAACTGCTAAATGTAGTCCTCCCAGACACATTACCGACATCCTCCAGCAGTTTTTCAGAGTTTTTTGAGTTGGCACACAGAGAGTGAGTATGTTTTAGTCACATAGGGCAGACTGGGCCTATGTTAATTAAAAGCTGCTTAATGGGTGCTCTGATGGCCCATGGGTTCCTCATAAATCAACCTTCTCCCTCCCCACGCAGTGATAAATGAAGCCAGCCATGAAATGGTTCCAGCCCATTCACACTTTAATGTCCGTCAGATAAATTGGCTTGACCTAAACTAGAGCAGCAGTAGTGGTTTACAGACTCAATATGACTGAGGAAAAGCAGAAGAATTAAACCTACTGAACAATGGTTTGGATTGAATGGGTTTAAATGTTTATTTATAGAAATTGTGGGACATTACTTTTGCACCATCGTGTTTTGTTAAAACTATGATCATTCTTCTCTCCAGGTTTTTAAGTAGATTTCAAAATCTCCCCTGCGGTGCGAGTATCTCCATAATAATCACCAAAAGACTGACATTTTGTGGAGCATCTCATATATGTTCTGTGATTATTCGTTCCTCAGTCAGTCTCTCTGAAGAGGCACGATTATGACCATTTTAGTCTGTAAAAGAAGCTGACACCACATATTTGTTGTATTAAATAAAATTTATCTTGAGAACTTAACATTTACTCAAAAGTAACTTAATTCTCTCCATGTCTATTTCTGTATTTTTTGTCTTCCCAGATGAGATCTATGGTAACAGTCTAATATCAGCCATGATTGACAGCTGCAACTGCTCAGACTCCAGTGACATTGAACTGAGCGATGACTGGGTTGGCAAGAAATCTCCAAAGATATCCAGGGGTAGTAAATCCCCCAAACTGCCCAGGTAACTAAACAACCTGTGTGTATTGCAGTATATTAATGTTTTCTAATGACACACTTTCTTCTTTAACTCCTCCACATGAATGGCCCACGTGAAATGGACAATAGAAGCTTGATCCTCTGCACATTTCTGTACAATATTAAAAAAGCGTTTTTTTTAGCATGCTGTTGAGATAGTTAGTTTGAATCAAGGACCATTTATTTGTCTGAACTATAACAAGTTCAGATTTTTTACTTGGCTGTTACTTCCTCCTACAACAACATAAAACATAAGAATAAGAAACATAAGACATATTACATTTATATTTCTGCCCAATTCAATATAGCACGAGAATTTATCCTAATAAGTGAGTCGTACTGTATCTCAGGGAGGAAATTTGTACCAAGCATGTTATGGTAATTAACTTCTCCATATTAACCACTCTGCATAACTGTTAGACTTTAAGAAACTGTTTTATGTTTGCTTTTTGTTTTTTGTTTCACTGCATGCCTAAACCTTCTTTTTTTCATTTGCTACCTTCTCTGTAGAGACTTAGTTTGTCCCTTTACCAACAGGATTAACATTGATCCCAGAAAATCACCCAAACTGTCCCGCGCTACACAGGAGATCTCCAGGTCACCTCGGTTACCTATAAGGAAACCCTCGATTGGGTCACCCAGTCTGACAAGAAGGGAATTTCCTCTAGATGACATCACTCAGGTAAACGTCATATTACTTGAGCAGAGTGAGAAGCCATTGAGGGTTTATGTGCCGCATGTGGATTGGCCATGCTGCCTGTGTGCAGGGCAGCTAAAGATATCTAATTATACATTTAACATAAAATATATTATGTTTTATATTTATAAATGTACATTATGTATTTACGTGCATTGATTACTTTCTTTGTTCCTGTCTTGCAGCAAAATTACCTTGCTCAGGTCACATCCAATATTTGGGGAACAAAGTTCAAGATAGTGGGGCTGGCCACATTCTTACCAACCAATCTTGGTGCAGGTAACTGATCAACAACTCTGTCTTATTAATAGCAGAGCTGCTACTATTTACTGTTTTCTATTGAATAATGTATCAGCTATTTTAAACTTGTTTTAAAAATGGTCATTTCATTTAAGTTCATTTTATTTTGAGGAACCACATGTCATTGTATTGTAAACAAGGATTTACATATTGAAGTGCAAAGCTGTAGGGTTAAACTGGCTTATTATTTTTTATATATTTTGCAAGCACAGACCAGCTAAACCAACTCATTTTCTCTTTATTTGGTAATTGTTCTCTGACATGGATGGTGGCTTCCAAATTTATTTTTTTTAGAAATCCGAATTCTCAGCACAGCCAGTGTCTTTCACTCATGTAGGGTGAACTCGGAAAACATTATTATCATTATAAAATCAGAATTTTTGCAGTGCAGAGCAGAAGCTTGCTTAACTGCTGGTTAACATGTTGTCTTCATGGGTTGCATTTCAGTCTCTGCTTTGTACTTGGTCTGACAACACAGGAAAAAATGTAAATAAGAACAGCTTTATTGGGAGTACAGTATACACTATACAGTATATATGAGCACAGAGAGCAAGAGAGAAGCCAACAGATGTCAAGTACCTCTGCTCCATACAGCACCTGTGTATTTTCTCTTCAGGTGTTCATGCATTGCACTAGATATGCTGTGTATGACATTGAAACTGTGCAGTGTACAAACCCCCTCTTTGTTCTGTGATTATTTTAAGTACTCCATTGTCTAAAACAGTAGTGCTGACTGAACCTGACCAGTGAATGGAGCCAAAAATGACTGACGTCATGAGCAACCATCATGTAGTGATACTAAAGTTGAACATTTGTTATACTAAAATTTAAAAAAACATGCACTGGATAAAAATATCATTGATTGTACTGACTAATCGTGGCAGCTTTACTTAATACATTCACAAATAACTAGAGAATGTGATTTCAATTTGAGCAACTTACCTATTGTTTGTATGCTTCCTTTTTCTTGTTTTTGTCTTCTTCTGCACTCTCACAGTTATCTATAAGACAAGCCTCCTCCATCTGCAGCCCAGACAGATGACCATCTACCTGCCAGAGGTTCGCAAGATCTCTATGGACTACATTAATCTTCCTGTCTTCAGCCCCAATGTTTTCAGTGAGGATGAAGATGACCTGCCTGTCACAGGCCCTGCTGGTGGTGCCGATGACAACCCGCCCTGCACTGTCAACATCCCTATTGCCCCCATACATAGCCCCGCCCAGGCCATGTCCCCTGCCCAAAGCATTGGTCTGGTCCAGTCTCTCCTGGCCAATCAGAATGTTCAGCTAGATGTCCTAACCAATCCCTCAGCAACCCCTGCTGGAGCATCTGCCGGTGGGTCAGACCAAAGCCAGGACACCATCCTCACAGCCCAGTACACAGTCCCCACCAGGTACTCCAGTCCTGGTCAGGTCATTTTTGGGGGACTGGAAGTAGGTCGCCTGATGGTTGGACCTCCACCTTCTCATCATCCTTCACAACAACAGCAACAACAACAAAGTCAACATCAACAGCAACAACAGCAGCAGCAACAACAACTGCTACAACACCACCAACAAATTCAACATCACCAACAACAGCTTCAGCAGCAACAGCAACTCCAGCAGCAGCAGATGCTTCAGCACCAACACCTACAGCAGCAACAGCAGCTTCAGCAACAGCACATTCAACAGCAGCTCCAACACATACATCAGCAGCAGCAACACATACAGCAGCAGCAGCAGCATCAACAGCAGCTCCAGCAGCACATTCACATACAGCAACAGCAACAACTACAACAACAGCATCAACAAATTCAGCAGCAGCTGCAGCAGCAGCAACAGATGCATCATCAACTGCAGTCTCAGCAGCAGCAACATCAGATGCAGCAACAGCAGCACCACCATCAGCTTCAGCAACAGCTTCAAATTCAAATCCCTGTTTCCTCTATGTCATCAGGACAGCCTTCAGGTGCCGGTCTGCACCAGCTACAGCCAGGGGCGCTGCAGATCCAGATTCCTCACTCACCTACTGATTTAGTGGTTGAGAGAGCAGTGGGAGTTGAACATGAGCACTTACTAAAGATCAAAACCACTCGGTCAACTCCACAGCTGGCTGAGGGAGACACAGTGGTGTTCAGTGCCCCTCTAGAGCTCAGCAAGATGAACCCCCCTCCTCCCTACCCCGGAACAGTGGCTGCTGCTGTGGCTGCTGCAGCAGCTGCTGCTGCCTCAGCATCAGCGTCTACTGCAGCTTCCAGTACTGCATCTGCAGCAGGAGGGGGCACTAGTGGAACTCCTCCCCCTGGTGACCTTTGTCTGAAGAAGGGAGAGTTCCAACTTTATCCTTCAGGTCAACAACAAGCGCAGTACCCAACACCACTGGGCTATGAGAGGATAACGACATTTGACAGCAGTGGGAATGTGGAAGAAGTATGTCGTCCTCGAACACGCCTTGTCTGCAATCAGAATGTCTACACACTCCAGGGACCTGGCAGCTCAGCCACTCTCAGGGTCACCTCCTCTTCATCCTCTGCCACTGACAAGAAGATCCAGTTGCCCTACACCTCCGCTACTCTCAACAGACTCACTGCGCCTCGCTATTCCATACCCAGTGGAGACCCTCCTCCATACCCTGACCCAGCCAATCAGAACAGTACTGTTGGAAGAAACCCTGGACAGAGGCTTGACAGCAGTCTGATCCACGCCACTCTCAGGAGGAACAGCCGAGAGGCCGCACTCAAAGTTTCTCAGATGCTGGAACCCCCTCGACCACTGCCTCCTAAGGCTAAAAATAGTAGTGCACTAGCAGCATCCTTCCAGCAGAGGGTGCCAACGGCCTTATACACCTGCAGTCAGTGTAGCAGTGGATCTAGTGTTGGAGGCACTGCCCCCGGGAGTGCTAATGGAATAGCAGGAGGAACTATTATCAGACAGGATTTCCCTCCAGGGAATGGTGCGCCACACAGCACAGTTATTGTTCACTCCAACAGCGCTACTCCTCTGGCCTCCCAGTCCTCCTATAGCCTGATGAGTTCACTTGAAGGATCTGGGACCACAGCAGGAGGTGGAAGTAACAGAGACAGGGCTGATTATGTTAATTCCGCATTTACTGAGGATGAAACACTGAACCAGTCACTGAGGCATCTGGCGCTAAGTGGAAATGATGTATCAGGGCTGGTTGTCAAACGCCCGCCTCCTTATCAGTGGGATCCAGCTGCCACAGAGGAGGTGTGGGTTCCTCAGGAACGGACAGCAACTTTGAACTCCACTGGCCCCCCTGGACCACACAAACCACCTCCCCTTATTCTTAGCCCAGCTCAGCACTTGGATGTAACCAGGCTGCCTTTTGTCCTTTCTCCAAAGTCCCCCACTAGTCCCAGTGCTGCATCATTCCAAGCTGCTGCAGCAGCTACAGGCTACCAAATCTCTCTTCAGTACCCCCCAACAACTGCCTATTCTGGAGTCCAGCTCCAACCCATCCCAGGGTCACCACGCCCCTGTTCTTCCCCAAAGGAGGTAGTGGCACCAGTGCCCTTCTCACAGCAGGATGCAACTCTTGTATTACCACCAGGTTACCCTGCAAACTTAGCCAACCTTGCCTGCTGCCCCCTCCCACCCATGTATCCAGGAGGAAGTGCTTGTGCTGGGCTTCCCATTCCTCCCATTGCCCTCCACACACCTTGGGGTACCTACAACTCCTGCCCGCCTATGCCCAGTCCTGCAGTGCCATTACCACCCAAAGCCTCCCACCTGGCAGTGGACAAAAATGTTCTCTCGCCACCTCCTCCTCCTCCTCCTCCTCCACCCCCTCCACCACCACCAGCAGAGCTACAGAGCCACGGAGGACTGCAAGAGGCCATGGCAGAGGCGGGAGAGGGTTTTCAGGAGGTACTCTCCTTGACTGAGAGCCCACTACCACAGCGGTCTGAGAAGTTCAGCAAGAAGAACCGCAAGCGGGTTGATGGTCGAGCTGAGGAGGCTAATGTGCCACCGCTGGCTGAGGGGAGCAAGTCAAAGAAGGAGGGCAGAGCTCTGGGTGATTTCAACTCACTCATTTCCAGTCCACGGCTGGGAGGAAGGGACAAAAAGAAGCTGAAGGGGCAGAAAGAGCAGCAGTTGAAGGCTAAAAAGATGAGTAAGGCTACTGCCAATAGTGAGTTCCAAGATAGTTCAGAAAGTGAGCCAGAGCTGTTCATCAGCGGGGATGAGCTACTCAATCAGTGCCAGAGTGGTAAGAAGGGCTGGAAGAGTAAGAGGAACCTGAGGGCTGCCTGTGAGCTGGATGAGATCAAGTGTCGGAAAGCAAATGAGAAGGAGGACCGAGGGCTCGGCAGCCAGGGGTTTGTGTATGTCATGGCCAACAAGCAGCCACTGTGGAACGAAGCCACGCAGGTCTACCAGCTGGACTTTGGTGGACGAGTCACACAGGAGTCCGCCAAGAACTTTCAAATTGAACTGGAGGGCAGACAGGTAAGACAGTTCAAGTAATAGTACTTGGTGATCTTTGCAAGTTTTCAAGGATTATTGATTTTTAGTGTGTTAATGATTTGTTTGTAATGCCTCTTTAACAAATCTGTGTAAACCATTTTGTTTGTTTTCTTTTACATAGGTGATGCAGTTTGGCAGGATTGATGGCAATGCCTACATCCTTGACTTCCAGTATCCCTTCTCTGCTGTCCAGGCCTTTGCAGTGGCTTTGGCCAATGTCACTCAACGCCTCAAATGAGATGTTTCCCTTACCCCGAGTTATATCTGGGATTAAAATGCAATCTGTTTGAGGGGCACAGCTGTTTCTTTTGTGATTAAGAAACTCTCGGAGAGGATTTTGGAGAGAAGACTAAAATCAGCCCTGGCTATAAGGAGAAATACAATCACGCTGCACTACACAATGCTGCCACTAGACTTGGTGCAATAAGCGTTGACTGCATTTGTAAAGGATGCTGTCAGATCTGCTCTCTTTGGCAGTCAGTGGCACCCTGCAGTGCATGTAGGGCCAAAGAGCTGAGCTTTGGTAATCATCATGCAAATAAATGCTGCTTTAGCTAGAAGAAGCTTATAGACGTGATAACCAACGGGTTAACTAAGAGAGGGATTGTCAAGGTGCAGTTTTCAAAAGAAGCAGCAGTAATACTTGAAAACCACACTCTGGAGATCAAAGTTATTTTCCCCAGAGCGCACAGGTACTACTGGGCACTGAAATCCATTGCTGTACAAACCTTTAGTGAAACAGTTACCACTTTATTATACTGCTTTTGCTTTTAGGATTTTATTAAATGACTAATCATGGTGGAGGGTAGGAAGGTCTTTTTGTTGTTGCTCTCTGCCATTCCTTTTATTACTATCTCAGTCTATTTTGGCTGGAATTGAAGCTTAGATATATGCATCATTTAGGAGCACTACTAAGAGTTCAGACTTTTCACTGTTGTGAAAGGTGTGCCACTGTTGGGAAGGTAGAAGACTAAATATAGCTGAAGTGAACCGCAGTCTTTTCCACATGGGACTTTGAAGGAAGAAGAAATGTTACTCTGCTACATGGATTAATTTATATGTACATGTTGTTGTTTATCTAGTCAGATATGAATTTTAACATTGTTGTCATTGTTTGTGATATACAATCCTCATACCCTGTCATCACCTTTTCTTACCTGCTTTATTTGGGAGACTGAATTTGATTATTGCTGTGTATTCTGGAGAATTCAGGTGGGAGTGGTGTACAGAATAGCTTTGGCTGACGTACCCTGTACTTAGTTCATTACCTACATATGGTGACATGGCGCCAAAGAAGTCGCCAAGGCCTAGACTGAAAAACTTAACCTCTGGCATGAAGTGATGTGTCACCTGCTGTCACTTCTGTGAAGTGAGTATGTAGTTAGGGGGGTTGTCCCTGCTCTTAAAGACCACACTATACATGTAAGCAAGGTACAGGAAATATTTTTGTATATTTCACCTATGCCATTTCATACTCTTTTCAGAAGTCATGTAAATACGTACCAGTCGTATGTAAATGTTGTAAAGAGACTTGGGTGACTTTGACAGATTCCCGTTTACACCTGTCTCCGCTGTGTTTTAAATGTAATTTCAGGTGTGGAGTGAAGCTGTAGTACTGTTCAGTTCGACAGCTGCACCCACAAAAATAAGAACGGTTGAGCTGAAATCATTGTCACTGAATCTTTGAAGTCAGAACTCCAATGAAGAATGAAGCTATTGAAATCTGTCTGTTTAGTAAGCTGACTCTGAAATCTGAAAAGCTGGTTTATTTTTTATTTTGGTTGTTTCAGGCAGTGAAAGTTGTGGACAGAGCTGGCAGGATCGTGGGCAGTAGTAAATTATTAGGCACATTGCAACTATCTGTGATAGTTTTCATTTGCATTAGATGGAAGCCAAAATCACTACAAAAGCAGGAATATTTAGGCGTAATGAAATTGAATTGGTGTGATAAGGATCACCTCAAATATTTGTGCCAAAATCTGCTAATGTTTAAAGCTGAAACAAAAAGGCCTGGAAGGAAGAGTAACCTCGTTTTTAGTATAGAGAAAGCTCTCACTTTGGACCAGCCCTGTGTTGGTCTCTGAATTGATGGGTTTATTCAATTCTTTAGTGTGATCTTTCCATATTACACAATGCATGACTTGTTACTGCGGGGTTGTAGGAATGGGGACAAAGTCCCTTCACTCCTAAAAATGAAAAGAACATGAGCATGTCATAAAGAAAATACTCATCTTTTTTGTGTTAGTTGTGCAATATTTTCTTCGGGAAAAGAAAAATAAACCTTTGTCATCGCTTTGACCAGTTTGATACCGTACGTTTAGTTCAGCATCTCTGTTGATGGTCTGTACACTTTATTTATGAGATTATTTCCTAAAGAGGATAAAATATCTATACATACTGTATATTGTGGAGTTTTCAGAACATTTCTTTGTGTTGATAAGAGTTTGTTACAAGTGTAGCCCAAGTTGTGAGATGGGAATGTGGGGTTTGGGTTGGGGGGGGACAGGGGACAGGCAAATTTTCAGTGTTTTGTGAAGTTTGCATTGGATGGAAAAGATGTGAATGAGTAAGTGCCCAGTTTAATGTAGTTGGTAAACTAGTTATGTAGAGTGTAACTGTCAAGTCAAGGTGTGTCTGTATTCAGCTGTGCAGTCTACCAATCCCATCAGTGTTAAATCTATTATCTTCAAACGTATGTGGTCATGGCTTCTCACACACAAACACACACACACATCGTTCACATGAGTTCACTAGTGTAAGCCACTGAGTTCATGTTCAGCATTGCCTGTGGACTTGGTTAAGGACTCACTTTAAACTGATGATGACCTGTTGTAGATATTGTAGGATTTGGCTTTTCTTTTAGAAAAGATATGTGCTTTGTATTTGTAGATGTAGACTTAAATGACAAAAACCCTTGGAAAAAAAATCTGAGTCTGATTTGGTGACTGAACGTTTATAGTGAATGGATAGTACGGCATGCCATGTAAATTATTTTATAATTGTATATGTCACGCATCTTTTGAATAAAATGTCATCGTTTCAGAAAAAAAACACACTGGGTCTTGTCTCTTGAATATATCCAGAGATGAAACGGTTCAGACTGGGTCAGTTATCAGAGTGGAGTTTACATAAGGTGGTTTCTGTCTCCTCAAACAGCAGATGTTTTAAAAGCAGTGAGCCAACTGGAACTGACACACCTATACATTCATCATTCATGTGAACAATAACGGCACTGCTTGTTCTGTTGTGGAAAGCAGGCACAGCTAAATATTATGTTAGAAGAACATTACAACAACAACAGAAATGATTTCAAGTAAGATCAAATACTTAAGAACATGTTTTTATACATCACATCTAAGACATCAACCGCTCAGCTAAAATGTTTTCCAGTAAAGTTTGGAAAAAGACGCGGAAGGTTTTATTCATCACTGAATATAAATACACATCCAAAAACCTGATCTCTGCACAAGTAAGGAACTCAGAATCATTTTCATTTTGTTAACTCCGGGATCTTTTTATGGTTTAAAAACACGTGTTAAAAAATATCTACAGTATATTAGTGAATGATGTCTTTTTGTTGTGGGTCAGATGAGGTGTGACTGTTTAACAGAAATTTAAAATGGAGTTTTATTGTGCTGTTTCCTGTCCGTTCAAAGCTAACAGCTACTGGTAATCTGAATTTGGACATCCTGAATTTTCTGTATCTGAAATATTCAATCCAATGCTGCTTTTAAAAGTGGTATAGAAGTACTGGAGTTTATTTTGTATACTTGTGGGTAATTTAATTAACTTCAATCAACCTGTTAGGCCGATACAAGTAAACTAGAAAAGCTGGCCTATAAAAAGAACCGACATGGTCATTCTACATGTTGCCGCCTGAATGTTTGAATGTGACTCTTCTTCTTTGGTGGCTGATGAAAACAAACAATAACAAAAAACTAATTCTTTCGATTAACTTGGTTTGTCTAAGCAGACCTGAGCTGGGTCACTATTTCTTCTCACTGCATGTGTTTTGTGGCTGCATATAATATAATATAATATAATATATGATATGATATGATATGATATGATATGATATGATATGATATGATATGATGTTATGTTATGTTATGTTATGTTATATTATATTATAAGCGTGCCTCTGTCCGCGGTGCTGAACCCGCATCACGTGACCCTCCTGCCTCTGCGTGTCCGCCCCCCTCCGCTTCAACAGCCGTGTTTTTTCTCTCTTTCTTTCTTTCTTTCTCTGAACAGACACAAATAAAACAGCTTCGGCTGCACTTTTAATTAAGCGACGCCACAATACGGGCAGGTCAGTGTGTTGTTCTCTGAAGGCCGCCGATTGTCTCCTCGCATCGCCATTTTCAGCCGCCTGACGGCTCGGAGCGGCGATGGACACCGACTACTCATCCGGCTTGGAGAACCCGCTGTACAGCGAGCTCAAGTACTTCTGCAGGAAGATCCAGGAGGCCTACAAGGAGCTGAAGGAGGACCTGACACCCTACAGGGATGATCGCTTTTACAGGTACGTGTCTGTTATGTACAACAATGGTGAATGTTTTGTCTGATCCAGGCTGTGTTGCTGCTGTTCGCTCTGAATCATAATTCATTATCTGCATATCAGAGCAGGACGATGCTCTTCTATTATGAGCCTTTTGTGTTATAATACAATTAGAAACAACATGACCATCGATCGTTTACTGTCTTGTATTTTCTTGCTTTGTATTTCAGGTTATGCTACAATGAAGGCATGCTCAGTGAAAAGCATAATGCAGTATTTCATGAAAAAAACATGATAGCTAGTGATTCTTTGCATTTTCTTGTATGTGTTAACAAAATGTTTATATTTATTTGTTATGCTAAACCCAAAATTTAGACGTGGCAGAGGCCTCTTGATGCTTATCAAAGGCAACAAGTGCTGCCATGTGAAAGTGGGATTTTTTTTAAAATTATTTTTGATGTGGGCTAAAAGCGACATACCTCATTAAAAATACATTGTGGCTTCCAAATTGTAATAAAAACCTAGCAATAAATAAAAGAAATAATAGGCTATTGTTTTGACAGCTTGTGAGACTACAAGTCAACGTTTATATGCGATGTGTATCTACTGCGCATGTGCGACACGTCTGGCAGCGTTCTGCTATGTATGGAAAGCGGAAAGTGCCATAATTTACTTCAGTTTGCACGCATTTTAATCAAAACTCCCATGATTATGGCGAAGTTTGCAGCTGTATTCAGAAGCCAAAGAAATAAAGTGGTGCTCTGATTACAACAGCACTTTCTATGGTGTCAAAAGCCAAAAAGTGACTTTTTAAAAAATTACAAGCATCACTTTTTCTGCTGCTAAAAACCTGTCAGTTACACCAGTTTTTATGGAGGTCATTACAGTTACGTCCAGAATAAATAAATAAAATGATTAATACAGGTACTTAGGCTTAGTGTAAACTGAATAACTCACAGTCATCCTACAACAAATAAAGACAGCTAGCCATGTATTGCTTATAGATGCCCACCCAGTACTTCCAAAGCAGTGCTTAACACAAATAATTTTAAAAGACAACAAGGGCGAGAAGGCGACTATATCCTCACCGCAAATGAATATTTGACCCTCTAAATCCAGATAAACAAAGATTTACTGCTAAACAATGGAAGGCACTTTTCATGTATGGACTGCTGTGGGATGGTTTTCCTCTTTACTGATTGGTTACAGAAACTTCTAATTTTTTGGCTGTGCAAAACAGATGGAAGAGATCCTTATTCTTCTGAAAATCATAGGCTGTGTCCAAAATCAATTGTTAGACCCTATATAGTGCACTCAACACATCCCACAATCGGCCGTGAAAAGTAGTGTACAGTCGATGATCAGTGACCAAGCAATATGTACCATCATGCATTGCATTGAAGAAGTACGGCAGAGGATGGGAGAGCAAATTGAGGATCGATGCCATTTCCACAGCTTCTGGCAGCCATTTTTGTAGTGTTAATACAGATGTTATAGTGTTAAGATGTGTTTTCTACAGAATATATCTTTTCGATAGGTGTAGCTTGTCAAAATGACAACAGGCACAAGACAAATCCATGAGTTATGGCGCAAATATATTAAAATTAAAAATACTAATTCATGTTACTATGTTTAATGCAATAAATTTATAACCAGCATCAATCTGATACGCTTTAACTGAACGACAGTGGTGACGTACTTAATAGAGACTTGGGTCATGTCCGATATATAGTTCACTATATAGAGGTCCCTATATAAGGAGTAGGGAGTAGGGAATGAGTGGTTGATTTCAGACACAACTATAGTAAAACTGGCACAGCTAACAGGTTTTCAACATAGTAAAAAGTGGCATTGTAGAAGAATGTTGCTGTTTTGAGCTGTTATGCTAGCTTATGATGCTAACTTCTTATGGCATAAAAAGGAACCCTGTAAATAGAGCAACATTTCGGCGTTTGGTGATGTAAGAAGCAGTGTTTCGACAGGAAGACCCCTTTTCCACTGTCTAAAGTTGCATTTCGATTTGAATAATGTGCAAACAGTTCCTGATTATGGCACCTCTGGCTTTCCATACATAGATACTGGTTTCCTTCTATTTCAGTGTCTTTTGCTCATTAAAAATGAGCCTCAGCCGCAAATTTGATGTATCGACTAGATGTAGAGCACTGGAGCTCACTATTACATGCTGCTTCTTAGAGCAGAAAGACACGTTTAAACACAGAGGAGTGAACTAGGACGGATAGAAGGATCCTACTTTACCTCCTCCCTCCAAAAGCTCCTTTTCCGCTCCGCTGGCGTCACGTGATTCAGGCCCCTCCCATTCGGTGACGTATCACTTCCAGTTGTCGCAGGCTGATGTTGATACACGGATGTGGATCCACTGCGAACATTTTTATGCTTTTTCCTCGCCACCGAGGCTGCGAATCGTGAGAAATGGAGCTGTAAGTGTATGATTTGTTCAGCGGACACACTCGAGATTTGACACTCGGGCTTAAGTGTGTGAGGACCAGTCTCGAAACCACTGTTCAGCTCTCTCTCTTACCATCTGTCACTGCTAGCATGAAGTAGCACGGATGCTAGCAGTGTTGACATATCCGCACCTGAACCTCGTAACCACAAAATACATATTACTCACTAAGTTTTTTCTAATTCTGGTTTCTTCTTGTGGATGTAGCAATTAGCTCACGTATGCTAACCCTGATGACTTTCTCCCTGTGACAGGCTGGCCCCCATGCGGCTCTACACCTTGTCTAAAAGGCACTTTGTCTTGGTGTTTGTGGTCTTCCTCATCTGCTTTGGCCTCACAGTCTTCATTGGGATTGCAGGTACAACTAATAAACACACCGAACCTTATTGTGATAAAAGACCATCAACTTGTGTTTTCTCATAATTTAGCCTGCAATATTAAGATTAGTCAGCTTACTAATACATCTGATTTACAATGTCCTCGTATTCTAATGACAACAGACATAACACTATCTCATAATTAAAAATCTCATTAACTGTCTCAATTATGACAAGATTTCCCATGATTCGAAATTTGTATTTCTAGATCATAGTTATGACAAAATTCCTCCAGTGTTCAACTTACAATTTTGACCTAGTGTAGCTCACAGTGTCTCTTATTGTATAATCAAACATGTTCACGCTCAGAAAACCAGACTAAAATAATCATGGTACTGTTTGATTGCTCCCTCCCTCTGTCATTAAGTGTGACTCATAGATAGACGTGTACATAAAATGCTTTTTAACGGGTGCCTTTGCACTCCAGAGTCATCTTCTGTATTTAAAAATGCTGTGTATGTGTTTAAGTGGAAACCTGGTTAGACTTTGAGATGAAGAGAAGCCCAGTGAGTCATTTAGGATGATGATGTCAGCTACTCTGATAACAGAGTACTTGATAAACATGACTTTATTTTGGCACAGTTTTGCTTGTTTCTGGATTGTTCAATATCTCTCAACTGTTTTTGTGCATGTATTTAAATACACTGCAACATTCAATCCCCTCACTCTGCTGTAACCCAGTTTAACTTTTAATTTTATTTTTCTCTCTGAGCATACACTTTTCCTGTTTCATTTCCTCTACAACTCAGAGTTTGGGACATTCGTGTTGTCAGATTCAATGATTGCTTTTGTTAAAAGATGTTTTCTTTAGATAAACTTTTTACATCTTCTTTTTGGGGGTTAAATTTTTGGGGCATGACATTACAAAATATGTAATTGTGTTTTGTTCATTTCTGTAGGTCCTAAGATTATTGCTGAATACGAACACAATGGTGATCAGTTGCTCGTAAAGAATTTTTCCGTTAAGGTAAGACATTTCTAAGACAAAAAAGTGTGTTTTGCTAGTTTTTTTACACACTTTTGGCTGTCTGACATTTAAATGTTGTCATTTTAGAGTGTCTACTTTGTTATACTTAAACACATTTCTTGTAGCTTGAACTGTCTAGAATTTGAATGTAAAGAGAAGAGACAAGAATGTCCTCTTTTGTATTTTGGTTATTGGTGTTGATAATAATTACCATTTATAATAGTTAACAAACTGATCATGTTATCTATTAATGTTTTCAGACTGGACCATTCAATTTAGTTTCTCCTCCCCTCACCACCTACAACCAGCAGCTATGGCTCACTTGTGTGATGCAGGCTCAAAACAGCAATAGTAAGTACTCAGAATTAGGTGGTTACCATGTTTATATGCACAAAATATTACATACATGCATATATATTATTCCAAAAAAAGACAATATTCCTAATAAGATATTCCAGTTCACATGCAGCTGTACATATTTCAGTCAACAAAGATGTCTTTTACCATATGAAATAAAGAAGTGGAACGGCAGTGGCTTCTTGTAACAATTGTTTCTTTGCATCAAAGTAGCATTTTTAAAAAGTTTTAGACCTGTGGCAAACTTGTTCGATTATGTGATTGGGCTGATACTGTGATATGTACATGTTATTCCAAAATCTGCAAATTTTAAAGTATTAAAGGTCTTGCGGGTGTTTTTCTTCTTCTGACCAGACATGTAGGCTTTTCTTTTGGGCATCCATCTCTTTCCCAGCCATGCACAGTTATAGAAAGCTGGTTTGTCTATAGCACACAGAGCTGACCATAAACAAGCAAGAGGCTGTGTGGTGAAAACCCCAATTGAGACACATATTCTAAATGAGCTGCATACATGTCCAAAGGATAGTTCTAAATCCTGATAATATCAGTATTTCACACGTCTTACTCATAGAATGTTACATTTGGAAGAAAGCTTGTTTCAGAATATCCAGACAGAAAATTTCTTTTACATAATTCTCAAATTTGGAATGTTGTCGTAGCCAGAGTAATAGTGTGCTAGTAAACATGACAGCTGAATGTTGGGTGATCTTAAGACACAGTCATCTAGCCTTTTCTTAGATTATTATTTTGTAAACATACCTCTCCTGCTATCTATGTTAGTGGGAGACTTCCAGCAGCCCTTTGAAATCAACGTTAAGCTAAAAGGAGTGATGCAGGACGCCAGCGTGATGCATATCAACACAGTGCAGAAATTGCGGACTTTACACTGCGGAGCGGTAAGTGGGTGTCAGCTCTCGCCATCTCTCTGTCTAACAATGAGCTTATCAGGCTGCGGCAACAAACATGGCAGCGTGTAATTTAGGTTGTAGTGCAGAAAGGAGAGTGGGATTAAATTTGAGCATCAAGTCAGACAGATACTGATAATCCACAGAACAGATTGTGGACTGAGACACCAGTGATGCAGTGTTTTGTTTGTCTCATCTAACAGAAATGTGATGAGATCATTGTGCTGCATCTGGGCTACCTGAACTACACCCAATATCAGGTTTCTGTCAGCTTCAAAGGCCTCGAAAACATCACATATGAAATCAAAGTTAAGTTTGTGGTAAGTGAAAAAGACTAGTCTCTGGCTCTTTTTATGTTGCTGCTGTGGAGTTTGTTTTTTTTTTTTTTTATTCCATGAGCTCACAAGTCACTCACAGCCTTTTTATTCTGCTTGTTTTCTTCCTTCTCAGTGGAAAACATACAATCCGACATTCTCACAAGTGGAAATCTGGTTCCGGTTCGTCTTTGTGGTGCTGACCTTCATAGTGACGGTGAGAGCATTACTTGTTTTTTGGGCCTTAAATATTGCCACGTTCCAGGAAAATCTGCACTCTCAGACCAAAATGTGATGGTGAACAAAAGATGACATTTAAAACTGCCTTTTTTGAATGTAGGATGAATAATATATATTTGTTTTTTGTATGTGGCAGTGTTTGTTTGCTCATTCGCTGAGAAAATTTTCTATGAGGGACTGGGGTATAGAACAGAAGTGGATGTCTATTCTGCTCCCTTTGCTGTTACTCTACAACGGTGAGTGTCTTTTCTCTCTTCACGGCACGTTTTAACTTTAATTCACCCTTGATAGATTTGCTAAGATTTATAAATGACTATATTCAAATAGCTTTATGATTCAAGATTAACTGCCAGTTAAACACCTGCCGTTTTTGAATGGCACTTTATTGTTTAAAAAAAATCCCCATCAAATTTCATCAAAATCACTTTATTTTACGAGTCTAATTTAAAAATCTTCAAAAAATAAACCCTTCTATCTATCTATCTATCTATCCATCTATCTATCTATCTATCTATCTATCTATCTATCTATCCATCCATCCATCCATCCATCCATCCATCCATCCATCCATCCATCCATCCATCCATCCATCCATCCATCCATCCATCCATCCATCCATCCATCCATCCAACTATCTATCGTATGTAGGATCACCAGTCTTTCTCAGTGAGAAACTATAAACTAAATAGTCAAGGAAACTTCTCCTTTATTTTCTGTTTTAATGATTTATGGCATTATAACCGTGTCATACTCCACAGAAGACAATTTTCAGTTTTCTCTACGTACAGTCATGGTTGTGCTGTTTGTATAGAGGTGCAGGACTTTGTGTTGCAGTGAACAATGAGCCCACAGTTAGTGAACATGTGACAGGAGCAATAAACACCCAGAAACTGCTTGTGGTGTCAGAGCATTAATGTTTACAGGTGTAACTGTGCAGCTAAATAAAAGAACTGACATTGCAATGGAGTCTTGGTGATATGACCCACTGTTATTGTTAAATGTTTAATAAAGACTAGAACTGGGAACTTTACTTTACATTCCACAAACATAACACATCCGACCTCAGGTGACAATCTGTTGCGCCAGTAATGTTAAACTAAATAACCCAATAATAATGATTTTCCCTAATGTGTTTGAAACAATGTGACTATTTATCGCTCCACTCAGCAGTTTGTTGTTTTTGCTTCTGTTATTGTTCAGATCCGTTCTTCCCGCTGTCCTTCCTGGTGAACAGCTGGTTTCCGGGGACGCTGGATGCTTTCTTTCAGGCTCTCTTCCTGTGTGCTCTGCTGCTCTTCTGGCTCTGTGTCTACCACGGCATCAGGGTTCAGGTCCGTGCAGCATCAGTCCCTTACTTTAATCATTTCCTGCCATTTTTTTTTTTTTTGTCTTATGATGAATGTTGTTGCTTTGCTCCTGCAGGGTGAAAGGAAATTCCTGACATTCTACCTTCCTAAGCTGATCATCGTAGGTCTCCTGTGGCTCTCGGCGGTTACACTCGGCATATGGCAAACGTAAGTATGTCCTCTGGCGACAAACAGCTTATTTCAAATTATGATGGGACTGAAAAGATTTACTCTGCTTGTTTGAATTTTCAGGGTTAACGAACTCCAGGATCCTACATATCTGTACAAAGTGGATATAGTAAACTTTCAGGTGAGGCTTTCGAGACCTTTTGTGAAACTTTAAATAGCCTCTAATGAAGTTGAGTTGAAGGTCCACTTTTACCGTGTTAGAAAATGCTGTAATTAATCATTTTAATTATAAAACAGTTATATTTGGTACATTTAGTGTTTGTCCTTGTTTGCCCAGTAGTTTAACAAAGTCCTGTTTTAATTCTCCAGGGTATGAAGGTCTTTTTCCTGATTGTAGTTGCCTTCTACATCCTCTACCTGATATTCCTGATTGTCAGAGCTTGTTCTGAACTCAAGAACATGCCTTACTCAGGTATGGCGCCACCTCTCTGCATTCGATTCAACTTAACCTCGTACTGCAGTAATATTAAAGAGCTGTGTTTTGATCACTAGATCTCCGGCTGAAGTTTTTGACAGCGCTGACGTTTGTCGTCCTCGTCATCAGGTGCGTTCGAGGAAAAGCAAACTCTGTTTTTCCTCCTGAAGAGTTTGATTCGATCCTAATCACTACTTCTCTCCTCCAGCATGGTCATTCTCTACCTGAGGTTTGGTGCCAAGGCTCTTCAAGAAAATTTTGTGGCTGAATTGTCTACTCATTACCAGAACTATATCCTTCGAGTGGTACTTTGTTTGTATTGTATTATTGTTGTTGTAAAAAGTGAGAGATTGTTCCTTAACTCCAGACATACCAGCTGAATTTTTATCCTTCTATGGCCTGCTCAACTTTTACTTGTACACATTAGCATTTGTGTATTCTCCCTCCAAAAATGCCCTTTATGGTAGGTAATACAGTACAGTTTCCCAGACACCTTCTTGGGTGCAGAGTATATTGAATTCACGCATTAAAACAACTGGTTTTGTTTCATTTCTCAGACTCCCAACTGAAAGACAATCCAGCATTCTCCATGCTGAACGACTCGGATGACGAAGTGATATATGGGTATGTCCTGAATTCTTACTCGTTCCAGTTGTGCAGATTATACACAACGTAAACATGTACGAACTCTTCTGATTTTGTGTGTTTGGCAGGAGTGATTATGAAGACATGCCTTTACAAAATGGACGCGCCATCAAAGCAACCGCCAAGTACCAGGATGAGACTGACAGCGACTGACGTGTCACTGATTGTTGTCCCTCCTCTTTGTCCACTTTGGAAGACTTTATTGCAACGAAACATCATGTGCAAATATGATGCACTGGCATTGGTAGTATACAATGATATACTGGAAGTGTACATAAATATATTTTTAAAAAAGATAAATTCCATGTCTACTGAATGTACTGTACTTTTGAAAGGTATGTAGCCACTTTTTTTTTTCTTCATTGAAAACAAAGGAAACAAACATTGATGAAAACCACTGCAGGTTTTTACCATTTTGTAAACCAGCATTTATTTGCAACCTGGTAACACACAATTATCGGGGAAAGTGCTAAAATTCATTTGGGAGTTATGCATGGAGTCATCATATTTAATGCTTTATGTTGAACCACTGTTGTTTTTCTACATACTTGTGTTGTTTGTGCCAATCCTTTCTGCTCTCTGACAGTCTGAGAATAATGAGAATTCATTTTTCTGGCCAAAGCTGAGTAACACAATAGGAATGGGGAAAAGAAACATGTACTTGAACAGCTGCAAGTAAACTAACAGCATGTATTACCACTGACATGATTCCTGAACAGGGTATTTGTTGATAAATCCGTTGTCCTCAGACATTTAAAAATACAGAGAGAGCCTTAACCCTAGTAACAGTCCTCTTACTAATTCTTTTTTTTGTAAGCTTTGTAATTGCACTTTTCAAAAACTTTTATTTTGCCAAAAAGTGATAACATTTGATACTGTATTATCTGTCACAACTTTTATGTTATTTAACTACTGAGCTGCCACATTTCTTATCCCAGCATGTACTTTGCCATGCCTTCATCGTACATACTATGTTCAGTAAAAAAAATTCTCCATAACTTGGCTTAAATTGCCTGCAATGTGGGAATTGCTGCCGTTTTCTTTTGTTTTATAAAACTGGAGCTAATGGACAACAACAGCCCAAACAAATATATCTCTGTTCTCTACAAATATGTATTTTAATCAAGACGGTGCCTTGTCTTCACATCACTCTGTTTTCTTCTAACTGGGCTGTAATCTCACGTTTGTAAATGCTTTGACATAAATGTACATGTTCAATACTTTCAGTGTGAATGTAGCTTATGTTGGTTTAAAGTGGTGAAATGAGATTGCTTTTGAAATGTGTTAAAGTACTCGCAAATTATGTTGCTTTATAAGATAAGTGCTGTACATGTAGCAGTATCATGTGGTGTGTAAATAAAGCAAAGTATACATAGCATAGTGGGTTTTAATTAATTGCGTTTAACATGAAAAACAAACATTGTATTAAAACATAACCAGCATGGTCGAAATCCACATGGTGGTTCTTAAAGCAACAAAAGAGAAATTCCTACAAATGTTGGGTGTTATACGTTCAGATGGCCATTCCAAAGACATTGACGATACAGTACATGGACTCGTTCTCCCATCTCACCGCACAGCTTCCTGTGGGGTGCAACATTAGATTTCATCAGTTACGGTAACACAGCTGCATTAACACAAAGTGAAGAAAAGTTAAAAGTCTCATTTGAATAAAGCTGCATTTTAAGGTGGACTTTTACAGTCACGATTTAAAGGAGTGTCTGTGTACTGCTCCGATCATTGTCTTGTCAGGTGCGGATTAACTTTCACGAATTTGTCACCAGTTGAACATCTGAAAACTATTTGCACACTATTGGCTAGATTTAGAGAAATACAGATTCCTATGATCCCATGTTCAAAACATTTTATGCAATTATGAACCATATTAACACAAGGAAGCATTAATTGCAGGAAAGTTTTTACAATTAGGTTAAGGAGGAGTGGTGAGAAATGTATGTTAGCTCCTTTTATCACCAATTATACCTATTCACAAACGGTTATATTTAACTCTTTTCTAACCGGAGCCAAAGAAATTAGATTTTTCACTTTTTCTCTATGTCAGAAGGGATTCAGAAGACCGTTTGCATGCTGCATTTATATTTTTTGTTCTTGTGTCTTTTTAAGGCTGGCACCTTGCTCAATAGCTCACTGATATTTTCAGACTGAATGGTAAAAGATTACCTATCAAACTCTCATCTCTGCTACTTTGAACTTTTGTTGAGCTTATCCAATCACAAGTTTGTCTTGGAAATCTTTGGATTTCTTGAAGGAAAAACACCGAGCTCATACATTCTAGACATACTCATAAGCAGTATGTATGAAATAAATAGAAGTGTTTGGTATTTACCATCAGTAGAGTTGTCCCAGACGCATGCACAAGCTGTTTGCAGACCTGCTCCGTTCTTCTGCATGATGATACAGTTGACTAACAGAAAGACAAATGCTGTATTTTAATATCCACTTAAAGTCCCAAGAAGCATCAACATATTATTTCTAAAGCATTATTCCACATACCAATGTATTTGAAAGGCTTTCCCAGCTTGCTAAGCTGACTGAGGCACTGCTCAATGACACTGGAGTTCCACTGCTTCACTCTGCTGTGCTGGTACACGTTTCCTCCAATGACTGCCTCTAGTGACTACAACGTAAACAAAGTTGTGTTTCAGTAGACTAATCAACACACAGGGTCACTACTGTCATACAGTAAGTGTGTATTATAAAACAATAGCTGAAAATTAAAAATGTAGGTAACTATTTTTCTAAAAGCACTACCAGAGATCAATAGCATTAAATACACTAAAATAACCAGTTACAGAGAGTTCCTTAGCAACCGTTACAGTGTCCTTAGCAACAGGTCGCTAACACAAAGCTGCTAGCTCGTAATGAAAGTCTGATATTAAAGTTTGTGGATAACTCCAAAACCATTAATACTGTTAATGTCTTACTCACCTCTTCAATAATTTCCTTCACTTCTTCAACGACGAACGCAGTCTGTGAGGTATCAAAGAAAACTGTAGTTGAAGCTAACAGGCGACATAGATGCTCGCTATTGACGACACTTGCTGTGTAACCTCAGAAACAAAAAGCTTCTTCACAAATAGCATCGTGTGCTTAATCCTAGGTGATAAAAACACATTAAGTCGCCAGTTTTAAGTGACTACTTACAAGTATTGAGTCCTCTTCATCTATCTGATAATTGTCCATGGTCCCTGCCTCCGTGGTAAGCCACAAACAATACTTCCGGTCTGTTATCGTCACAATAAAGGCGCAAACTCTACAAATCCAGGAAACTACTGAAAACAACAATGGCGCCTCCAGAAATATTTTATATAGGTGGCACTCAAAAACCTAAAGCCATAACTGAATATCAAGAATTCTCTTATGATGTTATAGTATACAGGCTTCTTAAAAATAATAATAAAAAAAATAATCGCGGAAATCTGGCAGCAAGGGTGCCAGAAAAAGATATTAATATACTGTAACATTTAAAAAATGTAAAAACAGCAAAAATAATAGCAAATGTCTGTGTAGAAGTTTTTTTTTTGTAGATTTAAATGCAATAAAACTGTGTGATTTTACAGTCATGCATTGTAAAATATCAAATTATATTTTGTGAAAATACAGAATTTTGGTGTGGACATTGCCCTGTGATAGACTGGTGACCTTTCCAGGGTGTCCCCTGCCTTCTTCCCAAGTCAGCTGAAACAGTCTCCAGTCTGCCTGAGTGATCCTGTTGCCATACTGGGGAAAATGTATAAATGAAAGTAATTAAGGAAGTTACAGCTGTATTGTGTTGTGCATGTACACCGATCAGGAATACCATTATGACCACCTGCCTAATATTGTGTTGGTCCCCCTTATGTGCTTAAAAATGCTCTGAACCATTGGACATGGGCAAGAGGACCTCTCAGGGTGTCCTATGGGGTATGGCACCAGAACAAGGGCAGTGGATCCTTTGGGCGCTCTGGCTTGTGCAGTGGGGCCTCTGTCAATCAAACTTGTTCCACTGCATCCTGTTGATGCTTGATCAGAATGGGGTGTAGGAAGTTTGGAGGTCAAATCAACATGTTGGGCCATTGTCAGATTCCACAGATGGCAAAATCCAAGGTTTTCCAGCAGAACACCACATAGTACCAGTATGATCAATGTTATTCACTTCACCTGTCAGTGGTCATGATGTTGTGTATGTGCATACCACTTGCTCTTTGGAGACAGTCATATGGATGCTGCTGCTGGCTGCTGCTGCAGGTATTTAATCAGTGGCGGCTGGTGCAGTTTTCTCCAGGGGGGGCTACAACTCCAAAACAGACATATACCAAAAACCGGGTTTCTGCAGGTTTAAACAAATTTAAAACTTTTAAAAGACCTTTTTAAGACCATTTTGAATTAAATTTAAGATCTACACAAAGTCAGAAAAAGTAAGGAAAATTGCATCACAGAATTGCTTTCAAAGTAACCAAATTTATTTCCACAGAACCCATAAACCAGCCTGAACCTCCTCATTGTGCTTACAGATCTCCATCCTGTAGCCTTCATCAAGCTGACATGAAATGTTTATTCTTCCTAACATGGCTGTTCATGCTTCTTTGCCTTTTCTGAAGTGCTTTAATCAGTCATACCTGTCCTGATCCATGCTGGGTCTGATCCTGATGTTTGAAAAAGGAGGCAGGGAAAGCAGAATAAAGCATCAGCCTCGCTACATCAGTTAGCCTAGCCTTGTTGCTAAACCAGGTCCTGTACTGTCCCCTCTGTCTCTGGACTGCTGATCAATTAGGATGTTGGGCTGATCAGGTCTGAGCTCTTTCACCTGCAGCTTCTCCTGATCTGTTCTCCTCTTGAAAGGTTTTGATTTAAGTGACTTCACTGAATTATTTAAAGTCTCTTTCTCCATTTTGCGTCTCCGTCTATCGTCTCCAACTCCCGCTACTCGACCTGTCAATCAGCCGCACTTTATGACAGACGGCTGTGACTCGGGCCGGCGTCCCGACGTCAGCCCCACCCATGGAGGGAGGGTGGTGGTCTGTAGATCATCCAGCTACGTCAGCTGTGGGCGCAGGGAAGCTGCGCCCCAACTTGGCCCTATCTCTTGTATTGAAGAGGAGTTACTGCGCATGTACAACTTTTAACGAGAGTCTATGGGCAAAGATTTTTGCGCCCCAGGGCGGAAATACGTCACCAATCGGACAACGCCGATGAACGAAACAACTTTACTCACCATCATTACCTATATAATATTTGTTTTCCTCATCTTAAAATAGATATACATTTATTTCGAAATATTTGTATCTTGTTATTTCATTTTTATTATTATTTTTATATCTTATTTAAGCTAAAGTGGTGAGTGATGAATGGTGGGGCGGCGCCCTAGCGCCCTTTATTGGCCAGCCGCCACCGTATTTAATACATTTAAAAGAAAAAAGACTCCAAGAATCTAGAAACAGCTGGAAGCAACAAACTAAATTTCAGTTCCTGTTAACACTTTAAGAACTGTGTGTGCACGGCTGTCAACTAAAGGTAAACTATGTCTTTTGTACCATCTGTGATGTTTATGGCTCCTGTTATACACAGCTGTTAATCCCCAAGTTTTTATCAATCTAAAATTTAAACAAGACAATTTCCAAATTACATTGTTATGAAAAAGAAATGCTTATTTTAATGTCCCAACATCAAATGAGGTTCAGTCATCTCCTCATGTAGGCCTATTCCCTGCAAGCTTAACACAAGTGAAGTTGCGCGCGACCTGATCTGATCTGCACACGGCCCTGAACTTGTTCCGTTAATCCGCGTTTGGAGCGAAATTACAGGTAGTTAATGCTTTTACATTTTAGCTACTTTAAATAATGCCTTCTATTATTGTCTTACTACTCGGTCTTTTGGTTTTACTTCATAAAGTCGTGGCGTTTGATCGTTATTTACATTTTTATCACCTAAGGGATGTTTGTGTTGCTAACCGCCAAGCTAGGCTAACTGATAAACTAGCTAACTGCAGGGAGGGTGAAGAGAAAGTGAAACACTGGACATTTAAACTCGATATTTTACAATATTACTGGATTTAATTCGGTGTAGTAACTCTAATACAGACAGAATAACGATAGTAGCTATCCTCTTAAGAATGTCCAACCACCTGTGCTGTTGTCTTGAATAGCCAACTTTAAGCTAACCATGGTAATATAGTAGACTAGCTTACTATGCTAACAACAACTGTTAAGTAACTTTAATCATGTAGGGTTAAAGTCTAGTCGAAATACATGTGCTTTTGTTAATTGGATGGCAGTATGCACAAGTGGGCTAACCCACATTTTGATATTTTGTAATAATGGCATAAAATGGATCTTTGTGTTACCATTAAATCTGTCAGGTTCAGAATGCTTGTAGTTTAGCATGGTGTGTTAGGAGTGTGTTGGGCATATTAAAGCCAGATATTTGCAGACTTGTATGAAAGTGATAAATCATTTTGTGACCAAACATGGGTTAGCCCACTTTTGCATACTGCCATCCAATTATTTTTGCATTCTAGTGCAGTCTTGACAAGCATTGGAGATTGTGCACATTCCAAATTATCTGCAAGTATTTAATTTCGTCATCAACTTTAAGCTAACCATGGTAACATAGTTGACTAGCATACTATTCTAACAACTGTTAATTGACTTTAAATATGTAGGTTAAGGTCTAGTCGAAATACAGGCGCTCTTGTTAATTATTCCTGCATTCTAGTTCAGTCTTGATATTTACATTAGCATTGGAGATGGTGCACATTCCAAATTATCTGCAATGTTTTTAATTTGGCATTAATACGTAGACTCAAACTGTTAAAAATAGTTATAAATGCTTTTAGTGTTAGCTGAAAACAGTGTTGAACTCTGATAACTCTGTTGCTTATAAGGGCGTTTATTTTAAAAGCTCAAGTGTCCGACATTGAGACAGTTCCGCTGCTAGCTTAATGCGTTTGATGTATTGTATCGTTTCACATATAGATAGTTTGTGGGTGATATTTTACACATTGGCTCAGATTCCTGCTGCCTATTCTGAAATATCTGCTTGAGAACAATGTAAAAAAAACGCGGCTTTTACATGCAGTATGAGCGGTTGCACCTTCAGACTCGGTTTTCTGATTGCACACATGAGGGAGACAGAGCTCAGTGGATCTTTGTGATAGCGATATGTTTATTTACGTTTATAAAAAAACGATCACGGAGTTAGAATTAGTTGTTCTATATCTTAATCAATCAGGTGACATAAAAAATAAAAAGTATCCACAGTAAAGATAAATATGTGGAAGTTTAAGATACTTTTTCGTGATTGTCGATTATTGGCCTGGAGCACATCACGTGACCAGGAAATCATCAGCCGGCAGTCACTATAGTAACATAAAGTGGGCAATTTTGACAGGTTTTCGTTGCCGATTAGTACAAAAAAATCCCCATTAGCTACTTTCTTTCTATTTTATCTATTTTGTTGTTGTCTTTGTGATTACCCTCAACCGTCAGTGAGAGTCGTAGTGACCAGCATCGTTCTCCTGCTTCAGTAGAGAGTCAAGTATCGCCTTTTGACTAAGATCAAGTGTTCTTATCAGGTTAATATCTAATATGTCCCATATTGGAGCTAGAATAAGAACTTGCTCTGTTCACTCCACACGTCGACCTGGTATTGTAGCAATTCCAGGAATGGTGCACTGGCTTTTATATGTGGAACGTCAACACATATTATGAGAATATAATACTGAAAGCCTGATGTCTGCATAAATCATTAAGTAGGTGTTTTCATGACTTTGTCTAACTTCTTATCAACAAATTATTTTTATGCTTTGGGGAGGGTCACGCAAATATTTTGTTTTCTGTTAGAAGTGTAGAGCACATTTGCTGTGGAAACTGTCAAAACATGTGGTCACACGTAACAAAAATAGAAGAAAATAGTTTTTTAGTGCCTTGGTGGAAATTAACTAGATTTTCTATTATTTATAGTACACTATTGATGTCAGTGCATTATGAAAGATTGGCCTTCAATATGCAACTAATTATCCCATTAATCCAATTTGTTTGGTTTAATGTGCAAAAATATACCTATTACTTACTTGTTTACACACAAGGAGACACAGTGTAGCTTGTATTATAAATGCAGGTTACACATGGTTGGAGGCCATTGCAATCAACCAATTTGATTGTACAGAGACTCAGCAGAGTATATAGGCAGGAATGTGGCAGTTAGCTCATTTTATACACACCTTATATTCCTCTCCCACTGAGAAGTCCCATATATTGTTGTTGTTACGTGTTTAGCCATACTTTCTTTCATTGGTTCTCTGTATTATGCAACTTTGTACTGTCGCTGTAAATAAATGCTTTAAATGTTTATATTTTCACTGGGCACAAGCATCGCATTTCTGTCACTTGTTTCTTTTAATATAATGCATTTTGTATCCCATCCAATAAACTTTGTTCAAATGATTGTCATGATGATGACACGCTGACTGTGTGGAGAGTCACTTCTTCACCTCCAGCTTATGCCTCGAATTTTGTCCTTTGGCCTTTTTACCTAAATATATAACTAATAATGCTCCTATCTCCCAGGTGGTGTAATTACAATGGCCACTATGCAGTTTGCACAAGGATCAAATGGACTCATGAACACACTGAGATTCAGGTTTGAGAGAAGACATTGCTTTCCCCGACAGTTTCATTTTAAAAAGCGGTCCTCTTTAAACTGATTTTTTTTGTTCAGTTTCAGAAACATTTAGGTGGTGACCTACAGGAAGTCTTTGCAGCAAGTTGTAAGCGAGCTCCAGCAAGAAATTCATATTTCACTCACAGGAGTTAGACATAAAGACAGGGTTCTTATTCTTGCTTTTATCAAAGCTTAAAAGAAAAAAGCAACCGAAAACCAAGTAGTAAAAGAAGTACTTTAATCTGTAACAAAGAATTAGCAATTACTCCATTTCAGTCTGCAGCCAAAACACTACAAACAATATTCATTTTAATAAAATAAACAGTCTGATGTCCAAGAAGAAACTTTCTTTGATTAAATTAAGGATTATTTCTGCGTGATAGGGAATGAATTCTGGTCCATTAACTCCCCAACTCTCTCCTGGAGGGTGTGAACCACCTCTGCCAGGATGAATACATGTGTGTCATCAAGGTCCTTGAGGATAAACTTCTTTCCCAAGGCCATTGTTTCATCCAGGTAGAGGAGGAACTGTTTCATTGCAGGATCACTGTTGAAGGAGCAGAGGAAAGAAAAGGGAAAAGAGAATAAATATAATTATTTAAAGGTTTGAATGACTTTTCTGTGAATCAACCTTGTGGTATTACAGACACTGTAGTTAGCTCCCATTTTGTAGTCTTCGATTTTGTAGTTTAGAGTAAAGTTAAGGGAAACGAAGCTTAGAGTGCTGACTGACAGATTCCATGTTTTTCAGCATTTTAATGGTGTAAAACTGTGTCTGACATTATAGGTAAACCCTCAGTGTTATCTGAAACCCACGTTCAAATTTATGAGACATTTCTATTTGTGAAAATGGAAAAGAGGGAGATTTGTGTGCTTTTTTTTCTTGCAGGTTTTACAAATTAGAAACTTACTTTGGCATCTCTGAAATAGACAAGTTTGACCAGATAAAGTATAGTGGTTTGAGATCTGGTTTTCATGACCTGGTCTCATGAGGTAAAAGTTGTGAAGAAAGCAGTGAAATCTCCAGTTTTTGCATTTTACCAAATAAGATGAAGGCATAACAAATTTGAAAGAGGGTTTCAGACAGCACTAGGGTTTATGTAAAATGACTAGCATGGTTTTACATAATGAAAATGTGGGAAAAAAACGAGAGTCTGTCGTTCAGCCCTGTCCCACGTTTTTCCTTAACTTGCACAGGAGTACTTGATTACAGCCTTTCTTACCATTCAACAAGAACACCTTTGTGTACATTGACCATGTTGACAGGCGCAGAGAATTTGGCAGTCGAGGCAAATTAAAGCGATCCAAACCTGCAACACCACAGACAAACAAGACGTTGGACTGTCTTGATCGTAAACATGCAATAGTAGGTCTATCGTAGCAGTGACTAAACACAGGACAGTAAATTTCAGTATAGACAGAGAAAAGTAAGTCATGTTTGGATCTTGATCTCTGGAAGACAGTTTTACATTAAGATTACCCATAGACTTCTTGATTAGAGCCCTACTAGCCTGTTATGCTAACGTTAGCTTAAAACAATACAACCTCGGGCATATTCAGCTAAGTACTGCGTTTTTCAAGAACTGAACAGAGAAAGCCTTCAATACACATTTACATACCTGGCTAGATTAAAGAAAAAGACGTGAAATAGTACGAGAGACAGCCCCACAAAGACCTGAAAGCTGTTGTTGTTTCCTGCGTTAACTCTTCACAGCATCGTAGATGACGTACGGTGTGTGTCGAGGGACAATCTCGTACGATCCAAAAATCGCGCATGCGGCCAATTTTCGTTAAGCAATTTATGCTATATGTAGACATCTCCATGCCGCTTTTCGGGCTTGGAAAAGGATGCAAGTTTTATATGTTGGTGCGCATTAATACCATCCGTTATAAACTGTTACGCTGTATTTTTGAATGAATGATGAAACAAATTAATGTTGAGTGTGTAATGTGGGGAAAATCCTCCCATCACAATATCTGTATCCAACTTGGAATATCTACAATGAAGTCAAATAAAAGTACATCATCACATTATTGCAAAATATATTTAAAAATACTGCATCACACCAATCATCTTTCAGCTTGCTCACACCATTAGGAAATTCTGTCTATAATAAGATATGCAGTGCATAAGACAAATAAAACCTCCAATTTGACACATTTATTCAATTCGTTGCTAGCATTTAGCATTTCCAGTGGCAGTTGCAAACAATTGCTTGATCAGCCCATATAAATAAATAAAGCAACCAGAACTAATATATTAATTCAGGTCCACTTGAGGTAAGGCTTAGGAAGAAATACATTTTGGCACACAATATGACTATCATACTGTTGTTAGAGTAAGATACATAAATACAAAAATAAAATTTCAAACCATTGCTCTGGTCAAAAGTACTGAATGAAATGTCAGTGCATCTTTAAGTAATATACAACATAAGCATTATTTATCCTGTGTTAAACTAATATGTCTAAATGAAAGAAAAATGATAGTAAAACAAAATTTTCAGTAAATTCTCATCTCAACTTATTTGTAAACATAGTAATTATGTTTTTTAAAAAATGCAAATGATCTTTAAAATTGATCTGACTTACTAGTGAGAGATACAAATGTAGGAAGATGATTAGGACAACCAAATATCCACAAAAGTTTTCTTATCACAACTTTTCACATATATCAGTGTGTAAAGTAAGTTCAGTTTTGCTAACTATACTATAATCACATTAGGGGTTCATGTGAATGTGCAACAGTTGTGTTTAGTTTTGGTTTTGAGGGGGTGGCTGTGCTCTTCCATATTTCAAGTATACAGTGGGTTGTATCAGTGCTGATAGATTTCAGTCAGTGGCTGAGGTAGCTCTGCAGTGCTTCCTGGATGAACTGGAGGCTGCGTTTATACAGAAATGAGTCCTTCTTCTCTGGCTTGCAGATGTTGAGGTGATCTACGTCCACTTCAATGAGCTCCCCGATGCCAAGATCTGGAATCAAACCACAGCAAGCTGAAGGTGAGAGGTAAATTCAATTCAATTCAATTTCATTTATATAGTGCATATTTACAACACAAGTCGTCACATAGCGCTAAAAGCAACGACATTACAGACATAGCTTGCAAGATCTGTTCTTCATATTTAAGCTGTACATTACAGATCAGCATTCCTTATTTCCCATGTAAATTAGTGTTACATACTTGCTGACTGTGTCGGTACCACCAGTATCTTGATCATGGGACCAATGTTTGTTGGCAGTGTCTCTGCGAAGCTCAGCACCTTGATTTCCTTTTCTTTGGCAATGTTCAGGAAATTGTCGTTCAGGTTGCGCAGAGCTGGTGAGTCTTCAAACACAGAGACATCGATTCACAGTAGATATTCATCACAGTTTCTTTGAAACACAAACGTGTACCTCACAATTCACTGTCTTTACTCACCTTTACAGAGTTCTCTGACTTCTATGGAGGGAAAGAGGAGATATCTGACATTGACCGAGTACTCGGCCATAAAGGTGCCATGATGAGGAACACTGTAGAACATAACACCCTTGGTGTTTTGTAACAACCCCTGCATGTCTGGATCCTCTGAGGCATCCAGCAGCATTTTCTTCACAAGCAATCCTGACAGAGAAACACATAGAGACGTAGAGTGAGTGCAACTTGTAAGTCAGACAAACACAGTCACATGCACGGTGCAAGAGTGAAACAAGACCAAGAAACATGTTTTTCAAATTGCATTCAAGGAATCTGGGTGAAAGTCTGACATGCTTGTGGAAGGAAAGTTCTGACAGAATACCTCCCATACTGTGGGCTACCCAGACCACAGGCCTTTCTCCAACTCCAGCCTGCTTTAACTTCTTTAGCAGCTCTTGACTTCTGTAGGCCAAAGATTTCCTGAGGAGACAAACCAGTCATCCATTTGGTCTGTTAGTACTGTGCATAATGATTTCAAGAACACGTAGAATCGTAACAGTGGTATATTAATTAGGTTTGAATAGGCATAATGTTGGAAAAGCTGTGGAAAATATTAAGATTATAATATTTTTTGATTTCTGTGTCAAGCAAAGTTTATATTTTTCCCCCAGTAAAGGAGTGAACATATTTTTCTCACAACAGCGCAGCTTTACAATATTACAGTTTTGTATAGTTGATAACCAGATGACACATAAAGAAACTATATATATTTTTACCTCTGATTCTCAGCCGGACACTTGGCCATCCAGTCACTGAGATGACTGTCATACTCCACTGACAGTACTCTCAGATTTGGGCAGTCAGCAGCCAACCATGACTGTCAATAAACAACACAATAACAAGGAGTAACAGTGAGAGATGACTCATTTTGTCACGATAAATCAAAATCTATGACCTTACACTGCACAAGAAAAAAAACACACATTAATGAATCTCCCCTTAGGCCGATAAACCAATCCATAGTTACATTAAAGATTTAATTTCATTGTGGGAGATAAACAAGGAAAACACTGAATGGTAATCCATGATATTCCATATAATAAGAGAAATTACGGGTATTTGTCACCTTTGGCCAGCACTCTGTATAGTCATCTTTGCTTTCAGCCTCCTTCTCTTCTTCTAATGTATTGCGGTCCTTCTGTCTCCATGTCTTAAAAGCTGCCCCTAAAATTCCGTGGATGAACAGCACGTCTGCTTTGATTGGCTGGCTGGAAATTAACACACAGTTGAAAATAACTGGTTACATATAAAATTAAACCAAACTCATACATAAAAAATATGTTACAAAAGAATTTAATGAAGTTGATTAAGTTTTCCTACTTGTCACGTGTTTGTGGATGGAGGATATAGACCCCATCTTGGTATTTCTCCTTCACTGTCTCCCTGTCCAGGTTGGCCAGAGCGCGAGCTGCATGAGATGCCTGCATTACATGAGGAGACTGCATCATCTCAGCCAGCACAGACACCCAGCCTGAAGGTGTTACGTGAGTGAGGAGGGAAATGGGAAAAAGTTAGATCCATTATAACGTTTTCTTTGGTTGTCAGTATTAAAAACAGAAAATGCACACAAGCAGACAAGTGTGCCCAAGGGTGACTACTCCAAAATGTGTCTGGGTGTATAGCATAAAAAACAAGTCTTTGTAGTGGTGAATATGTCATCTGTAAATGAAATAAGAACATTAATATAATGTAGATTTTGTTCTTTATAACATCCACAATACACCTAGCCCAGATTATGCATAACCAGAGCTGTCTACGGAATAATTAGAGACTCACCAGACTGAGCAATGGCCTTGTGGACGCTTTCATTTAGAGCCAAGTTTCCTATGATACGAACAATGTTCCTCTGAATCTTTAGGGAGTCTCTCCTGAGCTGATAGACCCTCTGGAGGAGCTGTAGACCCCCATTGTCAACGATGTGATCACAATGGCTCTGTACCTGCAAATAATAAACTCGAATGTAAGTAAACTGCAACTTGGTGTCAACCACACTCTGGGTTATGCCAGTGCACTAAGATGCTTGTTCACTTATGGACCACATTAAATGATGAAATAATGATGTAATACAACTATGAACTGCATGCAGACAAGGGCTCCTCTGGCCATGATACATACGACTGCACTGTGTACACTGAAGTAATACAAAATGGGCTTTGTTTTTTAACTAGCTTTTACTTGATTTGTTTTCAAATGTTGGGGGAGATTTGTAGAATCCACTGCAACAATTACTATGATCAGTTTTAAATAGAGAATTAGGCTACCTCTCTACAAGACCAAATCATGTTTAGATGTATAATTGACATCTTTACCTTTGAGTGTTGTACAAGTGCCTGGAGACAGAAAGATTCCACCTTCTCAGAAGGAACAGAGGTCAGGCTTTGGGCGTAAGGCAGCCCATTGCCACCAAAACACCACAGACCACCCTGAAACAGTAATGAGTGCACATGTTAGAGATAAAACTCAAAGATTTAAATTTTCTAACTTCTTGGGTATGCCAGTGATTGTTGCCATTCTGCCGTTTTTTGTTTGAGGCATTTACCTTCCTAAAGACTTAATAAATGAGGACATGTATGCATACATCTGGCATTATTACCCTTTGTGCTGCCATGGACTGAGTGCTCTCTCTGAGGGCCATTGAGGTGAAGTACTGAACACATTTGTCCACCTCAGACTGAGGCAGAGATGCCAACAGCTGTCTTAGTTCATCCTCTGCTGACAAACCCTGAAAAAATGTTAAAACATTTTAGTTCCTCTCTTATACAGTGCATGTGTGAAGTAAAGCTTCAGTTTCCCCATATCCTTTATAGCAAACTATTTCATAAAGATACATACATCCTCCAAGCCCCGCAGTGCAGGAGGGTGTCGGAAAAATCGCAGGTCTACCCGAGGAGTTCGGGCCAGGCCCACTGCTGTCCGCTGGTCAATAACCTGGGCTGCTGTCTGGTACTGGTAATCTGCATTATTCACAACAGATGTGATCCAATACCAGTTCTGTTCATGTATTGCAAATCAGCTTAAAGTTAGATGCAATTTTTTGTTTACTTTACCATGCCAATGATGATTATCTGCAAGCTCCTGCACAGCTTGAAGTCTGATGGCTTTATTGGCTGACATTGTCCTCTTCAGAAGGACCCATAATGCCACTTCGTGTGGGTCTGCATCCACATTGGTAAAGTGCTCTAAGACACATAATTACAGAACAAACTGAGCGACTGAACATTTACAGGATAAAACTGAAAAGTGTGCTACTAATATCTTTAATTGCAATTTTAAACTGCTTTTAAACTAAATCTACCAGGCTAATTACTTTTATCTACAGTACCACGTTTAGATTAATACTACAGCTAGGAACAAACCTTGCAGTAGCAAACCTTGTGTCATCACATTGGCAGCTATCAATTTGTAGAAGGTCAAAAGTTATTTTTTAAAGGTCTGACCAGAATGTAACTTTGTGAATAAACTTAGATTTTTCTGTAATTCTAAAAAAAAGAGTGCATTTACAACTTAAAGCATGAGTGGTTAATATAGCGCTAACAAAAGATAACAATCCAACTCATATATATTACAGCGAAAAGCAGAATATACACATTAATGCACCAACTATGTGACACTCAAAAACAGGATGTGCATGAACAAGGCAGGTGTTTCCTTCGGTCTCCATGTGCACACCCCACATAAAATTGACTGGACAACTGTACTTTCCTCAGAATAAATATTTGCACTTATATTTTCAACAGTGCCTGCCTTTCTAACCAAGACATATTAGGGGAAAATACTATAGTGTCATGCTGTACACTATTTGCTAGATTTTTTCAGGTGAACTGGTATGAAAACAATTTTTAGTATCTTACCATCAAGTGATCGCAGGAAAAGCCTAGAGGATATTTCCAGAAACCGTCTTGCTGCTTTATGAAGTTCCCTCCTTGCTTTGTGTGTAAGCCCTGGAATAGATGCACAGTAGAAAACATTAACTACCCAACACCACCGTTCTAGAGGATTTGAATGACATTTCTGTAAAAACACTTCAAACACAACACAAACTATTTAGTAATAGTTGCTAGTAGGCATTTTAGTGTGAGTTAGTGGTGACTGTTTCCATTAAAAAAGTGAACCTACACTAGTGGAAGTGAGATCAGTTAACAGAGTGACCTAAAGTTTCAAGCAGGAAAGATGGTGAGAAGGGAAAGGACAGACAGGAGGAAATGAGAACAGATGTTTCTGGCCAGCTGGACAAGGCAGACTCAGTATGACAGTTTGTTCATATAAGACATACGCTGAACAAAAATATAACTGCAGAATGCATCTCATTGTATTCTATTCTTTTTTTTCAACGTATAGGAATAAGATTTGTTGCTCCAGCACACAGCATCTCGACAACAAAATGGACATCATGAAACAACTACACTGGAAATGGTAATGGGAAGATGGTAAGTGAGGTCATAAGCCAGAAACCAGAAGTAAGTAACAAGTCCCACATTTGTGACATAAAGGGTTAATGAGGCAGTTGATGCTGCTTGTGGAACGTTGTTACACTCTTCCTGGAGGTCCTAGTAAAGTTCGTGGATATTTTTGAGGGCAGGATCATGTTGTTAAAGAGATGTCTAAAACTATTTCCTCAACGACAAATGGTGGAGTTGTGGACACTGAGGTGCCTGTCTATGGCCCTAACTGTGACACGTAGCACCCAGCATGTTCTCTTCATTCTCTTGTCATCTGTGGCCTTGTGTCATCACAATAAAGCTGCATTTTGCTGTGGCTCTTTATAATTACTGGTCAAAGGAGTTTCTGTGGACTGATCACACTCTCTGATTACTTGACACGGTCATTGATTAAATCAGTGGTTGAGACCTTGTGATTAAGTGTACATCTCAGAAACTTTTAAACAAAAATATCTCAAAATTGTCTTATTCTTTTAAGTTTTAAAATGACACATAACTTCATTCTTTAGCCACAAAGTTGCAATGAATGACATTCATTACCTGCAGTTAGGTTCTCTTTTTCATCGGAGGGAGTGGCTTTCAGATAGATGTAAGACTTATATTTCTCCTGAAGAATTGCACTTGTGTCAATAGTCACAGCCTTATCCAAGGCTACCACCTCATAAGTAATAAAAAGACAGCCCCTGCAGAAAGCAGAATGTATAAACTGTAGTACAGTGATAATTATTTTCACACAAATTAAAGAAATGACATTTGGTCATTCAGGTGTTGGGTATTAAAATCTGCATGTTAATACAGTAACTTACCCCAACACAACTGCTCCAGTTACTTTAGCAACTTTCCCTATATTTCAACAGAAAAAGGATTATTATTAATGGCTTGAACTGTTCTCACCTAAAGGGTAAATCCATGTATTAAGATTAAGCTGTGTACACGTATGCCAATTATGTCTAATAACTTACTTAAGTCTTTCCACTGAAGCACTTTCTTCACACCAGGCGGTCCAGCTGTACTCAGCCTCCGACAGCGGATCAAACGCAGGGCTGCAACAGACATCCTTCGCCTGTGCACACCAGTTGTGTGTGAGTAAGTTAATCAAAACACCAAACACAACACAACCACGGACTGTCTCACACCAGGAAGTTAGATATCAGAGTCAGACGTGTGGACAATTAGATGAAGCTAATTTAATGTAAGGCACGTATATAATTAACGGTCCAAGTTAAATGAGGCAAGCTCGCCCATGTAATTAGATTTGGTTTGATAATTTGTGCTTTAATGACAGAACAGGCGACAGATTCAACTCGTGACACTGTCAAGTAAGTCATGTAGAAGCATCAGCTCATTCACACGTACTAGCTAACGTTAGCTAACTTAGCTGCCCTTAACTTGAAATAACAAAGGTAGGTGCGGCTGCCACCACTTCCACTGTCACTCAGCCTAACCACATCCAATTTTATGTTACACCAAATGACAAATAGATATAAGTTTCACTCAGTCACAACGCTAAAGCTGAAGTTGAACTGAAGCTAGATCAACCGTTAGCTAACAGTAACTTGCTGAAGACACAGTTAGCTTGTGGCTAACGTTTCACTTGTGGGGCTTAACGCAGCTCATCCGGCTGACGGACAAAGTTAACCTGTGGGTTCATTTTGACTGATGAACAGTGGCTTTACCTTATTTATCGAAGGAGAAGATTTCAAAGAACTACGATAATGTCCTCCCCAATTGCAGCCGGTGCTCATAAACACACACGTAAAATTGTCTCACAAATAATACGTCATCTGCCGCAACTCGATCAGGAAAAAATAAAAACAATGACCAAAATAAATAAATAAAATAAAAACAATGACAACAGCGTGGTTGTAAAACTGTAATAGTTTAACGTCAGTGACATATTTTTGTTGATAATTTTCAGTTTTTTAGAGGATGAGTCTTGTGTTTGTCCTGTAAAGTAAAGAGCTCTGGGGAAACCAGTGTCCTTGAACTTTAAATTCTTACTGTAGTATACTACTTCCCCCATCAGGAAACAGCAGTGAAACGGCCATAAAAATATTCTGAATAACAACACAGCTGTAAAATATAAGCATTCAAATTCAACTGTTATCCAGTGAAAATGAAATTAGACAGGTGTTTGTGCCGGTAGTACTGACTTATAATCATCAGGTTGCAGTTTGTGGTGGTGTTGTAATAGATTGCATTCTGTGGAATTGTTTTATAAGTTGTTCTATTATTGTGTCCAGGATGTACTACATGTGCATTACAGTCTTAATCTAGCACAGTCAACAAAGATTAATCTGTTCACTTGCCTTATTTTAAAGGTGTTTATGTTATGTGTATATCTTGTGTTGCCTTACGTAGGAGAAAATTATTGCTTCATGTGTGCTAGCAAATACTCTCTAGACTGGTTACAGACCACAAGATCTGTTTGAAAAACTTTTTATTCTTGCTTTTATTGCATTAACTTAGGAGCAGACTTCGGTAAATTACATTCAAAACATACATAACATACAAAAACTTCTTACACCTAATGCCCACCTTTCTCTGTTTTTTCACGCTCACACACACTGTTCTTGCCAACACACTCACATACACACATACTTATTTTGAATGCCACACACATTCACATATTGCAACTCTGTAACAACATGTGTGAGGCAACAAACAAAACATCAGGTCAATTTAACCCGGTCTTAATAATTTGCATAGATATTAAATTGCATCTGCAATTTTTTGGACTTCACATATACAATAATTGTCTTTTGTTTTTGCATAGTTATTATATCACCTGCAGAGAAAAAGCAACCTTGCATAAATGCCCAGCCAACGGTGCTTACTTGAAGATTTTCGTATCTATGCATATATACCAAAACATACAAAAACTATGTTGTTTCAGAGTGTTATTGTGTTGAGCAGGGCACAAAGTTGACCTTGACCTCCTTGTTTGCTTCACCCAGCTCCACCTCGTCGTATAAATCAAAATTGATTTAGTCCAGTATTATCTGTAAATCCATTTGCAACTCTGGGCTCATGCAGTTAGTATCTGACTGGTGCTGTCACTCCTCTCAGGTGCGTGTTTCCTGATAAGCCCTAATAATGCTCTCATAAGCTGGAGGTGGGGTCTGTGTAGCTGGAAGACCCCTCAGACCATTGTTGCCCCAAAATGACTCCGGTCTTGATGGAGTGGAAGCTGGCTGTGCTGCAGTTTGGGCTGATCCAGTTGACATGGTCAGAGTTGGTGTGCGAGGCAGTGTGATTTGGCTGCCCTCCTCTGCCTCCCTTGCGATTTGGCTGCACTGGAGGAGCGGGTGGAAAGTGGAGGCCCTGAAGCTGGATTTGTGCCCCAGCGGGTCAAAGTGATCTGGGGGGGATGTCTGATGGTGAAAACTGAATGCAGCGCTGACTAAACTGTTATTGCTTCGTCGGTCATAGCTGCTGTTGCGGTTAAAGCCTGGACGGTTGCGGGAAGATGTGTGTGAGTGGCGAGGTGAGTGACGGGTGATGCTGGCCGAGCCGGCCTTACGTCGGGACATCCAAGTCAGCATCACGTAAACCAGGGCACCCAGGAGCAGGCCCACCGCCATGGACACACAGAAAGCTATAATTAGAGGGACTGTAGAGAGAGGAAATATCAAGAAGGATACTTTATGATCTGTACTGCAGTATTTATTTTTGATTAATTCTTCACAAACATCCTACTTTTCAGGATCACTGCAGGGGGCGAGAGTTCAGTAATAGTTATCTACATGCATTACATCTAAATGCACTTTATCCCTATTGACGGCCTTTTTAATCACCCCCTGGGAATGGAAGGAATTTTAATTAGAATCTATGGCCCTACCGCGATCAGAGAAAACATCTGCTTTTAACAAATGGAGGCTTGCCAATAGTGTCTTGAACGTTGGCTCTCCTTAACAAAATAATAGTAGGCTTTCCTCTTTCATGTTTACCAGAGCAAGTCAACAAACTGGCTGCATCTGATTCCCACAAAAAGCAGCAAACGTCTTGCTTGTTGTTTCTTTGCCTTGGAAGAAGTAAAGCCAACATAAACATGCATGAGAGAAGAGAGAGAATGCAGCGGATGAGACAAATCTTGTTGGACTTATTCCAGGGAAAACAAGTCAGTTTCCTTTCAGCACTGTTAAGTGTTAAAAAGCCTGAACCTGCCTTGTTGCTAACCCATATTTCCACAGCAGTTTTACCCTAATTTTGGCAAAGGGAAAAGCAGACATTGGTCAAAAGTCATCTGGAAATGACATTTGGGAAACCTGAGGGAACAAATTGCAAAGAAAACATATCAGTAGCTTACAGATTTAGAGTTCTTAGAAACTGAAAAAGGTTTCTTTGAATATTCAAATTAGTTTGAAGGAACTAGACCCACATATTGTATCTATTCCAGGGGCGATTAAAGCTCGAATTCTCAAGAGAACAACTGCACCAATCAGAACAACCACATGAAAAAGACCGGCTCAAAGAGAAAGAAAGTTTAAAAAACAACTCACCAGCATCGAAAGACTCAAGTATTTCCAGAAAGAGACTTGTGTTGTTTGCAGCCATGACTTAGTCTGCTTTGTCAGAGTAAAGGAAGAGAGACTGATACTTAGTTCAGTCTGTCGTTTACTCTGTTCTTCTCCCTTTTCTTCTGTCAATTCTTGCCTGTCCTTCTTTTCTTCTGATGGGTTTTCCTGTCTTTCTGCCTCGTCTCTTTCCTGTCCCCTTACTTTCTCCCTCTCTCCTCCCCTGCTCACTTTCTCTGTCAGTATGTCTGACTCCCTCAGAGGGAGACTCAGCCCAAAGGCACACAGGACTGGCGGCTAACTCTGGCAGTCATCTTGTTTATGGAAGCGGAAAACTACACTGTCACATTTCCTGCTTTTCTGCTTGAAATTAGCAACAGGAGTGGCTTATCTATCCAGGACAGAGATCCTGGAGGTGGGGAGACAGGGTGTTTCTATAATCACTTCCTCTCCCATCATTTCCTTCAGGTTGATTAATGTAAAAAAGTATCACCGCAGCAGCCTTAGAGTCAGTCCTTCGTCTTTCACCATAGGAAGGTTCACCACACTCACCACTATTTTTCTTCCGTTCAGAAATGATAAATATTTCAATCTCTCATATTTTTCCTTTCCACCACAGAGACCACAGGCGGCAGTTCTGCTATTAGCTGCACCAGCAGTTACAGTTCTGGGCCTGAAATGGGTGTTGAAATTCACATCTGGGATTGATGGTGGAAAGTTTGTAAGTGCTTTTAATACTTAGTTGTAGTGACGCAAAAAGTGGTAGTATTCTGAACAGTGTGTGAGTATGAGGTATCTGCCTGATTTCCAGTGTCTTTGTTAGTAAGCTCAGTCTTTCCACAAGGTCTGCCAGGTCAGTGGTCCCTGGATTGAACGTCTGGTCCTTGCTCAGTTGGATAGATCCAGTAAAAACATTGTAGTTTGATAAGATAGAAAAGCAGTGCAGTTACTCCCTAATGCACCAACAGTTTTACTTTACATTTTTTTCTGCCCTAAACAAATCAGTATACTGTGACTGAAAATGAACCTCCTTTTATTACTCATTCTTGATCCCACACTCAGCATTGCTTTAATCCCCTCTACACAAAATCTGCAAGGTCATCAGTGTAGTCACCAGAGTAAAGGATGCCAGTAGTCATACTGGTATGCATCTAATGCAGGCCAGCTCATTTACTCCATCATCTTTTATTTTACTTTACAGAGTTCATCCCTCATTCAGTTTCAGCATGAACTGAATCAACTTAACTCCACTAAGGTTAAAACATGTTAGATTTTCTGTCTAAATCTTTGTGAGTATATTATATCATAAAGTTAAAAAACTTCAGCCTCTTCAGTGGCAAAGAGAGGGAGAGAATTGCCCGGCTAAATCCTGAACTTCCCTTAATTGTTGGCTCTACTGTGAAACCAAATAACCAGCAAGCACCCATAACAAACGCCCATAACTAATAGCATGTGTGGCCATTGTGTCCTATTATAGAGAAATTGGACGGTAATGGACCGTTTTGTTCATAGGTGGAGGAGACATTCTTTGAGCTTTATAGGTTAAGTTCATGGCCAAAATGCAATTGGGTAGAGTGGTGGGAAATTACATTGTGCAGTCCTTAATACCTTAGTAAGGAAATTAGCTTTCTGTACAGGCTTCATGGATTTGGAAAGCAATGAAGGACATACTATATGACTGAATTTAATAATAATTTGAATTTAACATAATATAGAACAGTGAGGAGTTTCTATATTTAGATTTATTGAATTATTACTATTTAAATATTTAGTACAGCAGTAGCTTTTATCAATTATCTATGAGCCTAATAGAAATAAAGACACTATTGATGAGAGGATGTTTTTTTCTATGTAAAAATTACAACCACTCAATGGTTATTACTGTTTGGGTGTAGAAAGGCTGTGTTAGTTATAAAAAAAATACTAACTGCCAGGAACCAACAGTCTTTGCTAGTGTATGTGTTCCTTTTATTGCCTCCTTTACCAGTAGGTGGAGTAATACTTCAGGATAATTTCATAATTCATCTCTTAATGAAACCTAAAAGTCTTGGAGAGCACGTCCACTCCCACCATATACAGTAAACATGTGGCCTACACTGTTTTATAGAGTAAAAAACAACACCCAGTTTAGCTAATTGGCTAGAATTTTTCCACATCAATTATGTAAGTGCTGAGATAACTTGTATTTATTATTAAAACTTTACTTCTTAATGTGTGATAATGTGTGTGTGCTGGGCTACACATGTTGATTATTTTATTGCATACAAAAAAGCAATCTCACAGTTTTGACGTCACATTCATTGTGCAGCTTAGCAAAGGCAGTGATTCGACACAAAGTTTATGCAAAACTCGTGGTCTTTTTGTTAACGAATAGGTTCTGAGTCAAATGCACATCTTTTTGTATTTTATAACCTTGGTGTGTATTGGGCTACAAAAATTAATATGATTTAAGTGACATTATTTGTACCTGTGAAGAAATCATTGTTATATGTAGGTCAAATTGCTTATTTAGGCATATTTTCTCAGGACATAAAATAGATTTGCAGTACAGTATTTTCTTTTTTGCCACTATGTTGATTTTGACATACAGGTTGACAACCAACTTTCTAATGAGATTTTAGAAAACTGCTGACTATGTATGAAGGAGATTACCACACTGGCGGTCTTGGTCCCAGCTCCCTGCCTGTGCAATGATTAGATAAGAAAACGGATCTTGAAAGGGCAGGTTTGGCAACTATTGAAAGAGTTTCTATTGACCTGAGTGCTTTGTCTCTGCTCTCTGCTCCCCTCTGCTGCAGCATTGTCTGCTTGCTCTTTTGCTGAATCTGTTTGGTCCTGAGGGACTCTGAACGGTAGAGGTCACCTCAACTGAGCTGCGTAAAAATGTACGAATCAGCAGTCCATCCCTGCTGCCGAGCAGCCGGCCAATCCAACTAAATCCCACAACATTTCAATGCAGTGGCCGGTTAAACAGCAGATTCTGACGCATATACATTCATAGGGCTGAAGTGCTGATATAGTTGAATCTGAATAGGTGGTTAGACTTCCAAGCTAAATCATTGGCCCCTGGCTAGCTGAAAATGGGTTTGTAATTTGGATGGATTACTGTTTTTGTCTTGTTTATGGGATATTTTAACTGTAACTTATGATTTAATTTGACAATGTGGAGAAACTAGGGTATACAATTTATTTACTCTTGAGCTTTGCCTGTAGAACCCCACAAACACAGTAGTTTTATTTTTGGAATGAGAGGTTTAATGCTCCACATTTTCCACAATCTCAATCATTACTCTCCACACCATTTTGGAGTGTTTTTCCCAGAGTAAACATAATGTTTACTTGGTCACTGCAGAAAAAAATAATAATTGTACATAGCAGAAGTTCAAAATGCTGCCTAGACAATACAGAAATCTGGCACAAATAGATTGTGCACGCTCTCCCATCAATAAGATCAACCTCATTTACGTGCTACCAATCATTTACCAAAACATAGGAATCTGCAGTCAGTGATAATTTATTAGTTTTTACGGTTTTCATGCCCACTCCTGTGTCTCCTTTTATTGAATGATGTTGTGGCTGGAGCACTGTAGCTCCTCTGTCAGCTCTTCTAAGAGCTCTCCTGAGATGATGATGATGAAAGGACTTGTCTAATGGGATTACACATTGTGATAAGTGCTCAGAGCCCAGTGGTTCCTCACACCTCCCTCCTGCATTTCAAAAAGTGGCATTGATCTGTTGTGGAGTAACATCTTGAATGTTGTGCTTTAGAGAAATGCTCTATTGGCAGAGGTGTGCTTTGATTCTTAATGGTCTTTTCTGACAAATTTTCATTCCAGCTGCAAAATTTGCGTACATCTTGTAAAACTGTATTTAAGGAGAAATCTGAGAGTCCAAGTTGGTTGTTTCCGAGTTACCGTACATGATTTGATTGGAGAAATGAAACAATTCCCTCTTTAACCCAAGCAGCAGAGGTGCAGACTGTAGAGCTGATGTCATGAGATAATTCATGCAGCTGCTCAATAAGCTGTGAATTATGAAGCAACCCTCAGGAATCTATGCAAGCACTCTTATACTGAATCACAACTGGAAGCTCTAGATTCAAATTAAAGTCTTTTTTACTTTAAAATAAATATATGTGTACATACATGCATACTTATGGATACATAGAGACCTGTACAATTGGTATCGGATGTTTAAGGCATTAAAATGAAATATCAGCATCAGTCCAAAATTAACATTGACAAAAGCACCTGTAAGGTTAAATGTTTTCAGGATTTTTAAAAAATGTTATATAGGTTTAAATATAAAATATCTCTTACTTGGAAGTTGAAGTGGTTTTCTTATTTGTCCAGTTAATGTATATACTTGAAGAGCTAGGTATTGTATGTCTGTAGCTGCTAACAGCGATCACAATAAGAGTCGTCATAATAATAAATTTTAATTACAGTACAGTAGAAACTTGATGTTCCCTGAAATAAGGTGCAAAAAATATGCAGTGAGGCGGCAAATACAACTCGTTTACGGTAGATGTGATAATTCAAAATGCTATTCTACTAGCCTACAAAATTAGTCTGATTAATTTACAGCAGCCTTAGAAAATACCACATCATCAGTTCAAGTGTCGTTGCTTGGATTTTCAGCTAAATTAAACAATTAATAGGTAACTTTGCTCTCCAGAATAACAGGAGGCTCATGATGTCTATTGTTTTTATCTTCTTTGGGGCTAAATAGTGCATGCCTTTTACAAAATCACATGAAATGCTTTGTCTTTGTCAACGTTTTCTTCCAGCTGCTTTTGTTTTCTCTTGCTCTCACATTTTGTCTCCCTGCTGAGGTGCACTTTCTCTCACACACTTACAAACGTAACAAACACACCTCCCTTACAGCAGAACCAGCAGGCAGGAAAACTATACCTATTCCTAAGGTCTCAGTGAGATGGAAGAGCACTCTTTTTGACTGGACAGCAGGTGGCAGTGCATACAGACGAGGCAGCCAGCCTGTCTGTAGAACTGAAGCGCTCCGGTGAGGGAGGGGGCCTCTAAGATGTTCAGTACACACACATGCATGCTGGCATACACATACAGTATGCACTTACATCATCATTATCAGGGGAGGAGCTTTGCTGAGTGTGAGGATTGCAGACTGCTACTGTAACAGGGATGACTTCAAAAGAGAAACACGGCAACATGGACATGATTCACTCCTGATATCCTGCAGTCAATGTGAAGGCACCAAACTACTGCAGCCCAGTCTGAGTCCTGGCCAGAGCATGAGCATCCTGCCAGGGTGACGCACAGGAGCTGGGACGTGACTTTGGTGACCTCAGGACAGCAGTATGGCATCACCTAGGCGCTACGGACACTCTGCTCGGGATATTGCCAATGTGATGCAGAAGCTGCAAGGTAGGTGTAAAATGCTTACTCACTCACACTGCTCCAACTTGGTTTGCAGCGTTTTTAGAGGTGACCTAGTGCTTGGTATGACACAGCAGACCGGAATGAGCTGAAGACACTTACTGTAAAAAATGTGTTTTGTGGTTTTTATCTTTGCTTCATGTGTCCATGAATGTCGCCTCTGTGCCGTGCTGGAATTCAAGTTCATATGGTTAGTGAATGTTTGGTATGAGAAGGACACAACTGGATGGGGTATGCAATGTCACAGCATGCAGTATGCAAAAACAGAGGAATTCAAAGGTTGTAATCGCTTATGTTTTGTCTGGCATTCATTTGCTATCAATGCTTTCTGTGGAATTTTTGCTAATGCTTGAGAATAGAGATGGAGATTCATGCAGATGTGAGTTTGTGCATAGAATTATATAGTATGTTGTATTTGTTTATTTTTTTCTCCACATTGGATGAGATTGAGAGAATCAGGAGTGTGGTAGACGTTACTGTTGCCTTGCTCTTGTTTGTATTAACTGTCTGCGTTCATTTGTCCACATGCTTAGTGTGTGTTTGCTGTATGTGTGTACTTACTTGCTTGTACACACACAATGCACAGTACAGTATGTGCATGAGTGTGTGTGTCTGTATATGTGTCTGTATGCAGATAGACAGGGAAGCAGACAATGCAGAGCTAATCCCCAGAGTGGCAGACAGGATGAAGTATATTGCTCTCTCTTAACTTGTATGTAATAGCAGGACTATCCTCAGCTTACTACACATTTAACCCACTGCGACTATAACACTGGAATGATTTACAGCCACCATGTTTATTCTTTTTAACCTTTGGTCAATTAAAATGAGCATCTTTTAAAATCTTATCTGAACTGTGCTGTAACTTTTCTCATAATTGCATTTACAGCAGATATCAGCATTTATTCAGATATCCTAGAAGTCAAATAATGTGAGTGTATTCTATTTAAACCATGGCTATTTCACAAGCCTCCAGTATAAAACAATGTATGTTTGCGTGTCAAGATCACATATCCCTTTCTAACAGGATCAGATTGATGACGCTCGCAAAGTAGCAGGAAAGTCAGGTGACACTAGAGCTGAGATCCAATATGGCTGCTCCCTGTGTGGCTTCTGAGGTGGCAGTTTCTGTGAAAGCTGAGAACAGCATCACTAGCCACGTGGCTCCTCTGCATCACTCTGTGCAGGTGTGGATGCACACTTTGAATCCCAATTGTACACTGATTGATCTAATTTTAGAAACCTTCCCTTAAGCTCTCTCCTCAGTGCTAAGAGAGATTGATGCAGGCATATATTCAGTGAGAATTAAACAATTTATCACAATGCAGTGGTGTTAAATTGTGCAATTATTTATGTAAGAGGATCAATGCACCTTTAAAAATTTAAAAATTCATCCACAAGCAAATGCCCCTGTTTGAGTTAACAGCATAATATTTCATCTACTCCAAAATGATGAACAGTACTGCTAGATATGTTGACAAACTAACAATTACATCTGTAGAGAATAAATAGCCAGTGTCAAGTGCTTTCACTGCTTATAGCCACATACAGGAGTCTCATTTGACTTATGAGACAGTAAATTATTATTCAGAGGCTTGTTCCAACAATACTCTTCTGACTAGATCCTTCTTTCTAGGGGGTGTGTCAACACACCAGTCAGTGAAACATCTATCTAATTTTAACAAACTGTCCTTTAAGCAACAGTTAAGCAATTTTAGCAATTTCAGTTAGGACGAGTCTTGTTGCCGTGGTAATCCTTACAGATGGATAGACTGAGGGTTTTTCTGAACAGTGCTGCTTTATCATAGCCAAATTAACACTGACCACAGAGACAGAGTATTTAATGTTACTGAATTCTGCTTGTACCTGTAGCCTGGAGTCGAGATGTGCTGTGAGTCAGACATCCTTCCTGTCGTTTGAATGGATCTGCATGACCATTAGTTTTTTTTTTTTTTACACATCACTCTTGATGCTGTATATGTCATCCTCTGAGCACATGATCACATTAGCTTGTTTAGAAGGGGCACACAGAACCTAATTTGATGTGATATTTTATTTGATGTGTTCTGGTCGCCATCCATCTCCTGGGAGACGAGAGCTGAACCTGTGATAGCATCATCAAGATGTTTTCTAGGAATCAAAGAGGAGCACTTATGTTTCATTAGTCTACACATGAAACAGCTCATGGCATAATTTGAACGTAAGATAAGCATGTGTTGCTTGTTTGTTTGGTATCGTATAGTCTAAAACTGGCTTCTAAATTCTTTTTAAGGAATCAGTCTAACCTTTGTTAGGGGTAACACTCCTTTAATTTCTTCAGGTTGCAGTAATTGTGTCATTCATTGTGTCATGGTTATACTGATGTGTTACAATAACATATTTTTGGGAAATGCTTGATTGTTCTCTAATTTCTTATCACCTGAGAGTTACATAAATGTTGGTATCTATTGCCGTTTGTGTGTCTAGAAAAGGCTGATTAGATTAACATATTTTCCTCATCCTGTCAAGAGAATACAATGTTCTCAAATTAGACACATTCCACAAATCACCAGATACCATGAAATGAAGTATTCTCCCTTTAGGCTCAATTTGGAAGCTGTTAGTAACCGCTCAACGTAACATCAAAACAATCGAAACTTTTGCCCCAGTTTTGGGGCTGTGTTTTTCTCCCTTCAACCATCTCTTTTGGTGCACCTCTCTGTCGCAGTGAAAAAACAGCAATTAGTGACACCATATGGCAGAGAACGGCAAGGCCGCTTTGAACACCTCCCAGCCTGAACTCCTCCATATGCTGTGGAATTTGCCTGTTTGTTGTCTCTCGTTAATGAGAAAAGCAATGCACTGTTTTTCCTATTTCAATTTCTCACCTGTTTTCTCTGTCGTGGGCGGCAGAGGCACACAATCCCGCCTATGCCTCTGGGTTCCACCGTCTGCTAGCCTATCAAGCGGACAAGTTTGCTAAGTCTCATTGTGTTAGGAACACCTGCTTGAGTTTTCTCTGCGTAGGCTGTCTGTAATCCTGTATGGCAGTTTGCTTGTGATCAGATCATACAGAAGAAGATAGCCACAGATTGAGTTTCCCACTCAGCTCAGGCCTCATGGCGTTTTGTTCTGCAAAGCAAAGTGACTGCATTTGAGAAAAAGCCCAGTGTGTGTTTTAAGCTGTCTGCTAATATAATTTTAGTCAAGGAGGATGCTCACTGTGAAGTAAAGGTGAAAAGGGTAAAGGGTAAGGGCAGAACAGGTCAGCACATCTGGAAGACATGAGTCCCATACTGAGTGCACTGGATGGATGGAATAGGAATGACAGTGGCAGCGGGAAAAGCAAGAAAATTACACTGGACAAACAGGGGAGAGAGAGAGCGGCAGAGACCACACACCAGTTTTTAAGCTCCTCATTGCTAGTGGGCCTGGCACAGATCCTTAAGCTGGCACTGGGCCAGGTGACATCTTGTTGCCAGGGGCGACATTATGATTCGGCCGTAGCCAAGGAAGGCCCAAGCAGACGGTCACCTTGAGCCATGCCAGCCTCCTGTTTAGTTGTGACACCACCATTTATCGTCTGCAGCTCTGGATACCATGGATTCACACACACGTGCCCAGATTTACACACAGACACCGAAACAAACACTTGGTGTTAAAAATAGCTGTGATGCATTTTTTTCTCCTCTATCATACCACTGGGAGTCAGCAGTTTAGCTGAGCGGTTAAACAGACCCAGAGCAAGTCCTCAGTGCTGCCAGATCAGAACTGTGGCAGTAAGGCTAGTAAGGAACAGAGCTACAGCATGCAGTGTTATTTATTCTACTGCTTCTTCTCCTTGTCTTTCCACATTGTGTTTGTGAGTCGTTGCCATAGCGGCAGTCGCATGACAGCCAGCGCACGCTTTTTTTTTGCCCCGTGGGCTTATTGGCCATGTCTGTTTGAGACTCTGCTTCTGTAACAGAACATTATGGTTGATAGCATGGGCTCTGTGTGTGTTTGTCCGTGCACTGATGGAAATTTCTCAGTGACAGCTTCTATTGCAGATGAGATTATAATCTCTTTTAACCTGACAGTCATTGAAGGTCTGAATGACATATCACAAGATGAGGTCACTGAAGGTCCCACCCATGCAATATGGAAGGTGGGACAGAGCTCATCTACTCTAAACCCTTTTTGAATGTCACACCTTCGCAAAGGTCAGAGTTTTTACCAACATTATTTTAGTGAAGTAAAATTTCAAACATAGGTGTCTGTGTTTTATAATTTGTTCTGATCAGAAAGGAAAAAAATGATAAATCCCTAAGGAGTGTTTTTTCTTTTCTTCTGAACAAAATGACAGACATTTCTACCTTCAATGTCTGATAATGTTTGTTGATTCATGAGGCAAATTGCCTAAAATGTTAGGTAACCCATTTAATGACTCTCTACAGATCTAATGAAAGGAGCATTTATTGAATCTTCCAACAATGTACTGATGATGCATTATTACATTTAGCATGGAACAAAATTTCAGCCTAAGGCCACACTGATTCCATGATACAGTACCTTCAGCAACATCTCTGCCTCTGTTTGACAGATTGGCACGTCAGATAGTTTTGATGGACGTGCCGAACAATATCCTCACAGATAAAATCCTGACATGTGAGCTTGTGACCCCAAGACACATTCAGCCTCTGTCTGTAGTACTTTCAACCCCATGCATGCTCTTATCTTTCACCCACAGACACCGCTGTGCCTTTTTCCACCTGTCACATTGTGATTGGTTTGTGGGAAAGTTTGCCTCTGGCGGTAAATTCTGCACTTTAAGGTTCTTTTAATAGAGGTCAAATTGTGAAGCCCTGACCTTAGAAGCTGGCCAGATAATGTGATGATTTCAGCATAACTGAGTCAGTAAAATAAGTAATTCAAAGTTTTTATTTTAATCTGCCTGGAGCACCAGATATGTCGAGCTTACTGCACCAATAGATATTTTGTAATAAACTTGAGCTCACAGAAATAAAAACTGACATTCAAAAGAGCACCTGAGGTTGTCTGAACCTTTCATCAATCCTATTATTATCCTGGTTGTAAAAGTGAACTCATCTTGTATACATCAGTGCAAAATTAGCCAGCTGTTTTCTTACATAATACCATTTTTTACTCATGGATTCAGTTACCATGTTGCTGTGTCTCAGAGGGATGCGATCCACCACCACTTTCCATTTACCACAAATGAAAAACAAAACAATGAAAATTTTGTATCTATGAAATAGTATTTCCTGTTGTGTTGCACGCTGACACATTACTTCACCTTCTGTGAGGTTTCTTGCTCCAGACACAAACACAACCTGCCACCTGGCTTAACAAACCCTGTTTCCCTGCTCTTAATAATTCAAGAATGTTTAGCAAGAAAAAGAAAGCATCCAGTTGATGTGTAGGAAATTTGAAGGAAATTCATAATGCCTTCACAGAATGGCGTGCATTTCAAAATGGACAGGTGGTTTCAGGAAAACAATAGGCATACATCTACTGGTTACAAAAAGAATCGGTTTAAGATCAGTTTAAAAAAGATGGAAAATGGCCCCAGCTGGAAAAGCATAAATGCACTCAAGTGGCTGTATGCAACAGGATTTTGTAGATGATTCTGGCTCCGTTCCAGGCGGTATTTTTATTTCACAGTAAAGACGAGACTTATAACTGAATTTACTGCTCTGGCCACAGTGATTTATTTAGTGTGCTGACGCCAGTCCTTTCACTTTACTCTTCCCTGTAATGTGTGGCGGGCCACTGAACCTGGATAAAGAGCTTAGACCGTCTGACCCACTCATGCACTCCCACACACACACAGACACACACAAAAGCATCTCATAGGAACAAACAAACACACACACACACACACACACACACACACACACAACTGTTCTCCATTTATGGAGAGCAGCAGAGACACATCAAGCTGGAAATATTTTTCAAAGCCAAATTGAGTCTTTCTAATGCTCTTAGTGCTACTGAGTGGTGTTTTGATATGACCCCTGGTGCCTCCAGTGGAAAAGATGCTTTGTATTAGCCACATGTTCAGTCTGTTTGTGTATGGTGTAAAAATTTTGTTTTGTTCAGCTGAATGTATTTCCCCTGATAAACAATCGCTTGAAAAGAAGAAAGAAGATTATAGCTTGCAGTGTAACACTGATTTGCCACATAATATATCTGATTTTCTGCAGCACCTCTGTCAGCAATAAATCAAATTAATAACCAAAATTACTGTTTTTTACCCCATAGTGATTTTATTTTGAATTTATTTATATAAACTTTATTTTATACTTTTTTATTCAATTGTTACTTTAATTTTCTCTGTTTACTTCTTATTACATTGATTCTTTTTTAGATTAGTTAATTGCAAGATCATCTGCTTCATTGCTGTGTGTGTGTGTGTGTGTGTGTGTGTGTGTGCGTGCGCGCGTGCGTGCATGTACGTGTGCGTGTGTGTGTGCGTGTTTCAGTACTGCAGGTGCTGAAATTGCCGAAATTACTGTATCAGTGGCCTGGCTTTAATGAACACTGTGATATTTGGACATTTTTGTCACTGACAAAGTGCGTTCTCTGCACATCTGGTACTGAAAAGGGAGTGATGGTGCTTGAAAGAGGAAAGGGCTTGTTTTGATAATCACTTTGACTTGTTCCCCCCTTCTTGCTCTCTTTAATGTGGTGTCATTATTGCTGAAATGTAATTAGCTATGCTAATGGGCTGACATTTGGACTTCCGTCTCAGCACTTACATTGGGACTGGTAAAAATGTGCTGTAAATGAAGTGGGATGGCGAATGGAGAGCATGAATGGACATGTGAGGGTTGAGTGGAGGTGCTGAGAGCGTGATAGAGGGTGTTATTGAGTGTTAGGGCTAAAGTACTCCGGCGGAAGTGCAGAGAAGGGTTTTTTAGATTAGGAATTGTTGGGGTGAAAGAGAAGAGCTGGAATCAAGAAGTGGATAAATAAGCTACTTGGAGGAGTAGAAGGGTAGAAAAGCCTCCAAAACCGGTAAAATCACTTTGTGTGTCATTGTGGTGAGTGTTGTGTGTGTGTGTGTGTGTGTGTGTGTGTGCGTGAGAAAGTGCCAAACGTGTGCTGTGAAATAGGTTCGGGGTGTGTGTGAATATGGGGAAATTACAGGGTACCTCTGCAGCCCACAACAAAGACATCCATTTAGTGAATGATAGTTTTAACAGGAATCTTGCATTAATCTTGTATTGCAGAAGAAAATGTGTTATTGCTGGAGAAACCTGAACAAAAAGGCTTCTATACAGCAACACTTTTACTGTGACTCTCCTTTTAGCAATTAATGTGGGCATTTATAGCATGGTATGCAGCTATAAATGCCCACCCGCTTGAATAATATGAAGATGATATAATTAAGTCAATGTATTAGTAAATTAATACTTGACAGCAGAGAGTGTGACCTTGTACAGTAAGTATGTGGAGTTCCTGTCCAGATTGGACTGACCATAATCATAGCTGGTGAGTTGTGGAGTCATTAATAGATTAAGAGAGATCAGAGATGGTCTTGTGCAAAGCAGGGTCATCTAGGAGGTTGCAATTTAAATGCTGAGCTTATGCTGAGCTTGCTCATTTTCCTGTCTCGTCTTTTCTTGTGTTCCCTCATCTTGATGTCTTTTGTCTCTGTACAGTGCTTCTTTAGACCAAACACTTAAAAGGAGAACTTCACATACCTAAAGCTTTACTTGTCCACTAGGTGGCGCTGTGTCTCTTTATAGTTCTAATAGGGCTAAATATGAAGTCTTGGTTGCTCAGAAAGCAAACCCAAATATCCTTAGGCTGAATAGATTACAATAGGAGCAGAAGCAGCGTTATTCCACCCTCCAGGAGGCCGTTTGTTTTTCCTTTAATGGCTGAAAAGAGGCTGTTCCTGCTCTCTTCAGGAAGCATCGCACCCCGCAGACATACCTGTGTGAGCGCTGGGCGCTGACCCGCTTCCAACCTCCACAACCTCAGTGAGAGATCTGGTGTTTTGTAGGGCTGCCAGGGGCTCAAACAGGGATCCAGACCAGCTGAGGTTCAGTCTGTTTTAACCCCCCACCACCCTCTTTTTCTCTTGGAAAGGCTGAAACACTCCAGAGATCTGCAGCCTAAAGGAGTCTGTTGGTTTATTTTTGCACATACAGTAGCTGTGAAAATGAATCCGTCTCCATTCAGTTTTTTCTGTTCTCGTTGTGTGTTTGTGTCTGTGTTTGTGTGTCTGTATGCACCTGCTCACCCTGTGTTTTTCTCAACTCCCATGGTGAGGCCTAATAAGTCCCATGAATCTTCACCATCTTGTTTTGATTTTGTCCTGGGGTTGTTTTTCTAAACACTTTAGCTCACCAGAGAAGTTGAGCTTCCTCACTTTTTCTGTCTGAATGGCTGGTAAATGGAAGAATTCTAGAAAACATATCAACCAAAGTAGGAATGTTGTGTCTTCAATGCATTTGCCTATAACTACTCTCCTTTTTATGCTGGCTCCTTGTAAATGTACTGTATTAAACCAGAATAACTGTCAGACTAAAAGGAAGCTCATCGGCAGGTTCAGCACCTTGGATAGTTCCTTCACACTTCTCAGTCAAGTGTAGCTCTCCGGCAATAATTTATTAGTCATCAGAACACCTTTAACTTGGCAAAGAGGCTGAAATAAATGGACACAAAGTGTGCATCAGTCAATATAACCTGTTTCATTATTTACATAATTGATAATGTGTGGGCTGACTAGTGCTGCACAAACCGCAGTATGTAAAGAACAATAGATTTTTGTCTGCTTGTTGTCGTGTATAGGCCAAGGGACTTTGTTGCAGTAATGCTATTAAGTCAGGATTCCGAATTTATCCAATGCAAAAGCCCTATTGGATTCTGCTTTCCATTGGGAGAAAATCATGTTTGTATAGTTTATAAATGGCCAGCAAAGCCAATGTAAATGTAAATATGAAAAACAGGGCTGCATGGATATTTCTTTGAACTCTCAGTTTATCTATAATACCTGTATACACATGCACACAGTTTGGCAAATACACAATAATCAAAGTATATATATATAGAAATGTAAAACTGACCCTGACAGACACTGTCCGTGGAATAGGCTGCATTATGACTGCCAATTTCAGGGCTGTTAGAGGGAGAAGTGTCAGCAGTGTGATTATCAGCAGACAGATAGCGGATGACAGCTGCCATTGGTTATTGATGACTTTCATAATTAAAATCCCTTATGGGGGGAACCCAAAGAACAAAAGGGAAAATCACACAAATGATGAATAGTCCTTTCATCTTTAAGGCTGATATAAGACCCACCAGGCTCTTCAGGAGGAATATTGCTTTCCAGGAAACCCTCTGAATATGGTTTCAAAGAGGAGCCCAGTGATTTTATTATTGCCAGAGCTCACAGTGCCTATATGTTTTGGTGTGTGTGTGTCCGTGCTTCTTTGACAAAATGAGGAACACATATGAGGAAAATAGACAGGCTGAATAAGAGAGAGCATAGGTCAGACAAAAACAGATACAATCAGACAATGAAAAGGAAAAAGGGTCAACATACAGAAACACTAGCATTTTTCTAATATAATTGTTGTCCATCAGTGAGACTGCTACTCTTGTGCTGGACTCTACTGGCACAGCAAATATTATGCAGTAACGTCATGAGTAGATGTCCACCCTAGGGGCACAGAATTCCAGTTTTCTGAGATCAGTGAATGCCTGTGTTTGATAGGGGCTCTATAAAACAAGTTAGCTTCTGTCCAATTCTCAATATCAGCTGTAGTAGTTTTGGCATTTGGAGATGCTGAACTCACAATAGTTGGACGAACAATACTGTCATTGTTCTTGGTGTTGTTTCTTTTTCCAGCAATAGACCAATTTCCACAGCTGTATAGATTCCAGAGTCAGAATGAATATGGATTAGAACACAGATGACATTGTTGTATTTGTTCTGCACTTCCCTCTATCATCTTCATTCCAGACGCTTTACACTCTGATCTTGCGTGTACTGTGTACATTACATGACATATGAAATCCAGACCTTGCCTCAGATATCGCATTCTCCTCTATCGTGTTCTGTTCTATCCAGTCCTGCCTCCCACAGGGAAAACAAACAGACAGATGTACTGTTTGTGACTGTGGTTGAGAGATGAAAGCGAATCCTTTTTAAAGAGAGTACAGTAGCAGATCAGACAAGATGACTGTCAGTGATAGTCTGCTCCCCTGCAGATCCTATAGAGTAGAAAGCCGCATGCTTCAGAGCACCGCATGGTATCTGTGTGGACAGAGAGAGAGAGAGAGAGAGACAGAAAGAGAATGGGTATTGAGAGTGCCAGCAGCACATAGGGAGTTTCTGCATGTCTGTCCGGGTGCTGTGTTAGAGCGTATTTGTGTGTGTGGTGCTGTCAGAGTAGAGCTCCCACTTCTTTCCCTACTAACCTGCTAAACAGTCCCCTTCAACCCACCCACCACCACTCAGTCCTCCCTCTCCACATCAGGACGGGGCTGTTGTGACATCACTCATTCCCACGCACTCTGATTGGCTGGCCAGTGGAGGGAAGTGGATTGTTCCTGCAGTCTACAGTGAAAAATTGAGAGAGAGAGAGAGAGAGAGAGAGAGAGAGAGAGAGAGAGAACGTGGGAGGGAAGGACCAAGGTAGACAGTGTATGAGAGGGAAATAGAAAGAGAGAGAGACGGAGAAAGGGACTAAGCAAGAAAGATTGATGCTGAGGCAAGCCGGCACTGCGCAGCACTCACACACACACACACACACACACACACAAACAGTCTTTGCATTACGTGTACTCACACATCACACTCCCAAGCTGCTTAACAGGCAGGAAAAACACTGAGTCTGACTGAGTCTGCAGTCCGTTGCTGCAGGACAGGACAGAGGACAGCAGGACTTAAAGAGGCGAGAGGAGAAAGCAGAGCCGATACCTTCCTTCCTGCTTTACCTCAGAGCAACAGTTCCACCGCTGTCATCTCTAGAGGTCCGGTGCTCCAGGGAGCGCTTTAAAGACACCTCCCCAAAAACGGGGGAGGCAGCAAGGGCAGGAGCAAGGGCAAGTGTTGTCTCTCCCAGAGGTTGTTGTGGATGTCTTCTCAGCGTCCTCATGAAAACAGGCAGAAGTCAAGGCATAGTCTGGGGCACAAGATGGCACGACGAGTAGGGGGCGAAACCTCCTCGAAACGGAAGACATCCCTCAACCTGGTGGCAGGGTTCTACCACTACCTCCGCGGTAAGTGGGGCAGTATGTGTGTATGGCTGTGTGTGCTACTGAAACAGAGAGACTGAGGAAAAGATGTATGTATATATGTGTATTCTGCTTGTGTGATTTAGCGTGGCACTGCAGTATGGACTTTAGGTGCCTACTGTATGTGTGTGTGCATTTTGCAGTGTAGTGTCCTCCCTAAGAGTTCCCTGTAGGGTAGATTTTTAGAGGGTCTGCGAGTGCGTGTTAAGTGAAATGGGCAGACATTTGAAGGGGGCGTTTCCACCTTGGCAGAGTGTGTGTGTCTGCCTGTGTGTGTGGAGGTTGCGGAGTTTTGAGCCGACAGCAGGTGAAGCAAGTGTACCCAGCAGACAAGTAACAGCTTACTACATGTGTCACAGCACAGCAGGCTGACTGTCAAAATGTTGGATTCCAGATCTCTCTGTTTGACCCTGTGGCTATGTGCCTCATTCTGTCTGCCTGCTTGTCTGTCTGATAGATAGGCCACATTATCTAATTATTCTATTGAGAAATTAAAAAATTAAATACTCTGAAACATGTGAGCATTGGCCACACAATTTCTTTGAAGTCAGTTTGTGCTTCCTTGCCTGCCTGTTTTTGAACCAGTCCCATCCCAGTTTGTCAGCAGACGCAGCATTTGTGACAGCAAACTGGATTTTAATGATATTTCATTAAGGTCATCTTCCCTGTGGGGGGTCAAAGTGGGAAGTCAGCGGCTGTAGATGAGACTAATGAAACAGAAGGTAATCAACTGTGTTAAAATGCTGCTGTGAGGTTTGGTTGCCGAGGACGACTGTTTCCCTTTGTGATACTGGAAGACTGTGAATGCGTGTGTGCTTAAGTGCGACTGTGTGTGCGCAGAGTTCAAAGTCACCTCGTCCCTGAGACTGAGAGGCTGGCACCACGCACGTGCAGACATGTCCTCCGTCACACATGTTCCTACTCTAAGATCCCGGGCTAAATCTTTCCCATTCTCATCCAATATTATCTCCCATCAATATTTGATTACTCCTGGACCCAATCAAAAGATTAATTCATAGAATAGAGGACCTGCTCAGTGGCACGTATGACTATGCGTGAATGTATCTGCATTATGTATGAACACCCCCCCGCCCAATCTCCCACTCTCCAACACACACACACATCCCCTCCTGTTTGCATCTGCCCACAGTACCCAGTGACACACTAACCAACTTGACTATAATCAAACCGTCAGCATATTTCATTAAGGTAGAGGAAAGCACTGTGTCAGACGTCCTCTCTCATTGATAACATGCTTATCTCAAGGATATTGCTCTGTAGCACAGGCGGGACAGAAAAAAATCCTAGTGCCAGTGACTGTACAAGATGGAATCCTTTGAGTTCCAGGCAGATAGTGTTGTGTACACTTTATGTGGCAGGTGCATATGAATGTGTCAATTCCAGAGGCAACCATGGCCGGGTCCCAATTTTTATTGCATGAGCTGCAAACAGCTTTGAATTTGGGTGTAAAAGGTACCAGGAGGAATAAATTGCCACAGGAATGCATTTGCCGTTTAGAAAAAGCCAGCAAAATAAACATGCTTCTCAAAATTATCTGTCTAATTTAGGAGTTTATACTTATTTTGTATTTATGCTTGATTGTGTGCATGTGAAAGACATGGCTTGATTTATTGTCTTGTTCTCATTTAAGTTAAGTGGGTTTTTAGGGGACATCGTCAGCAGACATCTACGCTATTGATTTTGACTTTGCTAAAAGGCATTTATCGCTGCAGCCACCACAAACAATGTCCTTCCATGTGTTTAGGTAAATCACAACATTTGGAGTTAAGGTTGATTCAATGTTATCACGGTACTGAACAGTACAGCAGGTTACGCTTCAGCTGTATTCAGAAATGAATAAAACAGTCTTGTGGGTCATGGCAGATATAGGAAGAACTGCTGCCCCTTCCATCACTTAAAGGGCATTTTTGAGAGCAGAATTTTCTGTCCACTCAAAGATGAGTTCAGCTAGTGAAAATGCCATCTGTAAATGTCAAATGCCTTCTCTTAGTACATTAGTGTAAGGTAGGATTTGCCATGACTGTGTTCAGACACATTAAACAGAAAGTAATAGCGTCAAAGTTAATTAGAGTCACCATCCAGCCCTGCAAAACCAGTTAACTCTCAAAACAATAGACAATGAGAAGATTGTGTTTTAATCCGCTCTTTGTTTATTATTGCATGTTTTTAATAATGATGCTCTGGGCTCTGATTTACAGATGAGCAGGAGGCAGTGCAGAAAAGGACATTCACAAAATGGATCAATTCCCACTTGGCAAAGGTAAGAGGGTCTGGTTGATTCTCACTGCTACTGCCAGTATTGTTCTGTCCATTCACTTAAACACTCGAGCTGCTGTTTGCGGATTTAAAACTTCCCTGTCTCATTGTTTTTCCACTTTGCATTACTTTACCTTACTCCATCTACTGTGGGTGCTTTGACATTTGCTCCATTTCCAGAACACACTGTGGAGCTGGTCATGGGACTGACTGTGCCAGCTACGACCACACACACAGTCATTCTTGCTCACGTGTCTTTCTTGTTCCTTTTCATTCTTCCATTCCTGTATAGCTTGTAGCAAGGATTTGCTCTGACTCTAATTATCACTTTCACATTACAGCATTTATTACACTGTATGTCTTTTTTTCCTGGAAGCTACATTGAGTAATTTACATCTTAGTAACCGCTCTATCTCAATATAGGCCAATTTAGATTATTCAAGATAAGAGGTTTTAGTTAAAGCCTGCCCTTCATTTGTCTCCTCAATGTGCCTGGACACCAGTATATCTGTAACTTATCCTAAACAATTACATTTGATGCAGCCACATGCTGAGGGGCCGTCGTATGCCTGTAATTATTGTGTTATACTGCATTAGGCTCCTCAATTTCACCCATTACTGCTTAAATGGTGTGTCAGGAATGGGTGGACAAGGCAAATATGGCACACTGCAACACAATTAAGTGTTATTTCAATCTGTGACGCTCCTCTCAAGGTTTCCTATTTGATTACGACAGCTGTGGAGGCCTTGAACTGCGGTGACGTGGAGCAGAAAATTCATTTGAAAAGCACTCTTTAGGGAATAAACCTTGACGTAATATTAAATATCACGTCACAGGACCGTGCCAGCAGAAAATTACATACAGCGCCATGTTTAAATGCCTTGAATTTTTAATAACATTTAAGATAAGGACATAGTTTATTTATTAAGTTGTTCTCCAGCCATGGAGAGAGCTGTGGTCCTTTTGCTATTTCTTGGTCACTGAAAATTAGGAGAGGGATTCACAATTCACGTCTGGATTGTGATATGTATGGGAGATGTGCTTATTTTCTGTCTTCTTGAGTGTTGGATGAGAAGATTGACGCCATTGTCACATCTATATCAAAAAACATATAAATGATTGCAACAGCTTAGCTTAGCATAAAGGTTGGAAACAACTGTGTCTTAAGGAAATCTAACCATTCAACATTTTACAACCGCTTGTAAATTGCAATAAGATATAATATGTTAATTAAAAAGCTTTAAATATGCTGATCAGCAGAATTTTTCTGTTTCTAGTGTCCATACTAAGAATACAGGCTGCTGGTTCTAGCTCCATATTTATTGTACAGAGGTGAGTGTTATCATCTAACATTCTGCAAGAAAACAAACATATTTCCCAAAGCCAAACTGTAGTTTTAACTTAAGTTACAACTATTAACTATTGTTTGAACTTAAGTAAAAACATTTGGCATTTGGGAAAAACAGCAACAACATATTGCCTGGTTGGCCAACATTCCTGAATTCATGCAGCAAAAACATAAAGAAACTGGTTTGGTAAAGGTCCTTCGAATTTCATATAAATGCTTTAATTAACTGTAGCAAAATATTACTTATTATAGTAATATTATATCATATTATCATGTGTATATTTGCTGCACCATCCCAGACTATCTGGGAAGTACAGGTAGCCTTATACCCAGAGTCATAAATTCTCAACTCTGTGATCTCTGTTTTGTACTCCAAAGAAATAGACAACGCCAGAATATTTATTTATCTAAACAACAAATACAGAATAAATTATAACTGAGTATTATCCAAGTTCTAAACATTCAGTAAAGCAAATTAACAAATTGATTTTTAGGACTATGGACACCAATTAACTAATAATAGAATCTATGAAATTTCAAGAAGGAAGGTTATTATAAAACTTAAATAGTTAGTTGCTCGGGGGTTCTACAGGCAGAACAGAAGTTGTTGGTGCTGGCAGGTGGTTTTATAATCATAGAGAAGTTATGCTGAAGCATGTGAAAAAGAAGATGATGCAAAAATGCTTACTTTTTGAATTCCTGAGGATATGTGCAAAAATGGACAGTAGTCTTTTCCTGTCCCTAGTTATAGTTTGCCTCCCTCCTCTGTGTTCAGGAGAAAGAGAAGGAAAAATGTCATTTAGTGAATTTATCTGATATAAGCTTTATTCTGCACGGAGATTCATGTACTGTCTGTCACGATTACAGATAAGGAACAATAAAACACAAAATGTATGAAATTGAAAATAACCTGGATTTTACCTTGACATGAAATAATGTTCTACAGTCATGAAATGAGAAGGAGAATGATGAAATGATATTCTACTAACAGTACATTATTTAAACCTAAGCAAAGTTTCGATAATTAACTAATCAAAAAAGCCAAAAAATAATCTAATTCACAACATTCGCCACCTCAGGTCACTTTGCATAGTAAGGTGAAGACCATAAAGTATTATACTATAAAGAGAGACCTATCAAATCCCGCAATGCCTTTTGAGCAAGCTCTTCGGTGATAGTAGGAATAACCTGTGGCAGAACCAGGGTCAGGGAGAGCAGCCATCTGCCTCGACCAGTTGGGGTTAGGATAGAAAGGAAAGAGAAACAAATAGCAAAGAGAAACACGGAAACAAAGCATGAGAGAACAATAGGGGAGGTTGGTGGGGCCACTAACTACCAATCTAAACATGCTGCTTCAGAGCCGGAGTTACCTGCAGAGAGGACAAAACAATAAACTGCAGGAGAGAGAAGACACAAAATTAATGACATGTATAAATGTATGGAGCGTGAAAGAAAGGAGAGGGGAGGTGCTAAGTGCATCATGGAAGGTCCCCCAAAAGCCTGGGAATAAAGCGGCATAAGTAAGGGTTGAGTCAGCTCCAACTACAAGCCTGACAAAAAAGAAAGTTTTAAGCCTAATCTTAAAAGCAGAGGGGGCTGTCTGCCTCCTAAACCCAAACTGGGAATTGGTTCCACAGGAGAAGCCCGATAACTGAAGCCTCCCACTCTGCCTTTGGAGCAACAAGGAACCACTGACAGGGAATTGCTTTATTGCGATTTTGTGGTACTATGAGGTTTTTAAGATAAGATGGAGCCTGGTCATTAAGGGCTTTGTATGTGAGGTGGAAGATTTTAAATTCTATTCTGGATTCTACAGAGAGCCAAGAAAGAGAATATGATAAATGAATGTTCATTACTAGCATATCAATCAATCATTGAGCAGAAAAAAATAGAATATATATAATGATTGGGTAATGTGATGTTAATATTTCTGATAACTAAAAAGAGAATAAAGCTTAATTTTGCCTTTAATGCAATACATTAAGATCTTACAAAATTACACAACATTCTGGGTTTTATATAAAGCAATTAACCTTAGCAAGTACTGGTAACTGTTGTTGGGGTCACAGGTCATCTAAACCAGTGGTTCTCAACTGGTCCAGAATCAGGACCCACTATGTCTCTATTAATATCAGTCGCGACCCAAATTTTTGAAGTTTGCTGTTCTTGTTAACAAATTAAGGTTTATTTGGGTGTAGTCTCAATGCATTTTGATACAACACAGGAAAATTTTGGCTTATTTTTTGCTCATTTTGGTATATTTAGACGTTTTTACAAAGTTTTTGGGTCTATTTTGGCCAATTTTGACAGATTCGGAACATATTTTGGTTTATTTTTGGCACGTTTGTTAGAGCCCGATATGTAACAACGGCCTGAAATGTAACAATGACCCAAATAGTTATAAAACAAAATGTTATAAAACCCAAAATGTAATAACTGGTCGATAATGTAACAAAAGTTACATTTCAGGTCGTTGTTACACATCGAGCTCTGACACTGCCGCGTTTGTGGGATGGCCGCTGGCGAGGGGTTAGTTTACTGGATAAATGTGATAAATGGCCGAGGTCAGACTCGAACCCGACACAGCCGCTATGCCTCTGCACATGGGTCATGCGACATAACCACTAGGCTATCGGGGCGCCCACAACAACAATATTCTTACAAATACAGCAAGAAAACATTCCTTTTGTGATCAAATTAATACATTCCATTTATGAGTTTACTATACTTATTTACAGTATTTACAGTCTATTCTGACAGACTCCAACACTATGTGGGTGGCACTTTGTTGAACATGGTAGTCCAGCTTTTCTTGCATCCCTAACCCTCACCCTAATCCTATCCCTAATTAAAAGACTTCTGTCTTTAAGATTTACATTGTATTATATAGTTTTTATTGTTTTTTGTTATTGTCTTGGTAGAATCGTCGTGTGTCCTAGGACAGTTTGCGATTGGGAAATATCCTAGGACAATCAGCAATTATCCTGGATTGCGATTTCTACTGTGACATATATATATATATATACATATATGATAGGGGCATTTGTGTATGATACTACACTCTACATTGAAGCAATAGGCCCTTTTATTCATAAATTATTGACTTACTCTATGATGTAATAAAATTATTACACTATTACAGGAAAAATATTTTTCCTGTAATAGTGTTTTTTATGTTTTGGGCTCATCATCTTGTTACATTATTGACCAGTTATTACACTTCGGGTTTTATTACATGTTTTTTTATAACAATTTGGGTCATTGTTACATTTCGGGTCATTGTTACATATTGGGCTCTAACACACGTTTTTAAGCATAATTTCTCCAATAAGCTAATAGGGGTTAAGTTAATAGTGGGCTACTACTGGTGTCACCACCATAAAATATCTTGCTATTGAAAGCAAACGGTGTAATAAGAAACACTTCCTTTAAAATAAAAGACTTTATACCACTACTTTTTGGGGGGGACATGCTTCTGCGACCCTCTAAAAATGGCTTCGCGACTCACTTTTGGGTCCCGACCCACCAGTTGAGAAGCACTGATCTAAACAATTACTTCACATCATTTGAGAGTATTTTCTTAAAGGGGATTCAGTCTAAGGCAATTTTTGCATGTTTATACAGATATCTGAGTGGGGGAGGTAGGATGCAGCTAGAGAGGGACAGCATGTTTTAATGATCCAGTCTTTAGAGGAAGAAATCCATAGTCTAGACGAATCATTGAGAGACTTGGTAATTATCAGAAAGAGGTCTTTCTCCTGGTGTGAGAGTTGCTTTACTGCTCATCCTTATCATAGAGGAGAATACACTTTTTGATGCATTAGATCTCAGGAAGTACAGCTATAAAACTCACTGTCAGTTCCACCTGAGAAAACCTTTCTTGCTTTGTAAAGTCTCCAAAAGTGAATCTCTGGGATTCATTCTGAAAGCTGTGTCCTTGAATCCAAGCTGCATACACGGAGAAATGTGCTACATGACAAATTCAGCTAATAACCATATCTGATCGCCGCTCTTTTCTCTCTACCTAGCTGATCAAATTACGTAGTTGCTGTTCCTTACCCTTTCACCTGATGCCTGACGTTGCCATAGTGACACTGATTGGCCTATATTTGTCTTCAAAAATGTCTTGGTTGTCACGGCAGCTGGGCGAATGTTCGGAGAGCTTTGTGATTAGATGTCGACCAAGATGTCATTCTTTAGACTAGAAGAGATAAAATGGTATCTTGTAGACTTGTTCTCACATGTAAAACTACTCTACAAAGCACCATTTAAAGAGACCTATTAAGAAAGAAAATGGCATGGAAGTGAGACAGACAGAAGGATAGAGCGAGGAAAGAAGACAGAGAAGCTTTAACAGTTGGTTTAGCTTTGCTCTCAGAGGGATAGATCATGCCCTTGGCTATGCAGATGATTAGGCCACTCCAGTTATCACAGGTCTTTAATTCAGCGCCTAAAGGTATGTGATTAATCGTTAGGTGAGCTGAGACATAGCATGAGGGCTTCTTTTCACTTTCACTCCCCTCCCCCTTACTTTTCCACTCCACAGGTATAACAAAAGAAGTCTTATGAGCTCTGACAAAGACTTTCTATGAGAGGGGACGTATTGAAGCTGGTAATTTATACAGAAGATTAATGACTCTCATTACTCGGAGTAGTTCACTAGATTAACTCACCAAAGATAAAAACTGTAAGAGAGTGGCCGGGCACTACTTTTTTGCAGGTGTGTTTGTCGTTTCAACGCAAGTTGATGTTGTTTAGATGACAGTAAGTTGAGTTTATTGTGTTACAGCCTTGCTTGCCTCAAATTTTTGCATGAAAAAGGCTCAATTTCAGTTTTCCGGCATAGTAGGTTTTCAAGTTGCACTCTGCAGTGGAGTGACAAGTTATGGGTGGGGGGATTCAGAGAGCGGTCCCCAAGTTTCCATTTTGACAAATCCTTTCTGAGAAGGTTAAAGCTTAATTACAGAGTGGCCAGTATGAACAGCAGAGGTCTCATCGTCTCTCAGGCGTTTTCCAGGCAAACAGCTTTACTACAGTAATCAGTGAACCAAGTGTTCTTAGAGATTACAGCAGCAGTAAGTGAAGCCCAGCCCCTCTCTCAGTGTTTACTTCACTGGTCCCCCCACTCCTACACTCCCTCCTTTTTTAAAGGGTGGGAGCAACGGGATTGAGTGGGAGACATTCTCCATGCACACTAAATTCAAACAACAAATCATCGTTCACAGTATGGGCCTCAGCCAACTGAACTGCCTGGATGTTTACTTAATTTTTCAGTTTTTAACCTTTTTGTTGCTCTTTTCTTATTAGATTCTTGTGAGTAAAGTCAATAGCAGCATCTGCCTTTTCAATGGCAGGGTTGGTTTGTCAGTGCACCTCTTTCATTTCGGTTGGTCTGTACAAAGTGTTTAGTGTGAATGTTGACTGATGTGTTTTCTCGTGCCAATGCAAATTGTTAGGTACGAAGGAGTAAAAATTAAAATCTTAAAATTTAGAATGGCAAAATCTCAGTAGCACAATTACATTTGGAGTCAATAAAAAGTAACAATGCCAATAATTTGAAAAATGGTTGACAGTCAGTCAAGCCCAAGTTTAGTGCTAATAAGCAGATGTTAGCATCCTCACACAATAAACCAAGATACGGATTATGGTAAACAATACTGTTAAACACCAGCATTTATGTAATGCAAAATTGGTGGGTTCACATGGGCAGAACAATACTATACTACTATAATTTCAAGATGGGAACAGTCTTTTTTATTTTTTTTTTCAGTATTGTACATATTGATCGTATTGTAGTCTTTAAAGATAAAATGTCTGTTTGTCCAATCAGTTTTTTAATTGGTAAATTGTTGGACGGTTTTCCCACTGCCATTTTTGTGTGCTGACTTTTGTTGCTTGGATCCAATAAGTATTATAAAGAGTTATTTATTCTTTTAACTCAAAATTCATACAAGACTTTGCCTTCATATGATTTCACTTGGTGCCAAGTTATTTACTTTTTCGTGTAAATAATGCCCTTTCAGAATAACGTCAGCTTCAAAAGCTTTTGACAATAGGCTTCTAGTATCAATTGTTCCTTTAAACTGGATGTATTGCAATTCAAAATGAAACCCTTCAGTCTCCTCTTTGTTTCTGCTCCTCCCTGTGTCTTTTATGATGTGGATTTTTTGGAATCCACTGAGTCAAGTGCACCAGGGGAATAACATGAGAGCTCAGGCAAACGTGCATCCTGAAACTCCTCTGCTCACAATCAATTATGGCCCAGACACTCATATGTAATTAGCTCATTAAGTTCTTGATTTATTTTTTTAGCGCATGTTGCTTAGCAGAGGAAATGAATATTACTTTCTTATTTTGTAATTAGTCAGAAATTTCCTCATTAGCTTTGGGATTATAATGAACAAATAGGTAAATTTAACTTCAATTAGCTCATGGTATAATTCATCCCTTTGAAGGGTCTTTGTAAGTGCTTCTTCTGTCACTTTATGATACGGGCACAAGTGCTGTCTGAATATTCTAATATCCGAAACCATAAAATGACATTAGAAGAGGAATTAGCGAGAAGAGCTTCTGTGTTTGCTAATTAATTTTGAAAGACGTAAGGTTAGTGTCCCCCATCTCTCTGCCTCCTATCATCTTTCTCGCTGCCACTCTTTCTTCACAGTTAAACCCCTCTCACATATTCACTATGTTGGGGTTGCAAATGTTTCCTCTCACCAAACACACACTCCACTCGCACGTGGTAACACAGACACACTCGTGCACACATCTCCACTTTCGCCTTCCCTCTCTTCTCTCTCTCTCTCTCTCTCACTCCCTTTGCCGCTAATCTCCCTGTGAATGGTTCGCTCGTCTGAATGCTTCCCCCCCCCCTAAACCTCTCCTCAGCCCCAGCATGTGACTGTGCCTTAAGAGAAATCCTTGATGTGGCGTCGGCGAGAAACAGAGATATGTGGATTTCCTCAAGTCTGGAAGTCTGTGTCAGGTCAGGGAAGAAGTCATTGGGAAGGATACAGTTTGAAATCATCAGCATATTTTAGGATTTGAAGAACCAATTCAGTGTCTGCTGAGCCTTTGCTTCTATGTGAGTCTAGCTGTCAGTAATACACGGCACTGCCAAAGTCTGTTTGGGCTCCAAGTATGTTTCTTATGAGGATTTCCCTTATCCATGTTTCACAAGTTTAAATTAATGTCTTACAGCCTAATATATGCATTGTATCCTCGTTTATATATGTGCTAGGCCACTTAGCGAGGGATAAAGTGCAGAAAAAAGCACTTCTTGCCTCATAGTTTCATGTACATGGCAAAAGCTATTAAGACTAAAATCCCAGGTCTTTGCATTCCATGAAAACTGAAAAAGCTTTGTTTGAGTTCATGGCATGGAAAGTTAATGTAAACAGTGGAATTATGTAAGTACTTAAACTCCCGGTTACTGATTTTGAAATGTCTCGAACACTTGAAAAACTGCTTTTGGAAAAATTGTACAGTTACACTGAGGTCAAAGAGCTGTGTTTTCTTTCAGCTTTCAGTGTTAAAAGCTAAAACACTACTTCTTTCCATTTGTGCTCATTTGAACATATTAAAGAAAAGACTGAATGACTGTATTTGTTTTCTTGTGTAGCATGTCCCGCCTCTGGTGGTGACAGACCTGTTTGAAGACATCAAGGATGGTGTGATGCTGCTGGCCCTGCTGGAAGTCCTCTCTGGACAACAACTGGTGAGCACATGGTCATTTCTACAGTGTGTGATTAGGCTACAGACTTCAAACACTTATATCCTCTGATCTTGCTGGATTACATTTTTCCTTGATCCCGCTGAGCTGACCTGCCGTAGATCAGGCTGGTGAGATAAAAGAGAAAAACTGTAATTTTGGCTTGTTTGTTCCGTAGCTATCAACAGTCAGTCTCAAAACAGCTACAGACTTAATGCAGTGCATGTGAAACGAGCCACAATTACATGGAAATGCTTATTGATCAGTTTTATTAGGATGTTTGAATTGAGTAGGAAAGCTCAGATTAACGAGGGCAGATCAGAGTTCACAAACACACACGCAACACGGACAAAGACACACACAGCTTGAGGATTTTATTTGGCCAATATTGCCTAAGGTCTGAGCTGTCCGTGTCCTATTGATCTGCCAATAGTCAAACACAGCTCTGATTGGACCTGTGTGTCTTTTTTCACATGATTTCACAATCTGTGTTTTCTGTCTTCATCTGTGTCTATTATCTATTTGATTTCTGAATAACTGTATTTGAGTTTAAGCTCTAAATTTCCATTCCTGTGCAATCTTTAATACGTATTTACTAGAATCTGAAATACCACTTCTTGTTTTCGGTAGCACTCTTTCATTTAATCCACACTGTATCATCCCCTGTCTGTCTCTATTTCTTTCTTTTCATATCTATTGTTCTCCCTTTTCCTTCCAGCCATGTGAGCAGGGCAAGAAGCTAAAGAGGATCCACTGGGTCGCTAACATCGGTACAGCTCTCAAATTCCTTGAGGGTAGGAAGGTAAGAGTTCAGTGCCTTCTTTTTATATTGTTTTTTTCTGACTTTTACCCATCCTGCTGCTCTCCCGATTCATCTGGTGCCTTGTGGGCGCAAATATTGAATCCTGACCTTCTGTGACCTGTTCCCCATTCCTCCTCGCCTCTTACTGTCTCCATCTTCTCACTTCCCTCATTTGTCCTGAAACCAGTATTTTCTGTCCTCTGCACAGATTTTGTTTTTTTGCTGTTGTTCACATGTCGTCTTAATTAAATCATTTAATCAGTTTGTTTGGCTGTCTATAAATAACAAGAAATTCGTTGAAAATGTAGCTATTGAATTATTGAGACAAATTCTATCATTTCAACTGATTTGATTGTACTTGTCGGCCCCACAAATCTTTTGTATTTGAGGTTATTAGTATGCTCCAGTTTTCTTTGGTAACAAACAACACGATTTCTTTTCCCAGCTTGATTGGCAGAATTACACCAAAAACCGCTCAATATGGTTTTGGATGTAATGATCAAGATGCATCTAACTGCCCCTCCATGAGATTAGTGAAACCTTCTGAAAGCCTTGCCTGGCTTGTCCTTGGATATACATAAATAAAGCCATAAGTATGAGCTGGTGTCTGCAGGGACATTGATTTGTCTTCCTCAAGTGTGACAGGGTTAAAACTGTAAATCCTACACCAGTAATCTGCAGTCTGGAGATGAGACGTCGGTGGGCACCGTGTGTGAGACTGTATAAATCTGTGGGTTGAAAATTAAATGTAAATATTTTCTGTGTGTAAATCTGATGTACGTTTAAACCGGATTTCCATTTTAGTTTAGAGGCCCAATTGCTTTTTCTGTCTGATGCACGCTTGTCTCTTGTATCAGACAGTCTGGAGTGTGCTCTGACACTGAGATGTTTACCATTTCATAGCTCATGTTTGGAAACTGTTGAATCCCTGTAGTATATGTATTTAACTGGGAATTCAAATTCTCAGCTTTAATGTCAACCAGGGCTGACATTTACAATTGTTTGTTTTATCATTTAAGCAGTTTATTTTTTTCCTCAAAGCTGTAAAATGACAGAAAATAGAGCAAAGATTTAAGCACAGTTTTCCAGAACCCAAGGTGAATTTCTCAAATAGCAGGTTTTGTTTGACTAATGGCACAAAAAACTGCCATGTTCACTTGGTGACTTTACAAGAGGAAGCAATAAATTCTCACATTTGAGAAGACGCAAAGTGAAATCATAAGACTTGTTTTGCTTATCAGTGATTTGGAAAAATGTTTACTCATTTCTATTTCAACTTATTGAAGATAACAACACAACCACTACTATATGGTTAACTGTGTTCTACTTGCTGGTGTGTTTGAGTTTGTGCTCACAAAACACTTTGATTAACCATTCCAGCCTCACTCTGCTGTTTTGATTTGCCAGGAGAACCTGCTGTGTTGTCTAATATAAAACCATGTATTGCATATATTCTTATCTGCCACTATCACACACTGTCCTTGCCTGCCCTCAATCTCTTATTCCATGCTTGCTTATGTACATGGAGTGGCAGGTATTACCATATGATGACCTGTTGTGCCGCAGCACCTCAGCAATATAACACTCTGTGTGATAATATAGAATACTTCATCATATCACAAGACACACCCCCCTCTTTTTCCCCTTTCCTGCTCATTCCTGCCCCTCTCTCCCTTTCTTTTTCTGTCCCTCTCTGCTGGATATAATCCCTGGTGCCTGTGTAGGGGTGATAGATCTCTCCTCTCAGCCAACCACTCAAGTTATCTCACCTCAGAGATGCTATCTCACAGTCAATGAGGCATTCGCTTTCAATCAAATACATCGAGACTACTTCTAAATGCTCTTTCTCCCTCTCTCCCTGACTCTCCCTCTTGCTACTCCTTCTCTCTCACTTGCTCTTTTCTTATCTTTCCCAGTCTGCCTACAGAGGATCTCCGGTCAGTATTCATAACGTTACTGCTCTGGTTTGTTCAGGGGGTGTAATAGATGGAGTCAGGATTGTCTACATTCAGTAGTGTTGAGGATTACACCCATACTGTATATTTTTAATTTTGTGAAAACATGTTGTATGTATGAGACTACCTTACCAGATTGAGGCAAAGTGCGTTCACATAATCTGTAATGTATGACATTATAGTCAAGTTCAACTGAATAAACAGAAATAGTTTGCAATATGGGATTATTTGGACTGTTTATGATATATTCTAATGCTGGATATCATTTTTTGACAGATCAAATTAGTGAACATCAACTCCACAGACATTGTGGATGGAAGACCATCTATTGTTCTGGGTTTGGTGTGGACCATCATCCTCTACTTCCAGGTAACTGTTTACAAAAATACCCTTAATGAGATAATCAAATGCACTGCACGTAATTTAGCATATTGTTTCTCAATTAGGCAATGACACAAAACAACGTGAATATAGTTGATGCTCACTAAAGTTCATGGTGTGAACATCACTAATTAGATCATCACAAGAGCTTTAAACTGACAACCAACATAGCTGATAATATACAGTCAGCAGGGCACTTGTTAGGAAGCAGGCAGATAAAATAAGTGTTTGTCTAGCTTGCAAACAAAACCAAACAGGCAATTTCAACTAAAGAGACATTTAAAATAGACAAATGAATCTTTAAAAGCATTCACACTGAAAATGAGCAGCAGCTACCTCAAGCATTTTAGAGATGCACTGATCAACAAGAACTTCACCTCAGGATGACAGTCTCTTAGCAACATCAGAACGTGTAAATGCCTGCTATTCCAGCAAACATGACAATATTAAATAAATAAAGGAAATGATGCACAACACTGGATAATATACTTATTCACTAACTGACATACAGTATTGATGTCAGTAGGGATGTATTTTATTTATAGATTTTCTAAGTTGTGAGGAGCCCCAGTTTGTTGGCTGTGGAGAGCAGAGGCTGAGAGTAGATTATGTGTACATAACAATAAATCTTCCACAACCAATGAGCTGGCTTGGGCTGAAGTCTAAAAATACTTTAGATTGTTGTACCAAGTTATGAATCTACTTAGATTAATTTCCCCATGCATGGATAATAACCAGAAGTTCCCAGTATATTAAATACAGGCACATTTGTTCATTAAAATGCAACTTTATTAACTTTAGTCAGAGTTACAGGAAACTATGAAGTTTACAGTTGTAAGTGCACAAAAACGAAATGTAAACGTAGTAAATTGCTTATTGGTTAAATCAGCACATTGGGTTATCAAGCGAAGGGCAAATGTTTCCATATATTGATTTAAGAGCACTTCTACAGTAGTTGAAATGCTTGGTGCTGTGATGTAGATGTGTACTCCAGATTGTGTCAGTACAGATTAACATCATCAATGGCTGTGATTAGAGGTGCAACAAATAGAAGCTTTCATTGTTATTATTAATGCAAATTTATTGGTAAGAAAAACTCTTTGGTTTGACAAAGGTGGCCAAATGGAACATTGGCTTAGTTTATTTTTCCCTTTAATCCAGTGGTTATACAAGCTATTAACACTGCATTTGTTGTGTAAAATCTTCATGTGAAAGCAACTCCTCCTAGCTGAGAGCTGTTGATGTTTTCCTTCTGATATGATGCATGCTTGACTTTGTGATCCTCTTGTGGTATGGAGTATTCAGTCTTGTTTCTTTCTCAAGCACACAAATTTACCTACAAATCTGCTCAGACACTGTAAAACTACTCCACGCTGCCCTGTGGCAAGTTGTTATATTGTAGTAATGATACAGAAGCCTCATCCTGCAAGTTGACAGGATAAGTTTCTTAGGTTTGTTACATATCTAATCCCAGATATCTGCATCCATGTTTTTGAGACTGTCATCGATACACTGCAGATTTAAGGTGGATGTGCTCAGTAACGGTGTTGTTGTTTTAGTCATGATGCGTCTTCTAGCATATGAAAAAATGGACATATTAACCAACTTGATTTTCATTGAAGGGGGGGTCTTTAAGTCTGACTTTTTCCTGTTGTATGCAGATTGAGGAGCTAACCATTAGCCTACCAGCACTCCAGGCCTTGTCCAGCAGCACCTCCTCATTGGACAGCTCCACCAGCAGCACTGAAGCCACCAGCCCACCTGTCAAAAAGAAACCCCTCCCGCCTCTGCAAGGTGGAGCCAGAAAGGCCTTACTGAGATGGGTTCAGCAGACAGCCACCAAGTATGAGGACACATTCAATAATCTTTGCAATAAAATGTGTTAAATCCACTGGTTCCTCGTACCCTGACTACTGAGGGTAAAAACTGTTTCCAAAGCCACTGTATCGTAGGTTAGGTTTTTGTCTGCTGTGACATTGTGATCTTTTGTCATTTCCAGATGTCTAGGGATTGAGGTGAAAGACTTCGGCCCCAGTTGGCGCACTGGTTTAGCATTCTTTGCAGTTATCCATGCCCTCCGGCCTAATCTAGTTGACATGGAGCGTGTATGGAGGAGGCCCAATCGAGAAAATCTGCAGGAAGCCTTCTTATTGGCTGAGACTGAGTTTGGCATTCCACAGCTTCTTGACCCAGAGGGTAAATAACATTTCTTATAGCCTTTCCTCAAGACTTAGTCGTTACATTTATTAAAACTGGACAGACCAGGACTTAGCCACATACTCACAACATCATGGGATCAAATGACCTTCATAGTCATTTGCCTCTGTATTTCCTATTGTTTTGTTTTATTTGTGCTGTATTATCTTTAATAGAAAACAGCGTGATTTTTGCGTCACTCAAACAATGTGAATTGCCTTAACTGAAATCAGGAGCTTCTCATCAAATGCAGCGTGAGTTTCAGAAAACAGAAATACAATAGTGGGTCTGTCATAGCATCAGTTGTGCACTTCACTAACACCGCCAACACCATCTGTGCCCCTTCACGCCTGCCCTTCAGAATGAACTCTGACAAATCAAGCTTGACATCAGTATAATTAGGGTCCATTAGGCCATGAGATTCAGCATGGTGGAACCTCCATACAGAACTTAGACACTGATCTATAATGCTGAAGGTTGTTTTCATTTAAAATGCCACTTGTCTATTTCAGTCAAATCTATTCATATCAGTGGTCATTATTTTTCTCAATGAGACGAACTGTTGAAGAATTTACTCTTGACCTATACTTGATATGCTTTTGATTATATTAATGTGATTCCCTCCTCAGATGTTGATGTAGACAAACCAGATGAGAAATCTGTTATGACATATGTAGCTCAGTTCCTGAAACACCATCCTGACCGAAAGCAGAGCGACTCTGAGGAACAGCTAGAGGAAGAGGTAACCAGCTGCCAGATTTGTCACAGTCTGGATATGCCTGTTATTGTTGTTGTTGTCTTCTCTTTGTCTGCATCGTCAGTGTTATTTCATTCCCTTAAAATGTCACCAGTTGTGTGTCAAGGTTCAGCCGTGGTATATATAAATATATGCATTATACAGTAGATGCCATTCCATCTTTGTTTAGTGAGTAAAGGAAAATACTTTCAAAGTAGGTTAAAACAAAAGTGTGATTTCACTGAGGTCTGGCGGGTCTGTCATGTTTTGTGTCTTTGTTTTTTGTACATCTCTCCTCTTGTCTTTCTCTTTGGTGTCTTTCAATGGTGACTACTTTCCTGTGGTTGTTGTGCTGGCGTCTGTCCCGCAGCATGATGTTGCTCCCCGCGATATAGAGGAAATGTTGGAGGTAGGTTATATAGGAACTTAAGGTCCCAGGGGCAGGCTTTCAATCATTTTCTGCAGCTCAATGCAATTAGCAACCATACACATTCACGGTTTCCATATAAATCTGATTAATTCATATTTTTCTGGCTGTTCTATTGGATTTCGGTATCACTGCCCACTGTACAATGTAAGGATGAGATTAAGCATTGTTTTCTCATGTCAAAATAGAGCCTATATGCTAATGGTGGCTCTTTATCTTACCTGATGTGATATTCCTGCCCCGGGGTTTCTGAGCCATGATAACAAAAGGAAGTCCAGTGTAATAAGATGTGATATTACCATTTATGAATGTTACCACCTAGTGCTATGGCTCCTGGTCCCATTAGCATGACAATGAAAGCCTCTGGCATCGGCAGTGTGCATTGATTCAGCGTATTTGATGAAAGGCATGTGAATGTGGGTTGCCTGTTTTTAAGGTTAAAAGTCTCCGGAGGTGTGATGTGCTGTAAAGCCTTCCTAAACACAGACACTGATAAGGCTCTCTGTGTTTGTTGTGTTTCACGCCTTTCTTTGTTGCTTACATGCTAATGCTTGTCCTGACGGTCAATTAGCCATTGTGCTTTCACATAAAAACAACAGAAGTGTTAAAATGTAAAGCAAACAGCAGCTGATAAATATAGATAAATACATAAAAATATTTGCAGAAATTGTGGTGAGTACAATAAGACTGGTAATAGACTGCTTCTTGGTAGAATTGGCTTTAATGTCTTAAGCTGTCAGAGAGAAAGTTTGGGCTTCCTACAGGAGCCAACAACTGAACTGACTGCGACTGAACAGCTCTCAAACTGAATAGTCTATCACACAAGCTTTTGAGTGCCATAGTATTATCGTCATGGTTACTTAAAATCCAATGAAATGTTAGTAGGGGGTCTTAGACAAAGTACCCTGTTTAAGCTGAGTGTTTTTGGCAGCTGTGGGTTTTTGACGTTTTGTCCCACAGGGAGAAACAGAGGATTAGGGGAACACATGTTTAACGGTACATGCTCTGCCCCCTCTTCTTCTTTTCATCCTTTTGTTGATGTCTAAAACGTCTTTCTGGTCAATCTCTTTTTCTACTCTATCTTGTTCTTGCCCTGTCTGTGATACTCTTTCCTTCTTACTTATAATTTGTTTTTTTTATTTCCCCTTTGCACTGTTCAATCTCCTTGTCCATCTCTCCACCCATGGTTCACCCTTCCACCCCTCCACCATCCCGGCCTCCTAGAGAGAGCAGCGCAAGAGCCTGAGGGAGCTCAAAATGTGGCTCGACCAGCTGGAGAGAGATGCAGTACAGGCCCAGGAGACTGAGGGCAATCTTTCTCAACAGTACCAGGTTAGTGTGTGTGTGTGGGTGTATGGCAGCATAAAGTGGCCACACTGGGCACACACGCTTCTATTATTAACTTAATCAGTGGCATTACACTGTGGGGATCAGACAGCAGCCGTCATATTTTCAGTCAGTCTGGCTTATTCCACCAAGCCTCGGGATAAATTCCATATTCAGCAGCATGTGGGATATCCTCATTTTCTTTGTACAGGTCTGAGAATCTGGAGCCAGACAGGCGGACAGTATTTAGTGGCAATTAGCCACAGATTTTATGAGTGTCTGATTAGATAGCAATGGGAAAAGGGTGTGACCTGTGAAGAAGCACTGATGTCTTTATGGTGTAACTTGAATGTTGAACAGCCTTTCATTGGGAATCTGAAACTGTAAATCACGTGTTTTACTTTTCAGCTGTTCAAGAGTCTGCGTGTCCAGTTGGAGATGAGGAGGAGGCAGGTGGAAGGAGCTCTGCAGTCCACTCAGAGGGACGGGATGCTGACTGTGGATCAGGCTCTGGTCAAGCAGGCCTGGGAAAGGGTTTCCAATAGGGTGAGAAAAGACAAGAGACAAGAGTCCCCATCTAGTTCTTCTGTAGAATCATAGAGTTGTCATGACAACGATTTGTAAATTATGGCTTAGTCTCAGCATTCAGGCAAGTGAGAAAATAGAAATGAACACATGTAGCTTCTCTTCAAGGCCAGTATACATCTAAAAAACATCTTGATCGGCATGAAGACCATTTCCTTGTCTTTAATCAGCCACTATAAGAAGTGCAAACTATTTGATCTCAGTAATGACCTCATAATAAACCTTTTAGTGGTAGCATGTATCTTTGTGAGATTAATTGATTTCATTTCACCTTTATTGGGCTCACACAAATTTATGGAGCAAAAGCAATCAATAAAACATCCTTATGGTCCGTTTATGTTAACCATGTGATTAACAGTTTACATTGTAAGTATGTTTTATCTTGAACTAATGCATTTTTATTTTTTTAACTTTAGCACCAAAGACATTTCCGTGTTCCTTGCAAAAAGCTGCCCATTCACTGTCTCCTTCTACCCTACATGAATTAAAACCACCAAAAGAAGAAATATGAATTATTTGTGTCGAGAGTTCATTAAGTGTCTTTCTTTGACTGTTTTCTCTGTCTCAGCTCCTGGACTGGCATCTTCAGCTGGACAGGTGTCTGCCAGCTCCTCTGGATACAGTGGGCGCATGGCTGCACGAGGCTGAAGGAGCGCTGCGACAAGAGATTATTGTCCAACAGGCACATGACGTCACAGCTACCACTGTACATAGAGCTCTGGAACAGCACAAGGTCAGCATGGAGCCATACAGTGAGAGTTAGAGAGAGAGGGAGAGGCAGATTGCAGGCGAAAAAATAGGACAGCTAGAGTGACGCTCACATGATATGCAAATACAAACACTATGCAGATTGTCTCAGTTTGTACTATTTTCTAATCATGAAATCTGTTCCGTTGATTGTGTTTCTTTGTTCATCTTATCATTTGTTTTATTGTATTTGTGATTTGCTGTACATTGTACAGGATGTGTTAAGGAGCCTGGAAAGTCACCAGCAGGTCTTTCAGAGAATCCACAGAGACAGAAGTGTTGATGGAGTCCCCGTTCCCACAGACCAGCTCCAAGACATGGCTGAGAGGTAGGCAAAACAAGATGTCCAGAAAATACAGCCCAGAATACAGAAACAGAGACAAGTTGTGCCTTTATTTTTCAGCCTAAGCAATATTAAGGCTCGCTGACAGGGATCCAATATTGGAATCATATGAACCACCTTACTTGGCATGGTTTCACATTCTGCTGTTCAAAGGAGTGGCATTGCCAGGTCAAGCCATGGGGCTCATGTTCTGTATGAACTTTGTCTTTTTTTAGGATGAACTTTGTCTCTACATCTTCTAGCATCCACTTGGCTAAAATGGAATTTTTGGAGAACAAACACCACATGCATGCCTTTCTCACTCTGGCCGAGTCCAAGCTGAAATCCTGGATCATCAAATACGGCCAACAGGAATCTGTGGAACTGATGCTCCACAACTATATTGTAAGTTCAAACTTTGCACTGGAATAGTAGTTGGATCTCGAAAAGTCCTTTGCATGTACGTATGTATGAAAAGTTTTCTTGCTTTTTTTTTTAACATTTTTGGAAATTGCAGAAAGCAGTACTTGTATGTGATAAGCTAATTTGGTTATTTTTTATCCATGCTATAATGTCAGTGTCCTTATTGTAAATTCACATGCAATACCATTTCTTATTGTATTCTGTCTTCATCAGTTATTTGTGGAGAAGCAGCGTTTCTTTGAAAATTATGAGGCGTTGTTTCAGACTCTGAAGCAGTCTGCAGAGGCCTATATCAGTGCTGACAGCTCAGGTGAGTGGTTAAAATGTAACTCTTGAATATACAAAATACACATACTGTATATTGCATATTCTAATAATATGTATTTATATTTACAGATGTTTTAAAAACACCTCTTTTGAAAAACAAGGGTTTTTTTTACCTTGTTGACATGCCCATACATTGTTTTTCATATGCTCAACAACACATCATGAGCAAAATAAACAATCAGCACCACAACTGATTTCTGCCCTGGACTGCAGTGTCCTGATGACAGTCTCAGAGACATGGAATCAATCTTCCTTCCATATATAACAAACCTAAGGAACCAATCCTGCCACCTATCAGACAACAGGGTGAAGCCATTTTAAGACAAGAAGGATTATTATTTTCATGGAAAAAACTTCTAAATCTGTAACTCTTGTAAACAGTGATGAGTTTTTAGGGTTTTATCGATGAACAGATAGGAATTTTAATAGTTGGAGGTAGGAGTAGATAACAGGAGTAAGATCATATAAAATGATGTCACTATATCATGATATGGTAAATTTTATCGTAACTCAATTGAAAAACCGTTTATATATAGTGTTTAATAGCGAGACAGTAATGTACTGGAAATTACAATGATGCCAAAATCACATAAAATTTACTATATTGTAATGAAACAGTCCTACTCATTCATTAGGAACATTGCCCACAGTGATCTGATATGATTGGAGATAATAAAAGAATAGATATGATATATAATGTCATATTGTCCAACACTAATTGCATTCTTTTAATGTTGCTCATAAATTGCATTGATCATTCATCCCCACGTGTTCTCATTGACACTAAATATTCTAAAAGTTTCAACAAACCCACTAACCAATGAGGTCTTCTCTTGCAGCAACTCAGTGTTCCCCTGACTGGTTTTACAGTTTGGTAATAGAGGAGAGTCTGCAGGCTACAGCTAAATGAGGTTCCTCCACTCCAAGCTCTCAATGGGGAATACGACCCCATTTGCTAGTTAGGGGCTGCTCCACTTCGGCAGGTCTCTGGGCGCAAACTGAGCTAGCTTGTTGGTTTCATTAGTTTTCAGGCTTGTGTTGCTTTAGGGTATGCAGAGCAGAGAAGTGAGGTGTGGCGAGAAATCAGGACGTCTGAGGTTTGATTGGTCCACCCCACAAATTACATATACAACCATTTCTACTGGTACTGTACTTAGTATCTCTGATTGGGTTCATGTGAGACCATCTGGATATTTTAACAAGCTCAGTTTGACGTTAAAGTAAATTAAAGAATGGCAAGTGGATAAGGGTTGCATTTTAAAGTATTATACTAATCTGATTCTGATATTTGATCAGTGCCTGTTTGAAACTGGATATTTGTTTTTGGTTTATTTCTTTTGCACTTCCACATTAGCTGACAGTAGTTTATGGTAGAGGACTTACGAGACTGGAGAGTTTGCACCAAAGAAATGCCCAGCACAGATGATACATCTCCCTGCAGTGAGTTTTCGGGGTCAGAGATCTGTCTGCAAAGGCTTGTAGCTCCGTCAGCCTCAATATGCTTTTTTATCTGGTGTCACCATGAAAATCTGTACCATCTGCCCTGTGCACTAAAGCAAGACTATGTAACCTTTTCAGAACAGCGGTAACAAGTGACAGTTAAAACACAGTGTAAGAGTAACATGAGTAGAAGAGAGTACACAAATGTTATCAAACATACTCAAAAACAGCTTACAGTTACTTGCTTAATAATGATAATAATAATAATAATAATGATAATGCATTGGTTTTATATAGCGCTGTTCTAGGCATTCAAAGACGCTTTACACTGCATTATTCATTCACTCCGTACTCGATGGTGGTAAGCTATGTATGTAGCCACAGCTGCCCTGGGGGACACTGACAGAGCCGAGGCTGCCAGTCTGCGTCATCGGCCCCTCCAACCACCAAACACTCCCTCTCACCCATGCTCCCAGGCTTCAACTTTTTATTTGCAGGAGAAACTCGCTCAAATCAAAAATAATAAATAGTGAAAAAATATTTGCAATAAATATTGGAGGTCAGTATGATGACTCCTGCATGCTTTGCTGTGACTGATAATGTTAGCAGCAGCGCTAATAGTAGTAGAGGTAGTAGTGGTCCTCGCAGTGGTTCTGGTTACTGTAATTGTTATTAAACCTGATTTATCTCTCTTTCAGTGGAAGATGGCGAGATGGGAGTACGCAGGTTCATGCGGGAGGTGGTGACTCAGTGGAGGAGTCTGTCCATGGAAGTGCGCAGTGTGAGGAGCATGCTGGAGGAAGTGCTGTCCAACTGGGAGAGGTACACCTCCACTGTGGCCTCCTTGCAGGCCTGGCTAGAAGATGCAGAAGAAGCTCTGAGCCAGCCAGAAAACATGAAACAGGTATGAGGCTCCAAGACCCCCCTCCAAAGGAAATCTAATTTTGTACCTTGCTATCATGTCCATATGGTGAGAAGACATATCATGAGCAAAAAAAAGCAGCATTTCCATCTAACCTCGCAGTGTTTTCAAGTGTCAAACATACAGATTAATTTGTATCTAACAAGCCTAAAGAACCAATCTCGTCCACTTGCAGGGTGGGGCTTTTTGTACTCTTATTCTTTTTCAGATTAGGTTTCCAGTTCAAACAAGTAAGGCTGAATTACTCATATACAACAAGCTGTCACTGTGTAGTGTAGGCTAGTTTTACAGTTTTTGAGTCGCAGGCGAGCAAGTAAGCGTGAGCTGCAGAAAGTGGTGGAGGGGCAGGTGGAGATGCAAGTGGAGACTTTATACTTTTGTACATTCTTGACCAGTCATTTTAAGACATGAAGGGATTATTTCATGGGAAAAAAATCCTAAATATGTTAATAGTTTTGATACATGGAGATGAGTTTTTAGGGGTTTAACCGATAGCCGAAGAGGGACTTTAATACTGTAGGAAACTCATCCTTTTACTTTTTTTTTCTGTGAACTCATTAAGAGTCCTCTCATACAGGCATTTATTTGATTGACTCAGATGTCTCAGAGTAGTAGCAATCACATTTACGTCAGCCCAGTTACAAGCATGTAGTTTTCTAAGTGGAATCCTATTAACAGTCTCCACTCAAGTATCAAATGATCTCTTTGACTTACAACCAGCCACTGAGGATATTCCTGTTGTTGCATTGCCATGGTTACCACAGATTCACATCCCCACCAAGGATTAGACAGCTAATTACCCCATTTTTTTATTGTCCTTCCTTTGTTTCTTTCTTTGAATCCATTTCTTTGTTTCTTTTTTGATTAGCTTTTCTTTGTTTCTTTCTTTGACAGTCATTCTTTGTTTTTCTTAATTTCTTTGTGTCACTGTTTCTTTCTTTCTATTTTAATGAGCCTGCCTCTCTTCCAGGAGTTTTTCAGGAATCTCAGCCACTGGATGGATCAGCATGCAGCCATGAACGACGCAGGGAATTTTCTTATTGAAACGTGTGACGAGACTGTGTCACTGGAGCTCAAGCAGCAGCTACTTCTGTTAAATGGACGATGGAGAGATCTCTTCCTCAAAGTCAAACAAGTAATAAATAAACCATCACTTCTGAAAATACTATGTGTCAGACAGAAAGCAGAACTGGGTCAAATAGTATTAGACAGATTTATTTTTAGTTTGGTTTGACACAAATTGACGCATACCTGACAGTGGTACTTCTTTAAAATCCTGCATTATGTTTCTTTTTCACTGCAGTATGCTCGTTCAGATGAGTTGGAGAAGTGGAGAAAAGACCACCTGAAGGCTGTTTGGGCCTTGAAAGAGCTGCTGGACACAGCAGAGTCCAAGCTCAATGCTCCTGTTCAAGTGTCTTTTCTTAATGTTAGAGCCTTTCTACATGATGTGGAGGTGAGGGAAGAAAAACGCCAGATTTTCTAACACATGTAAAGGTCAGAATAGCACAACAGTACAAGTGCAACCCAATATATTCACAGAGATTTCTGCTGATTTACCCGATAGTGTTGCATTGTCACCATGTTTGTCTACATGTGTGTTGTGAGTTGGTAGAAGTACAACATCAATATGTGTGCCCAGTTTACACATTTCTAAGAAAGTTTAGAAACTAAACATTACACCAACCATGAGACTTATTACCTTATTTCAGTGGGTAGTGAACCACAAGCTGGATAATAATGCACAGATTAGATCATGGTTGCATTATCATTTGGACCATAATGAGACAAAGGTATCAAAGGGACACATTAGCACACAACCAGCTCCCTGGCCAGAAACATTCGTATAGAAAATAATGTCATTATCTTCCCCAATTGTTTTACTTCTCAGTAAACTTAGACTCATCAACTTCGAATAAAGAGTTACTAAAAGCTGCATGTGATTGCTGTTACATCAGAGCTGCAAACAAAATAATGATGTGATGCGTAGTTTTTATTGCCAAAAGCAGCTTTGATGGATGTGCATTCAGTTTAAGAATGTCTGAGATGACCCTTTACCTGTGCGTCTCATCTTAGAATACCAAGCAAAAGGTTGTTGCCATGGAGACACAATACAAGTTGGCTGCCCGCAGTGCTCAGCTCCTTGCCAAGGATGCACCGCAGGATGAGGCTGCCAGGGTCATGGCAACTATGGCAACAGCCAAAAATCAGCTGAGCAAGGTAGGATTCATTTAAGGCTAAACATGAAGGGCAGTGCAATATCTTTTTTAAAAGCAACACACTTTTCTCTGTCTGCTGAGAGTTTTTTTTAATAATCTTCTAATTATTGTTCTATAAATGTTTAATGGCCTGTTAAATGTGTCTCCAGGTGAGAGAGCGGTGTCCCTCCCTGGTGAGGGAGTGTCATGTCCTTCTGCCACTGTTGGAGGAGATGGAGAAACACATCAATGCTTTTTATCAGGCCCTGGAGCGCGCTAGTCGCATCACTTCTGCTGATCAAGACTCACAGGCACAAGCTCAGCAAAAACTGAAGTGGCAGGTTAGTTAGGATGACAATGAACTGATTAAATTGCCAGTAAATGGGTTGAGGCTTGACTAGAAAGAAAAATTTAGTTTGTACTACAAGAGTCCTTTTTTTAGGCTTGTATTCTGCTCTTGTGAAGTTGGGTATGCAATAAATTGACAATTATGATTGATATGTTGAAAATCATAATAATTTTAAATATCTGATAAGTAGTTTAGATGTATTTTCATTAAACTGGGGAATTGTTTTACAGTCCTCTGCTCAGTAAAATTGATAAAATTGGTAAAGGTAAGCACAGAGGTGTCCAAACCGGCTTTATGTTTGTTTTTATCTCCTTCACTACTCTTCCTGCATCATTAAATCTAAATCTAGCTTTGTTCATACAACCTGTTTTAGCTAACTTTTTTGTAAAGAAAATACTAGTGAAAGGTTGTATTACTATCAACACATTTAGCGTATTTGTGTTTGCTTTCTTTCCCAATTGTCTCAGGATTTGTTGAACCAGCAGCAAAGCTGTAAACGATGTCTGTCAGTGATTGAGAGGAACCACCACACCATACAGAGGGCACTCTCCACCAGTAAGGTGCTCCGGAACTTCGACCTATCGCTACTGCAAAAGAGAGTTTCAGAAATACAAGGCTCAGCACAGGTTGGTCTGATACATACACTGTACATGTACACACACCAGGATGCCACACAGAAGACAGCATTGTCCGCAATGCTGATTATGGTAAAGAGATTACAAGAATATCAAAACACCCAGGAGGTAGCTGTGCAGATTAAACTGCATCTTATTATTCATTTGCTTGATGTAAGACAAATAATGTAATTACACTCTGTTACCGAAGAGACCCATTACGATCACTGCTGCTTTCCCACCATCCTCTCAGGCTTTGCTGAAGGAGGTTGGGGAATGGAGAAGGCAGGAAGAGGCCAACAACTGCCTGAGGAGGAGGTTTGAGGAATCAAGACAAGAACTGGAGAGAGTGCTGAAGAGAGCTCAGAGCTGCTTGAGAGAGACTGGAGATCCTGAAGAATTACTAAAGAAACACACTGTAAGATCACATCTTTAACCTTCTGCTACAAATAAAGCAAGTACATTAAAGGAATTGCTAATCTGCAGAAACATTACTATTAGTTATTTATACATTTAAGTGGTATAGTGGTGCTGCTCAGCTTACACTGTTAATCTGTTTTCTCTGATCTCAGAAGAAAAATGTTGAACAGCCTCTCTTATTTTAGTCCTGTGTTTTTACGCTGCAGGATTTTTTTGGTCAACTGGACCAGCGGGTGCTGAGTGTGTTCTTGAAAGCGTGTGATGAGCTGACAGACATCCTGCCACAAGAGGAGCAACAGGGGCTGCAAGAAACTGTCCGTAGGCTGCACAAACACTGGAAGGTCAGGGGTCACCGTGCTTTAACACTCTCACTAATTACTGTGCATCTCAAGAGACACATAGCCAATACATTAACTTATCAGGAAGACCTCTGACTCAGACAGAGATCCCTCCTGTCTGTTTCCAATTAACATGTGCTAGTTATATTAAAATGCAACCCTCTCTGTGTTTATTTGCAGCTATTATGACATGACAGTGAAATTACTGCACTACTCTCCTATTCTCTGTGTCTCCTCTGTCTTTAATACAGGACATCCAGGGTGAGATACCATCTCACCTGCTCCGTCTGAAGGTGGAGGTGGAGCGAAGTCGAGTGGCTGTCATCCTACAAGACAGCAGAGCAGAGCTGGACAGAGAAATGCAAGCCCTGTCGGGCACCTGCACCAGTGAGCAAGTGATCAAAGAGCACAGAGTGAGCCTTGGATTTGGTAGAAACTTAGAGCATTTTAAACTAAGAGTGCGAGAAAGACAAAATCACTTTATGTTGTCATCATTGCCATTCAGGAGCCGACTCTCACCTTCTAACATTTCCGTCTTTTTTATCTACAGGCTTTTTTCAGTGAACGTAAACCTCTGACTCTGTGTGAGAAGAGGATTAGAAACATGGAGGATCTGTGTCACAAGTTGCCTGACAACGACCTGGCTTATCGAACGCTTGACTTAACTAGAAGGGGTGTAGAAGAGGTTACAGAACAAATTAGGAGCGCCCACCTCAAACTGGAGCAGCACCCTGATAAATGGAAAGAGTGGAATGAAAGGTAAAGAAAAAAAAAACTCCCTCTCAAATAACTTATATTGATTACTTTAAGTCAAAACTCATTGTTCCATTTTGCAGATTCTGTGAGCTTTCTGATTGGCTGTCATCTCAAAGAAGGCAAGTGAGGCTCTTAAGAGAGACTGCAATAAATTCCCGTCATCAGGAGCAGGTTGATGCTGCTATTCAGGTGAGCCAGCACACTGTATTTGATGCTGTAGGCACAGACATTTGATTATTTTTCAGCGTCCTTCAACTTCAGTAACCATGTGCTTCCATCAATTCCAGACACTGCAGGAAGCAGTGGACGCCCGAGAAGAGAGCCTGTTGTGGCTCAAGAGCCGTCTTGCTGGGCTGTCAGAAGTTAGCTCTGAACTGGAAGTCCAGAGACAGAGAACGGCTTTAGCCAAACTCTCGACTGACCTGCGAGGAGTCTTTTCTTCACTCTGTCAGGTATTGCAAGAACAAGTGTTTAAAAAAAATCTTTCTCATTGTAATTTTTCAACAAAATCTGATCCTTTCCCTCTCTGCCGCAGTTGGGTGAAGAGGGTTCTGCTATGTTCCAGTATGAGGAGCTGAGGGATGAGATACATGGTGCTCTGGAGGAGGTTCTAAGGGCTCGAACGGAGGCTGAGGAGCAGAGCAGCAGGATTCTGAATGCTGACGGGTTTGAGGAGGCCAAACAACTTTACCTTATTCACCAGGTGTGTATAATGCAGAGGCACAAGTTTCTGTATTGAAATGTGTTACACTTTTTACATTAAAGTATTATATAAACATATGGGTAACATTGTTGCTAGTTTGAGCAAAGAAAGCAGATATGGGGACATTTTATCAAATATTACAAATTATTACATCATCTGACGTGTTTTTTTCTTGTCTGTGATTTCTAGCAACACCTAAAACACCTACATGCTAACAGGAGAGAGGCTGAGCTTCTGGTGTCGCACTGCCGCCAGCTGCACAAAGGGGAGGTGCTCAGTCAGTCACTACGGGAGCTGGAGCGAGCTTTCAGCGAGGTTGACCGCAAATCAGGGGCAAAGGAGCACAACCTGCAGGTAGACAGAGCCTGGATGTTTCTCATGTCAGCGTGCTCGTGTTTGCATGTGTCAGTGTCATTGATCACCCTGCTGTGGCCATTGATTGTGCCATGTTAAACCATAACCATATATTGATTGTTATGTGGTATGTTAATTTAATTTATCTACTATCTTGGGATTTGTTAATGCACTGCAGTCATTGTCCTGGAATTGATGAGAAAACCTTTAGTGAATGACACTTCATATTACAGTACCCACCACGTCTGTGTGAGATTTTACATGTAATCATCTGTTATGAATTTGTACCCTCTAATATTACTTTCTTATTTCCTCGCCACCTCAAGGCAACTCTGAGCTCTTGGCAAAGTTTTGACGCAGAAAGAGAAACTGTTTGGAAGTTTATCAGCAATGCCAACAATGAGCTGCACAAAGAGCTTATTTTTAACAGCCTGGACAGCCTGGGAACTGAACAGCAGCATAACAAGGTGTGTATTTGCAAAATGTGTGTATCTATCTGTGTTTTGTATGCGTATTCTGTATGGCCTGAATTGCCTCATAATTTATTCGCTTATTTTTTGTCAATAGGAACTCCTCACAAAGGTTTTGGAGTGTTCTGTACGAGCAGATCTCCTCCTGGAGAAGGCAGCAGATATTCAGCTCAGTCCAAAGAATCAGACCCTTCTTCTACAGCAGGCCCAGTCCATCAGAGAGGCAGTCACACACCTTCAAGACCACCTCAACAAGACGTATGTCACATTCTCATCCAAAGCTTCCCGTCCTCTTGAATTATAACTATTATATAACTGCAAAACTACAGTGTTTGCTCTGTTTCATGCACTCCTGTGTCATTGTTTGTTCTGATTTCTACACGATGGAATAAATTGAATCTCTCCTTGTGTCTTCCAGTGTTGTCCAGCTGGAGATAATGAGTGTGCAGTGGGAGCGCTTCACCAGTAAATCAGAAGCCTTCTCTCTGTGGATCAATGAGAAAGAGAAGGAGCTAGAGTCTGTCAGCACCACTTCCTCCTCGGATCCTTTAGACAAACACATCAACACAGTAGAGGTATGTCAGGTGTCGTCTTCTGTCTCAACATTTCATTCTGTATCTTTGTTTTTATCTCATGGTGTGGGTGGCTCTTCTAATTTTAGGTCACTCCGAGGCGAGACATTTCACTACCCCACGCTGTCTGTACACAGTAGTCATTTTTATGCAGCTTCTTCAATAATCTTCTTAAATTCACAAATAAATATACATCTTCCACATTTGATAGTAGCTTCAAGTAAAACATGTCACATTGTTGTCTTGCTTGTAGTGTGCAGTATCACTGTTGCCTTAAAATTATTAGGATTAGGATGAAATAAAATGAAACTTTAATCTGACCTCCAGGGAAAATTGGGTCAGCATCGCAGCAAAGGCTTGCATATAGAAAATAAATTGATCATATTTAATGAAATATAATCTTGGCTTTCCAGACCTCAGCCATGTCAAATTTATGATGGTCTTTAGAATAAAATAGTAAAAAACTGGGATATCACGACTTAGAATCCTGAGGCGGCCATTTGTACTGTAACTTTTCTTCTAAGATTTTCCCGTATACTGTTCGTCACTAACATTCCTCTGCTATTTCATGTCTCCAGGCGATGGGGAAATGTTTAGAAGAAAAAGGGGCAACTCTAGCCCACATGGAGGCCGACTGTGAGGCTTTGTCCAGGTTTGTGACCCCTGGAGAGACCGGACATCTCAGGGCACAACTCATCCAGATGAGGCGGTGCTGGGAAGACCTGAAGGGGAGAGTAGAGCAGCTTGGTGTACAGCTCAACCAGAGTGCCTCCTACAGGCAGAGATGCAACGATAACCTTGAACAGGTTCACAGAAAAATATAATAAAATCTGATTACTATACTATAAAAGTTACTTACAAGCCATAATAACAATTGACATGTTTATCTTTATCAGGTCAAGAAAGCAATTGGTGATCTTAAAGAAAAACTGGAGTGTCCAATCTCACATTGTGCATCATCATCAGAGACCTACAAAAACCTCCAGGATCACATGGTATGAAAAAAAACAACTAATGCCTTAATGATGAATTATCATTGACCTTTTGTTTATTATTTCAGTGTCTGTAGTTGTTAATTTATTTTAATATGTTGTATGTTCAAGGGTTTACTTGGCAGCTATAGAGGAGCTGATTACAAGTATATTTCCATTTTACTCTAGGAGGTCTGCCAGGGCGTTGAGCAGCTGAAGCCCAGGCTGATGGCTCTGTTTTCGGCCACAAAGAGGTTTGGAGAGGGCAGCCAGCTGGAGGAAGAGGTGGATAACCTCCAGGAGCAACAGACACAGTTAATGGGAATGGCTGCAGAAAAACAATCTACATTAGAGAGCCTTCTAGCTCTGTGGCAAAGGTACAATAAACAGTACATATGCTCACTTTATGCATGTCTTAAAAAAGTGGACCATTTGAGAAAATAACTGCAGTATATGTGAAACAATGCTTCTCCTGCAAGGAGAGGTAAATGCTAGGCAATGAGAAAAGAGTGTTCGTTGGTGCTAACTCCAAGTTTCCACTGCCTTATTATTAGCAGAGTTTTATTTATCACATTAAATACCCAAGCATGAGTCTTCACCCACTGTACAGGATGAAGATTTTTTTGTTTCATCATCATTAATTTATCTGAGATTTTATCCAGGTTGTACTGTCAACTTCACTTTCTCCTCACTCCTACCGGTTAATGCAGGCAACCTGTCTGGTTCTGTCGGAGGTTTCTTCCTGTTAAAAGTGAGATTTTCCTCCTCACGGTCACCAAGAGCTTGCTCAAAAGAGAATTACTAGGTTTATCTCTATAATACTTTCGTTTCTTTCTTACTATGTCAAGTCTCCTCCAACACCTAGAAGAGGTGTGTCTGAATATTTTACATTGCAAAAAAGCAGGAAAAACTGATTCATTTACTAGTCTGGCGTCTGTCTTTTATGCTTAGTGTCTCCCTGTCAACTTTGGTCTCTGCTCACACATGTATCTTATTCTGATTGTATAAATATTGCTATTTCCCCTTTTATTGAGCATGTGCTCTTTCTGCTGAATCCTTCCCTCTATGCCAATTTCCGCTTTTATTCTCTGAATCATCTCTCATCTTAGTGTGATGTAGAAAAGCGAGATCTTGTCTTCGACGCAATCTGTCTGTCCCCCTGTCAGCCATTGCATTTCTACTCTAATTATATGCTTTTCTTATCGCTTTCTTTGCCACACAATAGACTCTCAGAAGAACGATTGTTTATTATTCGTGAGGAGAAAATAATGATCCAGTCACATGGTGGCTTTTTAAAGCGTTAAAGCTGTGGTGCTTGCTTTTTGGTATTTACCCACCCAGGGAATTTTTTTAGATGCATTGTTGTGCTTTTGCTGCTAAACTGTGACAGGCTGTGTGTCTGTTTGTGTACGAGTGGCTGTGTGTTTCCATGTAGTCAGCTTCATCCACACCCCTGCAGGTATATGTATAAAGGATTACTTGCAGCACTGTGTGCTCTGGCGAGATATGGTTGCCCCATTCTGACCCTGTCACTGATACTGAGCCATGGTCAGATAAAAAAAAATAACACACTGACAGTATCACTGTGTGTGTCATTGTGTGTGTATATGAGCTTCTTAGGCTGTTACTGGTATCCATCTGCTGTGCTGCTTATATTTTCTTTGATTTAAATACATAAAACATTTGTGCCCACAGATTTGAAAAAGAGAATTCGTCGATGAAAAGCTGGCTGGACAGGTGTGAATCAGTGTGCTGCCCAGACAATGAACTCCTCTCTGCAGATAAAGTAAAGCTTAGGAATGAACTACAAAATGTGCAGGTGAAATCAATTTGCTATTCATTTTTTTTGTCTGCAAAAGTAAGAATAAGTTTTGTTCTGTTATCTGATTAGTTTAAGAGTTAAATATTTTTTATATATTTATTCATCTCTCTAGGAAATGCAGGGGGAGACACCATCCTATGAGGCTCTTCTCCAGGGTCTTGTGAATCTCAGGCTGTGTCTGTACCCCACAGCCCCTGAAAACTGCATTCAAGAACTTAATGATGATCTCATACAACTACAACAGAGATTAACTTCAGCACAGAACAGCATATCTCACAGGTATTTGTTTTTTATTAACTGTTGTGTAAATATACATTTGGTTGATTTATATGTATCTATTACAGTCTTGCCCAAGTTGCATGTTTCGTTTAACACACACCAACCAAAGCAGTAATCACAGTCATATTCCTAATCTAAACTGCCCTCCATCTCTCCTTTAGGCTTAAGCTGCTGGAGTTGCAGTTGGAGCAGCTGGAGCAGTTTGATCAGGCACTGCAGAGCCTGACCCAAAGGAGTGAAAACCTTCTGTCTGGCTTCAGAAGCTCTTCCCAGGTTGATATTACTGATCTTGAGGCTGCAATTACTAAGCTGAAGGTGAGAAATCAATAATTTGCTGTCAACAATGATGTTCTTTGCAGGCTTTGTATATTAGAGCTGTTACAGTAAGCAAGTTTATATTGATTACTGTTGGAGCTAATATGAATTAATCTAATTGAACCATCTTGTTGCAGGAGCATGAGATACAACTACAGGAGAATGCATCACAGAAAGAAACTCTTAATCAAAAAGAGTCCTCCCTGCTTTGCAGTTCCACCCAGGAGGCCCAACAGCAGCTTCAGGGCTGGAAGGAGGACTGCTTACAACCTCTCAGTGAATCCCAGCGCCTTCTACTCCTCCGTAAAGAGTGCCTTACTGAGTTAAAGACTTTCTTTGAGAAGCATGGAGCAGCAACTCAGGCTGTACGCCACCTTCATGAGGCTGTGGAGGGCAGAGGGAGCTGGGACCGCTCCAAAGCTGAAGAGCTGCATCATGGAATAGGGAACGTGGCTAAAGACGTGGCCCGGCTTGAGGCAGAGGCAGTCGGGTTAGATGGGCAGCTAAGCAAGGCACACCTGCACCTGTGTGGAGCAGAGTGGGGGGGCTCTAAAGATGTGAGCCATCCTCAGGGACGGACATCTTGTAGAGGACAGGTAGTGGCCCTGACCCTGGCTCTGGAGGAGGTCCAGAGGGGTGTGGGATGGAGACAAAGTGAAGCAGATGCTTTAGGGGCCTTGTGGAGCTCTTTTAGAGAGAGGAGGGAGGAGGTGACAAAGAATTTAAAGAAACTGGAGGATGATGCAAACCAGGAGGGGACCAGAGAGAGCTCTGTACAGGCCTTTCAGAACAGGTACGTACAAATTACACTTGAAACCAATAGACATATTGGAATATTTATTATCAGTATTACCCTTGTAAGCTGTTTTCTTTGGCAATATTGGTATCAATCCTTTGCAAATTGTAAACATTGAAAAGCCTTTTTTTCCCTTCCTCTCCTCCTAGGCATATATATTGTTTTCAGCATCCTATATTCCCTTTTAAGGTATTAGGGGAGCAAATTAATAACTCAACAAGTAATATATACATTTGAAAAACAAGTCACCTTCATTTGACTCAACTCACTTTCTTCATTTGCATTAAAAGGCTAATTTTACTGAATTAATTTTACTCATTGTTTTTCTGCACAAATATTATATCTCAACCTATGAGCCAGATTTGTTGCTCTTGATATATATCATAACTATCGTACTTGTTCTTCTTTTAAATGCACCTTGTGACCTTTTGATTCAGAGACCATATTCCAAACTCCTCAAGAATGTGTTAATATATTGTATATTACTTAAGCCAAACCACAGATGGGCAAATCCATTAAAATTTGATCTCCTGAAAAATGAGATATATTATGTTGGGCTCAGGCTTGTAATCCCTATTGTTTTCTTCTGGATCTATTTCTCCCAGGCTGCGTTTTTTTGTCCAGCTGGAGGATGAGCTCCAGTCCCTGCAGCACTCCCAACGGTGGTTAGAAGAGAAGGGAAACCAGCTGGCCCGGAGAGACAGTGAGCTGGCAGGAGAAGCTCTCAGGGAGGTAGCTCTGGTAAAGACAGCCTGGGAGAATGTCAGTACACTGATCACCAACAGGTAAGGATTGGAGATGGTGGAGACTGATTTTGACTCATTCACATAATTTAGTGTATTGCTGTTTCTGTTTTTGGTCCTCTAGTATTTATTACCACTTAAAAGTAAAAGCTGTATCACTGTTTTTACATGCAGTCAGGAACAGAGTGGAGTTGTGGTAGATCTTCTTCGTCGGTTCTGCAACTTGAAGTCAATCCTCACCACAGTTGTGGAGAACGCTCAGGCTGTAGCTCACAATCTGCCGGACCATAATCATAATGCACAAGAGGCTAAAAGGACTTTTACACAAGTCAGTACCTTTTGTTTTGCTCTGAAATGTATTATTATTGCTGAATTTTCTGCTTTTTCTTGTCTAATGAGGCTTATGTTAAGCAAAATGCTTAGCTATGATTTATCCCTCCAGCATGTGTACACTGAGATACTATCAGGACAGTCAAAACAAAATGTCCATTGTTCTAAGAGACATCTATTGTAAATCAAAACACTAAAAACAACGATGTTGTTAATTTAGATGGGCTAGTTCAGTTACCTGATTTTAGGTGCATACTGACTGACTGACTGTGAGGCTCTGGGCCTTGATGGAAGTGAGCCGTTGCCAGTGATATTTCTGCTGCAATAAGTCAAAAGGTCTGTCATGGAAAAGGTCAATTACTTCCCTGATAACTTGGGACGCTGGATTTGTTGCTCTCCTGTGAATAGTATGTATGTTCAAAATATCCTCTTTTGATGAACTGAGAACAAGAGGTTTTCATCCTTATAATTAATTTCTCTGAGTTTCATTTTCTTTACTTAGATTATGATACAGAAGAATTTTCCTAATCAGTCAGGGAAATTTGGACCAAAACATATTGCTTTCACTGCCTGGTAGAAATTTCAATGTGCATTTTAGTGAGTGAATTTAAGTGCCAATCCTGTGCATCTCAGTAATAAACCCCATCTTTCTCTCCCTCTAGTGGTGGCCTGTTGTCATTCCCTCTGCTCTTCTCTCTGTCTCTGCAGCATGAGAGCATTCAAGCTGAACTAAGAGAAAAACAGGAAGACATGGATCTGCTCATCAGCACAGTCGAAGACCTGCAGAGAGAGCTGGAAAAGGTTCCCACCTCTGATATGGGCTCCATCCAGAGAGACATGGAGACGCTCAGAGATCAGTGGCTGGCGGTGAGTTGTACTTGCTGCTGCTTTAGTAGAAATGTAGACATAGGCAAAAGTCACTCAATTTATTTAGATAAATCATGATAGATTTACATGCTAGACCTGCTTAGTCAGATGTTTTCAAAAAATAATCTGTGAGTTTTGTGACATTACCGAATTGCCCAGAATTTGATCCATGAATGAATTTTCCATAAACCATAGTCCATATTGTTTAACCCAGTGTGGAGCTGAAATATGATAATGACTATGAAGACTATAAAGAAATGTGTTGTATTGTTTACTGTGATTTTGAAAAAAATCTATTATGTCGTCCACAGTCCAGCTCTGCTAAACACTTGTGCCACAGCTTTTTTAATGATCTTTATTTCTCTTCTTTTTCCTTTTTTTTTTTTTTTACATTTTCTCCTCTTTTGGGATTTAGTTGGCCGCTCAGCTGTCACAAATGAGACAGGAAAATAAACAAGTCTAGACAGGTTATCTGCCTTTCTGTGTCTCTCTCACTTCTCACTCCCACATCTGTCAAACTAATTAAGCGGTGATTTTCTTCCATCTCCCAGTAAAGCATACCATCCCTCGTTATAGAGAGACTGAGAGAAAGCTGAACACAAAGGAGAGGGACCCATCCTCTCCTGGTGATTGAGTTGTATTTTGTTCTGTACTCAAATAGGCTGCTGGTCTGTGTTCTTTCAGGTCTCGGAGAAAATACAAACCAACACAGAGAGACTCGGCTACTGTGTGGCACTTTGGGATGACCTCAAGGCCATGGAGCAGGACATCAACCAGTGGACCGCCCCCTCCATCGCTGATCTCACTGACACCGTCACCAGTCTCAGCAACAAGGAGAAGACAGAGGCCCATCTTGCCACCTTTCAGGTCAGAGCACGCTGGGCTGTCTACAGAAGAGAGTGTATGAATGATGATGGTGTAATGTTCAGTGAATCGTTAGTGGGTGTGACTTAATTGTCTTGCACTTTGATCTACAGGCTGAGGTTGAAAAGCGGGAGCAGAGGCTGGATGTCCTGCAGGAGAGAGTGACGGAGCTGAAGGAGCGAGCCAAACTGCAGGAAACCCCATTACAAATGCAGGTAAATGAGGTTTATATGAGAAATAAAGGAGGAGTTTGCTCAAATATGCAAAGGAAGCTGAAACCTTTCGAAATAACATCAATAATACTATTGAATTATTTGTTATAAAATGATGAGGACTGAAAACTACTAAATATGGATTAATTTCTATCATATTAAGTTCAAGATTTTACTCCGTCTAATTCACATTTAATCATACACAAGTGTAGTAACACTGACTTTCGTTTTGCTTAGTAACAGGGATTTCTGAAACTGTTAACTGAAACAATTAATAAAACAAACTTCTTGAATCTCTAATGTGTACTTTTAGAAAATGTTATAAATGTTTTATGTTAAAGTATGCTTAGTTAAGATGTGTGGACTGTGGGTGCAAACATGCTGCTGTAAAAAGGTTCAGCAGTGCCTGTATTAGTTTTGGAGTGCATCAGAGAATATTTGCAGCATTTCATTTACACTTTTTAACGTATTTGCTGGTTTGCTTCTTTTTGTAAAAAGGACAAAAACAATTGCAAACAGTAAACCTCAACTCTACAATACAAAAAACATACTGTGTGCCATTGTGATATTGACCTTTGTTCCACTAAACTGCATTGCTGTGAGGCAAATTATTAAGCGTCATACTGCACAGGAATTTACATATACTCCTAAATGCTTTTGTGTTATCTAAACCTGCTTTTGACTATAAAATGTCACTTACTGATTTTGTTGAACCAGGTTTTGGAGTCAGATCTGAGGAAGAAAATGGCCCATGCGCAGGAAGTGTACAATCAGGCCAAACACACTCTGACCTACTTCAGCTTCCAGAAGCAGCGACTGGAGGACCTCATGTCCCAGATGGCCGAGCGGCTGGAGGCAGTTGAAGGTTCCTTATCCGATCTCACCGAAGCTACTTCCCTTGAAGACATTAGTACAGTTAAGGTATGGAGTTCTCCTGAATGTGTCACAAAAACACACTAATTTCAAGAGCTATACAAACTATATATGTGCACACCAGTACACTGCAATTACTTGGCACTTGCCAAGATTTAAAATCTTATTTTCAGACACGATAGATAATTTGGCTCGTTTTAAAAGTTAATTACTCATTTTTAGTCCTTGATTTTACAGTACAATCTTAGATTTGAGAAAATAAAACCTTTTTATTTCAAGATTTCTTGCCAAGTAAAATTTATGTGTTGCATGGACAGATAATTTCACTGCTTTTAAGTAATTTCTTCTCAAATTCAGTGTTTTTATCTTATATTTAGGCTACTCTTTTTTGCAGTCTACAGCCATTCCTTTTGTTGTTTCTGTTGCTTTTTTTCTTTTGCTTGAAGAAGTTCATATTACTTCCAACCACAGGCTAAAACACAGTGACAAAGACATGATCTATTTACTATTTGTTGTCTTAATTAGCTACATTCCTTATAAAAGTAGCTAATTATTATGTGATAATTATTATTATTGCAGCAGGACACGCTCCATAAAAGGTAATGATAATGATTAATGATAAAAACCTTTTTACATTACACCCTACTGATCCCTGATGGAGAACTTCTGTCCTCATTTATGACCCTACTCAGGAGAATAGATCAGACCCAACAACAGAACCCCATCTTTTAGGCTGTTAGAAATGTTTGCCTTAGGACACTTCTGCTTTAGAGACAGTACAACAGAGACAGTTAGAGAGATTTACTATAGATCTATCTTATGTTGTTTCACCACCCAGCAGATATAATAATCAGCCTTTATTTCTCACTGTGTTCCATTTAAAGGACCTGCAGAGCATTGTACAGCAACAGAGGGAAGACATGGACTCAGCTCGAGATGCCCTGACTGCCCTGTGCAGATCACATCCATCTCAGGAGCTGTCACGCCTCTCCTCTGATCTCACTTCTATCGCCAAGCGAACAGAGGCTGTTGCTCAACGCTGTAACAAGACCAGGGGCAGCCTGCAGGATGGGCTACAGCTCCACTTCAACGGTAAAAAATATGATTTATCAATTTTGGTATGTGGAGTTCAGTCCTGATGGTGCATCAGATGCTTTATTGAGGGGGCTCAATTTTTCTTTATCACAAATACATTTAGCAATTTATTTCACAGTTGAATTAAGTAGCCACTATAACTCATTCCCTGATGAGGAGAAATTAGAATTTTAATAACACTTAAAACCTCATAATCAACCAATTAGACATTGCACTATTACAGAAGGAAGCAATGTCATTGTCCATGTTAGTAGTGCAACAGATTTGGTGTTGATTATCCCACATTTTTCCCCAGAGCACACTCAATCCGCCCACTACAACTCACACTCCATTGACACACACTGCCAGGTACACCGGTGCACTCTCAGTGCTCCGACACACACCTGTGCCTCGGAGAGTAATGTCGCTCTCGTCACATCTGCTCTCAAGGGAGTCATTTTGGGCTTGTTACCTAGGCAACCTAGCACTGCATAGCATGGACACGCCCACACTTCCCATCTGCCTCAGCATATTGCCTCCTCTCGTTCTTCTCTTTCAGGTTCCTCCACTTTTAAATCTTTTCCGCCGTTATTTGTCACACATCAGTTTTCCTCAACTTGTCGCCAGAAATTCTTTGGATTCAAGGTTATTTGTTCTTTCTGTTTCTTGAAGCAGAGCTTGTCCAAGACTTCCAGTCATGGCTTACTGATCTGAAGTTGGAGCTGAAAGAATGCTCTAACCAATCAGGAGATGTTGCCATCCTTGGAGCCAAGTTACAAAGGCTAAAGGTATTGTTATATGTCATACTTTTATACTCTGTTTTCGACAGTGCAGTTGTTAGCACATTGCAGTAAACCTAAAGCTTACTCACACCTCTCAGTTTCAAGAGTTTGTATCTGTAGTTATTTCATTTGTAATAGCAAGTTATAATTTTATCATTGCAATTATTTAAGGTAATATTTAATGGTGAATTAGTGTCCTCCATGTAATTTACGATCATGATTAGAGCAAAATGACCTTGGGTTCATATTTACAAACATCTGAGAATGACTCAAAGGGGTTGTATTGAGAGAACAAGTACTCCCAGAACTTAGAAATTATGAGTTGCCCACGTGAAAATTGTTATAAGTTCTGATTTAAGGGTTGTGGCTTTTGATTTCTTAAAATTAGCAGGGACATATCAGTTTATATTAGTAAAATGTTTCTATTCCTACATCCACAGGTGTCAATTGAGCAGGCATCGGAGGGTGAGGAGCGTCTCTCTCAGGTTTATGAGGAGGCCAAGAAGCTCCAACTCCATCTGCCCAAAGCTGGAGCAGCACAGGTCCAAGACAATCTCTCCTTCTGTCAGAGAGAGTGGAGGAACTACCTCGACAGCTGCTCTCAAAACCAGCTAGACTTGGAAGAGAGCATCGACCTTCTGAAAAAGTATACGATCGCTCTTGGCATTTCTTACATTTATGCCAAGGAACTTTAATTAGATATAAATTCACCTCTTGCCTCTTCTCTCCCTTCCCCTCTGCGCCCCTAGTTTCAATGACTGTGTGGAAGGTATAAGAGACTGGCTGAAGCAGATGGATCTCAGCCTCAAGAGTGAGCCTGTTCTTGGGGTAGACAGCCAGCAAGGAGCCCCAGATACCACCGAAGAGCTGGAGAGGATGGAAAACCTCCATAAGGAACTGATAGCAAGAAGGTTTGTACATGTGGGCATCTGGGGCCATATGTTGCACATGCTATAGCATCATCTGTTAAATATTCAGAAGGATAATGTATCCATTTCTCTTGTAAGGGAATCTATCGAGCGCCTGTGTCAGGAGGCCCATGCTCTGTCAGAGGCAGGCCGGGGATCAGGAGGAGAGGTCAGAGTGACAGGCCAGCTCCAGATGGAGCACCAGGCTCTTCTGAGGGCAGCCAGGGAGAGGCTACGAGGCTGCCAGGAGAGCCAAGCCTTTGGTGAGACCCTCCAGGGAGTTTGGGCCTGGCTGGAGGAGATCCAGGAGCGACTGGGTACAGTAGACAGCACAATGGGGACCAAGGAACAGTTAGAGCAGAGGCTGGAGACTGTGCAGGTGAGAGGGAGTTTAGCTACAGGTCTTTGCATATCCGTAATTTTCATGAGATATATCAAGTATATACAATGAAATGCATAAAGTGAATCAGCATTGAGCATGCAAATATTATATGTTGTTTTCTTCACTATGTAATCACTTTTATTTTACTATAACAGAGCTTTTTAAAAATGTGCTTGTATTACAATGTACAATTGTTCCAGTGAACACAAGAGGGGGCTGTTTGCTTAAGAAACTTTTCCACTTTAAAATCCAATGTCTAAATCTAATTCACTAATCCTGTGCTCTGTTTGCACAGGACATCCTGCTTTTGAAGGGAGAGGGGGAGGTTAAGCTGAACATGGCGATGGGTAAGGGTGAGCTGGCGCTGCGCAGCTACGGAGCTTCCGGACAGGAAGTGGTCCGCTCTCAGCTCCAGGAGGTGGAGGATGCGTGGGCCACACTACTTGTGACTGCCATGAGCTGCCACAGGTAGACCACTCACCTTAGACTATCTCCTGTAATATACATGATGTTATTTCCACATATACAGAGTACACACTGGGTGCAGTTAATAACCTAATTCCAAAAGAAAAGGGTCCTGTCCTTAACTAATTGTTTTTCCATTGCATACACTACACTGTTCTGTGTCAACTGTAAGCATAATTTATTTAGCTATTATTTTACATTTTTATGTGACATTGAAATATTTATCTGTGGACATTTTAGAGGCCATTTAACTTTGTGCCAAAAAAAATTCTCTGCTGGGAATAGATATTTTCATCACAATAAATTGATGTGTCAATGCTATTAATTACCATTAGGTTAAATACATAATGAGAAGTATTTGTCTCATTTTGTAATACTGATTGATGTGTCATAGTGTGTGCTCCTATGTGTATTGTGTGTGCATGACAACATGCACATGCGCTGGTTTGTGTGTGTGTTTAATTGAGCAATTATGGCCCCTCCAAGAAAAAATTGATCTCATTAGGGACTAAATGGAGGATGGTAAACAGTGGGTCACACATGGGGTGTGTTTGTGTTTTAAGGGGAAGGGGATAACAGGAGGCGAGGGGTAGCAGGTGAAGTCGAGATGCATGTGTGTGTGAGTGTCTGGATATTGGCGTTATTTGTACATGCAGGGGTAACAGATGGCAAGGAAAATTATGGGTGTGTATCTGTGTCTGTGTGTGTTTGAACCTCTTGATAAAAGGGGATAAAAGGCAGTAAGCCAATATTGCTGACGATTTACGTTTCTTGTGCCTGTCAGGGGTCTGAAATATACCTTTGGTACCTTAGCTGTGTAGGAGAGTCAAAAGCATAAACTGTGTTTTTGTCTTGATCATCATGCGTACAGGTTTTATGTGCCAAGATAATGTGAGTTTAAAGTAATCAAATAGCAGATACATTTATATAAATATGTCATATTTTTCCACCATTTACACATTTTTAGATATGTATATGCTCAATATATCACTGATCAAACTATTGAGATTGACATGTTTGCTAAACAAGTGTTTGTTGTCTGTTAAATTGTGTTATTATTAAACTTTAAAGTGGATGATTGGTATTTTTCAGCAGGCTTCACATTTTTTGCCGACATGTTGGAAATTTCATGTATATATTTGTGTATTTAAACTGTATAATTCCTATATGTACCAGTCACAGACTAAAACAGAGATCTGCCATCTTCCCTCCAGTCGACTAGAGTGGACTGTGTCTCAGTGGGGAGGATATCTTGAGAGTGCCGCCCAGCTGCGGTGTTGGATGGAGGCTGTAGAGCGGGAGGTGTGTGCCCCTCTGACACCTCAGCCAGGACCCAGAGAAAAAGCATCACAGCTGGAAAGACTCAGAGCCCTGCTGGCTGACCTTGAAGACCACCAGATGGCACTATCCAGCCTGGAAGAAAAAGCCAGAGAACTGTTCAAGAAAACTGGTGATGCCAGCTTTAACCATGGCGCTCGCACACAACTGCAGATGCAGTTTGATGACCTAACAGCTTTGGTGGAGGTATGAAGGACTTTACTTTTTCCGTCAATGTAGATTGTGTCTGTGTTGTAATATTGCAAGCTTTTAAAGCATAAAAAAGTACCTTGTTTGTGTTTGTTCTGTAGGAGAGAGTACGTTTAGCGCAGGCAGTGGTGTTGGAGCACCAGGACTACCTGGAGGCTGTCAGGGAGCTCACTGATTGGCTGATGACTGCAGGGGAGGAGCTACACCACTGGTCGGATACATCAGGAGACTCTGCCTCCATCAAAAAGAAACTGTCAGAAGTGAGGGTAAGAAAGAATGTCACATACAAAGTAAGAACCTGTTGATCATTTTAACAGTTGCCAAGGAAGAGTTTCTACACTAAGGATACTTGAACTTTAGCTACAAAAAAATGAATAGTTTCATCATTCACAAGAGAAATGAAGGCTGCCATAAACTGACAGGCTGTCCCATAGCTGATACATGACCATGCTAATGTGATGTCGAGTGGACATAAGTGCATTCTTTTATACAGGGACATTATCGGCAAAGCAAGCTAACATTTACACTACTTAATACTAGAATACCGTGCACCATTTGAGAGGACAATTTCATCACAAGATCCACTTATCAGTTTTGGGTAGTGCTGTGTCATTGATATAATGTTCATCAGCAGATTGAGTCTCCTGGATTGGAAATGTCTAAATTTAAAGTTTTTGATTATTTCTCCTGCACATGTGCATAAAAAATTCTTTGAGCCATTTGGTTACTGGCTTTTTTGTATAAGTTCACTGTGGCAAATGTCACGTAACTGTTAACTTCTATTGGCATTCATAGGCGTACATCAAAATAATACTGCACCATGCTTATAGCTTATGCGTAGTGCAGTATCAACAACACTTGTTTTGTAGTATTATAGCATTTATTAAGTAAGTAACTGAAAACAATGTCTAGCTGAATTACCACCACTCTAAATTTAAGTCCTATGCAGGCTTCAAGTGTATGCCATTCCTTTGAATCTGTTCCCAGTTTAAAAGTGTTTAACCTATTATTATCTCTTGCAAATATAAATGATTGCTTCATCTAATCTTAATGGATTCTCACTGTGAAGGAGAGAGAAAATTATGTAGGGAATTGGAAATGGTTCCCAGTTTGTTCCCACATCAATGCCAAATATCTCTATCTCTCCTGATAAATTTTACTGCCAATACGTTGGATTATTATCATGTAAAAGAAAGGTAAAAGAGAGGAGCAGTGGAAATAATGCCTACGGTTTTCCCTGCGTGATAATTCTGCAACTACAGAGGAGAGAAAATATATGCAGAGAAATTAATTTGCATTTAAATTTTACACGTGGGCCTTAATTATCACATTATAAATGTGTGTTTGCAGAGCCATGGTGTGAAGCATTTCAGTAAAGGAGAAGATAGCATTTCTTGTATAAACAAGTTAGTTTTCATTTTCATTCTGATTCATAATCTCGACGTTAATCTTTGTTTCTGTATACTCAAGCACACTAGAATGATAAGATGTCATTTTTTAGCTCTTTTCAATCCCCCATCAGCTCACTGCTATCGCATCACAGTCAAGTATTTGCTTTTCACAGCATCTGCCAACCAAGTGCTATCTTCAGTGACAGAGAATGAGGGATGGAGGTGAAGAGGGATGAAGAGGGAGAGTGAAATCAATATAGAGAGAAGCATTAGATTTCAAATGAAAATATAGGACGTCACAACTATTGGTGCACAAACAGAATCAAAGAATTACAGATAAAGATAAAAGGTGATGGAATCAAAGACATATGAGAAAAGGCTATATGTCAGCTTTAAATAGAACAGACTGCACATCCAGAGATTGCTGTTTCTGTAGCCACAGTTTCCGTAGCAACTTTGTTTCCTGTCTACCCTCACTGTGTCTCTAGGAGCGTGTGGAGTGTTGCCTCCTGGAGGGCCGAGACCGCCTCAGCCGGGTACGTCGCAGTGCAGCGTCCACAGCGGAGCACACGGCGGCGGGAGGCTGTGAGGCCATGGATCGACAGCTGGGGGCGCTGTCACACGCTCTGGAGCAGTGGGAGGGGGCTGCCCTGAGAGCCAGGGACGGCCTGGAGGGGGCCTTGGCTGCTGCTGCAGCTCTGGAAGAAGAATACGACCGTCTGACCGCCAAACTGGAGGACGAGTTAAAAGAGCTAGATGGACGGCTGAGGGGGTGGAGTCAGGAGTTGGTTAAAGCTGAAGGGCGGAGTAACGGCGAGGAAGCAGTGGAGGGATGGCAGCTGGCTAAGGTAGCATAACATTTAAATAGACATAATCGAAACACAATGTCTAAACTACTCACCGTTAATCTTTTCACTATTGTTTATTTAAAAATAAATGAAAAGTCACTGCTATGTGTAAAAGCTGACAGTGCCTGCTGTGTGGTACTGTACCATCAGAGAAGGTGATTAGCCTGTTTAATGGAAAGTACCCACAAATACACACATGTACACACAGACATACATCCTCTGCATTCAGCTACGCTTCCTCTGCCAGTAATTATCCATTCTATTTGTAAATCCTAAAAACAGATTAGTTTGTAAATCAGCTTTACTGGAATGACGAAGGAGTGACAGCTACAATCCCATCACTTTCCCTGGTTTTCAGCTCATTCTGTCTTCCCCTGCTGTCCCCTCTACCCCTCCCCCTTTTGTTGTTTTTTGCCATTATTTTCCACTATCTCTCCCACCCAAACACTCCCCTAATTGTTTTCCCTCTTTTTCGCCTGTCTGTACTCTGACTTGGTCGGTCTGAACTGTGCAGAGATGTCTTTCTTGGCTGCAGGGGTTATTTCTTAGATGCTCTTGCTCCTCACCTCCCCTGCTGCTCTGTTTCTAACCTCCACAGGATGTTTACAGTGTGACAATTTCTCTGTATTGTCAAGGCCATGCCAGCATGTACAACCGCATACTCCTCCCCAGGCTTCTTCGGCCATCCCTGTCTCCAGTTTTTCTCAATTTGGGGCTGTCAAATAACAGAGGAGGAGTCTTTCCCCTCCTCCGCTTCTCTCTCTCCTCCTCCAGCCTGCTTCCTGTGTCCAGCCTTGTTTTCGTTACGTGCTTGTTTGAACCATTTCTGCATCTGTGAGGGCTGACAGCTGAATTCCACCAGGAGAGATCGTGAGAGAGTGAGAGGGAGGAAAAATGTGTGAGAGGGAATAAGTGGAAGGAGTGGGAGGAGAGACCGAGAGAACGAGAACAGAGGAGAGAAAGTAGTAGAATGATAGGAGGAGGGGGAGAAGGAGAAGAAGGAGAAGAGAGCAACGAGTCCACAAGAGCAGTGAGGGAGGGTTGCTTAATCGTTATACGTCAGAAAGAGAGCGAGCGAGCGAGTGAGAGTCAGAGAGAGAGCTTGTACATATTTCATGGCACAGGATTTCATGACTGTGTGAGTGCAGAATGTGAGGCACGCTAGGACGAGCGGGAGAACGTTATCCACAGCTCCTTCCTGCCACACTCAGCGAAGAACAGCAATGCTATTGTACAGGCAGCTCTGTGAGTATGTGCTGGAGCGAGCATGTGTGTGTGTGTGTGTGTGTGTGTGAATGTGAGAAAAGCGAAAAAGCACCGAGCCAGGGTGTGAATAGGAATGCGAGTTCACTTACAGAAGGGTGTCATGCAGATCCGTTGGGTGCGTGTCTCTCCTTGACACAGACACACTGACACTGAGCCAGCTGGTGTCTGTTCTGTGTTGTTTAGGATATACTGGAGGGCTTGCAGAGCGCTGAGCCGATGGCAGAGAAGTTGAAAGGCCAACTGAATGACCTGGTGCAATACTCCAGAGACCTGGGCTCACAATCAGACCGGGTGACTGCACTTATCAAACAGCACAACAGGTGAGAGGAATCTTTCTGCTTTAGTGAACACTGGAGGAACATTTCTGTGTGTTTCTGTGGATGCAAAATGAAACACAGACTTGTAAGATAGAGCTGAGCTATAATGCAACATTCCTGCCTATGGACTTTTAGTTAAAAAATGTTGTCAGAATTATTAATTCAGATTTATCACCCTTTTGCAAGTGCACTTTTAGCCAGAACAGTCCATAGCATCAAGTAGATGCATCAGAAAAATGCTGTGGACAAGTAATTATAATGTGAATGCTGAACTCAATGCATCCTTGTGATTTCACAAACATTTGGACTTTCTACTTTTTCATTTTGTTTAATTGCATGTGTGCTTCCTAAATTATATTGTTTGTTGGTACTGTGTTTCGCTTACTGTCTTTAATTGTTTTTAACTCTGTGTGGTGAAGCCAAAGGCAGTTTGTCTGTAGTATAGATAGTAAAGATCCTAACCTTTGCTGTCTAACCTAAAAGCCAACAAAGTGAGTTCTTAACATTTCTTTAAACATCTTTAAATTTAGGGAGCTTGGTATCATGCAAAAGTTAATTGCTTTCAATGTCAGTTGTGAATGTGATTTTGCATGCATCAGTCATGTCATCATATATTGTGAAATTATTTTGATATTGGAAAAAATGTTTTATTTTAAAGGTTTAGACCATTATGTTGTAGCTCATTATCAGTGCTAAAGTGGATGTGTTGCATACATATGTCATATAACGTATGATATTATATAAAACCTATTATATACAAAATGCATATCACACATAGCACAAATAAACAGACTTGAAAATGTAATTCCATAACACAGAAGTAGCAGCAGAAGAAAAGAGTTCTCCCTCTAAACAGCTCACATGTTAGCGCTCAGTTTTACAAGCTTATTTGTGTTAGATGAGTGTGTGTGTGTGGGAGTGTGAGTGTGTGTGTGTGTGTGTGTGTGTGTGTGTGACCATCTCAAACACAGAGGTGTGACATGTGTGTCAGCCAGGGGAGGGTGAAAGGTGACAGAGAGCAACAGAGCCACCAGTTGCTAAGCGACATTTAACCGCCTTCCCTCACCTGCATTTGTTCCTTGTGTTTTATGTCCTTCTTGGGTTTATTCTTATGCAAGGTTGAGTGTGATTTTTCAGCAAATTAGACACATCTGAAACGCCATTTTTCCCACGCTGTTACATTGCATGCTTTAGTCTGTTTACTGAAGCTCTAATTGCTTGCTTTGAACCCACAAGTGAGCCTGTGTTCACTGAGCACTTGTTTGTGAGCACCCAATGCAAAGCAGTTTCAAAAGAATAACAATGCTTACAAAAGATCATGCATACATACAGATATGCATATTCAATAATAGTGACTTCTACAGTAGCACAAAGTATCTACTTGCTTTACATGGATGTAATATCAATGTGCTGCACTGTGACTAATGTTTGTTGGCAGACCACCTGTGTGAGGTCAACTTGTTGGAAATGCTTTGGCAGTTAATTGGCGCTGGCTGCTGATTGGCAAAAACAGCACCTTTCCTTATTCACTTGGCTCTGTAATCTGCTGTAGACTTGGCCTGTGTACACTTTGCACCTGTCCTACATTAAGAAGAGTGAGCAGACAGAATGAAAAAGAGAGTCAGAGGAGGAATAGGCGGCAACTCCCCCCTCCTCTTCATAGCTCTTGCCAGATTTTGTCTGTCACAGCAGAAAAAAGTGCTTCTTCTACACCCATGATATCCCCTCTGTGTTAGCCTTTCATGCCCTCATCACACCATTAAAACTCAAGGGTGTTTGTGTGCACTTGTCTGTGTCCATTAGAGCGTCTGTGTGTGTGTGTGTGTGTGTGTTAGAGGTCCGCTACAGCAGGAGGGAGGCGTTTGTTTTTGCCTCGTTTTTTTTTTTCATGCCTCCCTTTGGACTGTAACTCTTGCTTAAACAGCTGCGCACCTTGTTTCCCTTCTGTCATCCTTTCCATCACTTCTTCCCCTCCCTCCTTTAACCTTCACCCTCTGCCCTCTGTGTGTGAAACCTGGTGATTTTTTTTTCTTTTGTTGTCCTGCATTGTTTTTGTTTTCAGTCGGAATTCAATTATACTGTTCTGCAACAGTATAAATGAGGCCTCCATACCTCAGAGTTGTGCGAGTTCAAATAAAGGTTGAATGAATGAATGCATGAATATCCACAGCTGCTTGTAGAAACAAAGTAATTGTACTGGTTTCCTCATGTAAATCAAGTGTCATACATACATTACACAGCACAGTATCCCAGGAAGGTACATCTGTGCTGTACTTTCCAAATCTCACATTTATTAATTTGCCTCTTATCTAGCAAGGTGGAAAGAAATGTTGTTGAGGTCAAGGTGGTGGATCATTTTTACAGGCATGAGTGTTCAAGCAGTTTTCTTTATTCTTTCCTAGCTCTGTGTGTGTGTTGGAATTCTTTTTATCTATTAAATGCCCTCCATTATTCCACAAATACTTGGCATTATTGATCTGTCTATATTGCTGCTGTACTCAGTGGTTACAGCTGTTAATGGTGAAAGACAGATGAACTACAGCAAAAGAAAGTCTATAAAAATAAAACTTGCTAAAAATCAAAATGTCCCTTTTCTATCTTGTCACCCTTCACACTAATCTCCTCCATCTCACCCTTTTTCTTATAGCGGCAAGCTGTCATGCCTCGTTCTCTCCATCTTGTCACCCCTGTGAACTCTTGCCCCAGTCATATGTTGCCTCTCAACCCCCTCCCACGCGGTACCCCTTACCACCATCCCCCACTCTCCCTCTTTGCCCCAGTCCTCATTCCTTCCACTTCACCCACTTTGCCATTTCTCCACCTGCCCATTTCTCATTCCTGCTCATCTCCCAGGCTTGGCTTTGTGCTGTTCCTCCATAGTGTGTGTACAGTACGGACAGTATCTGAGCATCTGCACAAGCCTCCTTTGTTTTGATGAACACACAGACAATAGACAGCAAACACTTCCTTCTGGTTGTAGCTTCTTTTTTTCTTTGTTCATCTCTTGAGGGAGATTTCAACCTGTGAGCAACGTGTTCAATCAGTTAAGCCTTTTCTTTCTTCCTTCCCTGCAGCCTCAGTCTTCGTGCATCCAGGGAGTGTCAGAATAAGGAGCGCCTGTTGGAGCAGAGGTTCCGTGCAGCCCTGAGAGACTTCCAGCAGTGGTTGGTTAATGCCAAAATCAGCACTGCAAAATGCTTCGATGTGCCACAGACTGTCACAGAGGCCTCCACCGCTTTGCAGAGGATTCAAGTAAGACATATCTTTTTCCCTAACTCTTATTTACATTTGACATCTGCAGTATTGTCTGTGTTCTCAAAATGTTGGTGACATAGAACCGTTGACAAGTGCAGTCTTTGTTGGGGTGATTTGCACTACACATTGAAGATATCATGTGGAAGTTGCTATTTTGTTCAGATTATTCAGATGTTACTGCTCTTACCCTGTTTGGATTCTATTTTTGCTGCTAGAAATATAAAATGCATCACCTCCTGTGCACCAGAGAAGTAGTCCCGAAGCAGCCCTACCAGACACAGAAAAGCAAATACACACATTTAATCAGATTTTTGTAATATTGTTTAGGGACAGAAGGCAGTAGAGGAGGAATAGAAAGTAGCATTTTATTTGAGTGGAACTGTCTCTAAATATTGCTTTAATCCTGCTTTTTGAGAAAATTACATTTTTAATAACTTGTTTTATGCCAGTAGAGTGTTTGCCGGGAAGATAATGACATCCAGTCATAGTCTCATATCTGAGAATTACCACCCAGCATGGCCATATATTTTGTTTTATATTGGCCATTAGCCAGCTCCACTGGAACAGTGATGGTTTCAGAGTCAGCATCTGTTAATAGTAGAGCTAAGGCACTGTCATTTATTCACTTACATAAACCTGAGTTTTTCTCTGCTCTGTGGGCAGTGAAGTTGACGGGCTTTTTATCACAAAAGTTTTTTTGTTTGCTCCTTGAGAAGCTTAAAATCTGCATAAGTCTGAGTCAACTTTAAATCCAGCCCTGCTAATTACAAACCACTTGTAGCTTTTATTGTCTTTGCATAGAGTTGACAGGCCGAGAAAAGATTGCTACTACAAAGAAAAGTCAAGTAATCTAATATTTGAACAATCAACTCACTTTCAGTGGAAGATTGCTCCAAGGGATGTCTGTATTAACATGCCCACTGTGGAGTGTCCTCTGGTGGGCTTGTTGGAGTGATGGGACCTGCAGTAGGCGGGATAAGCTAGAAATAGGCACGTAGCCAAAAGGGATAAGAGAAAGCTCCACAGTGGGGTCTCTCTGCCATTCTCTTCAAAATATCTCTGTGTCTCTCTCTTTCTGAGAGGTCTCTGTGTCTTTCTCTGAGACTCTGGCAGGTCTGGCAGCTTCTTTAGAGCACCACAGGGCCCTGGCTTAGAGTCAGGTGCTTCTCTGTTAAGGTAGACATCCCTACATCCCTGCACCAGACAGTTAATTACCTCTCAGGCACCTGACCACATCCACCACCACATTACCGTAAAGGAAACGTGGTGTTACTGTTGAGCTCTTGTTTTAAGACAATAAGGACTTGATTGTACTCTTGCTGTTTTGAAATTGTGGTTCTGCAGTGGTAGTACATCTGATCCATAATTTATATAAAGACAGTCACATGGTCATAGAGAAGTGTCAGTTCAGGAAGTCAAAACATCAACAGGCAAGTTGAAAAAGATAATTTTCTAAAAAGCTGATTAAAGGAGTGATGTGCAGGATTTTTTGTATTTACTCCTTTAGAAGTTTTTAGAGAATCTTTGAGGATGAGAGGGAATTTCATAGAGCATGTGGCAGTGAAGGAGAGAGGAATACAGAGGCAATCATGTTTTATTTATTATTGACTTGGTGAGGAATGTGGAACAATGTTTCCACATGGCTGACCTCCAGGAGGGCCAGTGTGGGAGGGGCAGGGGCATCCATTGTGTCATGCTTAATTGGTGGTATACAGATACATTGGCAGGCTGAGAATTGTAGTAAGTGTGAAAAACACCGTGAATGAATACAGAGCGGCGAGAGAAAATAAAGAGACAGTGAGATAAAGAGAGATCGAGAGAGACAGTGAAAGACGCAGACTTTCTATGATTGTGTGTGCCTCTGCTGCACGCGTGTGTGTGCCTGTGTGTGTGTGTGTGTGTGTGTGTGTATGAATAAGGAGGCTGAAGCTATAGTGTGTGTAAGTGATGTGCTGACTGCACAGATGGTGGAGTGGTCCCTGCTGCGCTACTGTCATCAGCTCAGCTCTGAGGGAGGGATGTCTGTGTGTGCATACTGCATATGCATGTGTGTCTTAGTATGTGTGTACATTGTCAGTGGGTGGGTACAGAGGAGCTATGTAAAAACCAACACGTTTTAGGCTCACTCACTTTCCTCATCTTTAAATGCATCTCTAGGTCAGGACCCGCCTTCTGTCCATGCATGTAGAATTAGTAAAGACTCTGTCCACCGTACTTACTCCTTTTCATGGTGTATAGTCGGATTCTGGGACACTGAAATACAATCTGTTAGAGAATGGCTGTATTGATTTCACTTACCCATCAGCCATTGCATCAGAATCAAAAGGCAAAAAAAAAAGTTGGGAGTTGTCATTCAGTCCATTTTTTCCTCCTGTCACTTTCACACACTCGTCCCTTTGTGCGCATGTTTGTGTTAAATAGTCACAGCTCCTTTGTCTTTGTATCCCCTCAGGAGTTCTTGAATGACAGGGAGAATGGCCAGGCCAGGCTGAGTACAGTAGGAGCCAGTGGGGAGCTGCTGATGGCTGTAGTGTCCAAAGACAGAGTGGAGGGAATCAAGGCCAAGGTGGCGAATGCTCGAGAGGACTGGAAGAGCCTGATGAATAACCTGCAAATGAGAGAAGATGCACTCAAGGTTGGTTTGCATCTGTTTTTGTTTAGATGCTGTTTTTCCTTGCTGAAGTCTCCTCTGAGAAATACAATCTGGATCTTAAACAGACCATATGGTTAAATGCAGGTCAGCTATGTGGTTTGGCTTTTTACATGAATGCAGACTCACTATGTGTATAAAGTATATCCATCCGTGTGGCCGCTTACCTCTTGCCAGAATCCTTTTAACTCCACTAATATACTTTTTTATCTTAAACTGCTAATTTGCTTTTATTTAATAAATCGTAGCAATTAATATTTACTAAACACTAAATGCTAAAGAGTATAGACGTAGAGATGTTAATATAGATTTAATAGGTGTCTTAGACCTGACACCAGACTATAATAAATGATCTAATAAACTGAGTTGTGTTAGCTTGTGCAGAACCAGTTTATAGGATAATTTGCCAAGTTATGTTTCACATTTCTAGAACCTGCAGTCCCAAATGACAGAGTTTGAGGCCAGTGCTGAGCCTCTGCAGGACTGGCTGAATAGCACAGAGGTGAGAGTTCAGGAGAGCAGTGCTCGACTCCACGACCTTCCAGCCAAGAAACAGGAGCTCAGCAAACTACAGGTATTTTTGAGTTTTTACAGTGTTTCATTGCCATTCCTGGAGCAATAGATTTTGCAACACATAAGGACATTTTAATCCCTGCAGTGGGATCTCTTTTCCTGCATTATATTACCGAGAGTGTGCCTTTTATATTTCTCCTCTCATCTGCTATCACTGATGTTGGCTCCTTTCCTCTCCTCACTCAAGTAAACCTTGTCATTACACCATAAATTGAATATTAAGTAGATTTTCCAAGGTTACTAAATAGTTAGCTCTTCATCAGATATGGATCCCTGAAGTACAATTTCAAATCAGTGGGGAAAAGAGAAGGACCTAATTACATTTGTCGAGCACCACCGGATCAAAATAGAGCAGCGTCTTGACACAATAGTCGGAGAAAAAGTCCAGAAATCTAATTATTTCTCCTTCTGTCACAGCTGAAGCACCGCGTGGCTAAAAAGGCTCTTTTTTCAGGATGAGATAACAGCCTCTGCCATGTCTGGCAGAGACAAAAAGGAAGAGAAGCACGAAGCGTTAAAAAGATAAAACTGACAAAAGAGAAAAAAATATATCAAGCCCATCTCAAAGCTCTGCCCTTATCATTGTTGCTATTTTTGTATTTACTCAGTCGCCCGCTGCAGCACTTATCCTCATTGCCTTTTGTCTGGCCCTGCAAGCAATTACATTTCTTCCCTGAACATCTGAAGTACAATACAATACATGCAGTCTTTAGTGTATGAACCTGTGTTGGCAAAATCCTCTTTACCTTTTCACATCTACACCCCCCGTCTTTGCATTACTATATCAGCCTTGTCTCCTTTCCCTGTTCTATGCTGTGGTGTCTAACTGAATAACAGCATTTCTATTTAAAAATGAACATCAAGAGGAATACTGCTGGTGCTTGTTTTACGATGTTCTTTTCCCCTGTTTTTATCCACGTATTTTGATGTGCTCTCGTTCCTCTGTCTGTACTTGTGACATGTTAACTCAACCCTGTATCCCTCCTCTGTGCCTCCTGTCTCTGTCTCCGCTGTCATGAAAAACACTTTATTTTTGTTGTTTCATTTTCCTGTGCTTGCACACAACCATCCTTTCCAATCTGTCACCCTTAAACCCACACTTCCACCTCACCCACCTTGTTATTGCTCCACCTCTGTTTTTGCATCTCCATCTCCTCCTTCTCCTGCCTTACACTGGTCCAGTGCGTACTGGACGAGATGGCCAGTCGAGAGGTAGAGCTGGGCAGGCTGAGGGAAAGAGCTCATCGTCTCTGGGAGGGACAAGCAGCGGGCAAGGGCTTCGTCCACAGAGTATCTCAGCTGTCGGCACAGTACCTAGCCCTCAGCAACTTAACCAAGGTAACACTGCTCTCATACAGTAACCACATGCCCCTGTCTTGTCCCCTTACTGTATGTGTGCTTCCGTCACAGAAATGCTGCAGCATGCCTAAATGTGCCTTGCTTGAAAACTTCAGAGCTGTCTGTCTAGCCATGTTGTTCACTGCTGATCTGTGTGATCGGTTGTGTTATTGAATATTCTCCAGTTGCACATTAGTCATGGTTGCCCTAATCAGCTCGCCTCTGGTAAAAATATTACACCCAAGGAAGTCTTGGTATCCAGAGTAATTTACCTGAGCACAATAATCTATCTCACCTTCAAAAGGTCCTTGTGGTTGCAGCTTCATCAACATAAAAAGGCCAAGGCAGCATAGCTTACCTTTATCCACGAAAGCACTTCTGAAATGTCAGAGCTGAAATGTGTCAATGTTCAAGAAGCTGACCTTTTTGAGGCTCTCATTAGATTGGTCACACTCTTATGATTAATTTCATATATTATAGAACAAAGCATTATACTCACCGCAAAGCACCATTCTCATACCTCAGGACAATGAGAGTACCCCAGCAATGATGAATGGGATTTATTTACTTTGCTGGCTAGCTAGTGGAGTTCTATTTTTAGGTCTTCTTCCCTGTCAGACATGGAAACAGGAAAAGTCATTTAAAATTGCCACTAGTTACTCTCGCTTTTACTTTCTCCACTCCATAGTTAGACAGATGTTAAAGATTTACGTTTGATGGCTGCAAATAAATATATTGTGTTTGTGTTGTAATGTGGGGGTGGCAGAGTCTCTGGAGACAACTGTGAGGAAAAAGAAGTCTGTCATTTCAAACACAAACAGAACAATATGAAGACACTGTTGTTGTGCTCCGGAAACGACTGTTCGTAATTGTCAACTCAATGCTAACCTATTTGTCAGAAGCAATATAGTATCTGAAGAGTGTGTTTACAGAGCTGTGTTGTAATATCTAAAGGACAAGGCTTCCAGGATTGAACGCATCGTAGGGGAACACCGCCTCTTCTCTCAAGGACTTAAAGAGCTCCAGGACTGGGTGTGTGAGGCTCAGAGGGTCCTCAACACCTGCATCTCCACCACAACAGACAAGAGCGTGTTGGAGGACCGAATGTTACAACTAGAAGTAAGCAGAGGCAGAATGTTTGGGGGGGATCATTTAAAGGGTGATTGTCAAAAAAAAGTATTTTTTTCCAGCAGAACATTTCACCCAGTGTGTCACGGTTGTATTTGATTTAGGAAAACCATTATTGTCAGTGAGATCTGTGTCTTGTATGAACTTGAACACTTTGCCAAGTCTGTCCCCTTATCTCATTTCACTAACTGTATATCCTCAATTCATTTCGACTCCTCTCCTCACGTCTTAGTCTCTTCCACTAGAGATTCAAGTGGAGGAGGCGAGGAGGAGATGCGAGGAGAGAGGCAACAGGTATTAAGCAAAATTAGACATCCTCGCCTCTTTTATGTCATCCTTGCTCATCGCTCCTCCAGCAAGCCTCCTCGATCCTCTGTCCTTGAGGTGCATTTCAGGAATTGAGACGTGCTTTGTGATGGCGCACCAAGATTGATTTCTGCGTCATGGGCAGAAGGACAGAGGGCCGAGGAGTCAAGCTGGCTGAAATTAGTGAAATGAGATGAGCCTTGTGTCTGATTTTACAGCCAAATACAAATACAGCAAACTGCGACTTTGAATGTTTAAAAAGTAAACAATACACAAACCATCAGGACTCCTGGTTTGTATGACGTAGCTTAACATGATGTTGTACAATAATGGTAAATTTTTGTAACCATATTTATTTTCCTCTCAGTCTCTCATTGTTTCTTCTCTGCTCTGTGTAAACACTGCCTGCAGTTCACCTGAGAAGTCCCAGATTTTATTTTTTATTTTTTAACATGACTGTTAGTCACAGTTGAGTCAGTCATGGCTTCTAAGTTGTGCTAAGGAGCAAAAAAGTTTGGTGAATTTGGTGCCAAGATTTTTTTTCTCAGCTCTAATAAATGGTGTAATTTTGCTGATTTTTAAAGATAACATGCCTTTCAAAAAGTTCAAACCTGACAGTGAGTTTTTGGACTGATAGTGTTAAAGTGAGTTTAAGAAATAGATTTTTAGGATGGCTCATCAGACTAAATTACGTCCTTGCAAGTATGCTGGGTATGGTTTTTGGGAACTACGTGGACATGTTGCATCCCTTTAATGGTTCAGAAAAAGCAAAATGAGGATGTTTGTTTCACACCTTATATAGTTACGTTTTTATCTGTTTGTTCACTCCTGTCTGTAGGCCTTACTCGCTGCCCGTCAGGAGAGGGAGATCCAGCTGAAAATGCTGCTGACGCGGGGAGAAGCAGTCCAGAGGAACACGTCGGCTGAGGGGGTCCCAGTGATTCGTAAACAGATCCAGGACCTCAAGGACTCTTGGGACTCATTGCTTTCTGCCTCAATCCAGTGTAAAAGGTGCCCATGAAACAATCAGTCTGTCAGTCTTTTGATAAATGGGACTGGGAACTGTCTAGTTTCAGTTGATGGATTTCACTAGGCTTAAAGGTTACAGGGACAATTAAATTTCAGTGTTTGCATGTATACAATGTGTATCTGTGTTTTTGCACATGCTTGTCTGCTCTCTTTGTGTTAACTACACCATGTTTATGTTCACAGTCAGTTGGAAGGCGCTCTGTCGCAATGGACCAGCTATCAGGAGGATGTAGATCAGTTTGTGCTGTGGATGGACCGGGTTGAAGAGACACTCAGCTGCTCAGACAGACAGTACTCTGAGATGAGAGACAAGACCGCCAACCTGGGAAAGACCAAGGTGTCGCATGTCAATATTAATGACTAGCCTTAAAAAGCCAGAGTAGATTTTGTGAATTTATTTTCTGCACAGCGATGACTGTGTGGCTTGTTTCTTTACCATATTAAAAATAACTTTTACAGAACAGCTGCCTTGTTTTTCCAGTTTTTATTTCCTTCCAGAACACTGTAATATTACTTTTTTATAGATTGCTATACATTATACTCATGGAGTTACATACATTTATACCAGAGAGCTTCCCAGTTATTGTAGATAAACTACAATGATGCATGTGTTCTTATTTCATTCCAGCTACTCTATGAGGAAGTATTGAGTCACAGCAGTCCTCTGGAGACCATTGCCACAAAGGGTTCCAATATGGCTGAGCACTACACTACCCAGCAGGAGGTGCAGCAGCTTCAGTGTAGATACAACGCTCTCAAAGAAAAGGCCAAGGTACTTACCCACAACATGTGGCTTTATTTTTCCGCTGCAGGCATTTCAATAATGAATGACTGTTTTGAGAGTTTTTCTTTGAATGTCTACTTCAGAAATCTCTTCAAAAATTTTAATCCCACAAAAATATTGGAAAGCGTGACCTGTGTGTGAAACAGTTTACTAACTTCTATTAAAATCATTTAAAATTCATTACACATGTTTGACTGTCAAGTCTACAGATGTAATCACAAATATATATTTTTTAAGCTTCAAACTGCATTTTAAACATTTGTTTCTGATAGTTACATATAGTATACAAAATGCCATTATACTTAATTTTACAATATCCAGTGTTTAATGCTGTTGTAATATTGAATCAGTACAATCCTTGTCCCCAACCTCCTGTTTTGCAGAATGCAGTTAGTAAGGCCAAGGGGCTGGTGCTGGTTCATCAGGAATATCAAAGGGGGTTGCATGTGTTTGAGGACTGGCTGGAGCAGGAGCAGGGCTCTCTGGCCTCGTTGTCTCACCCAGAGGGAAATGTGGATACACTTGAGAAAGCACTGCAACAGCTACAGGTAATAACAGTTTTGTTAATCGAATTGTCATGAATAGAGGATCTACAAATGTACGCACAGCTGCCGTTGCTCTTCAGTAATACAGGTTCTTTGTTCTTCCTCTTTTATTTCCTTCGCAGGTTCTGCAGGAACACTGCTCACATGGCCAGTCTTTGCTCTCATCTGTGCTGACAAGCAGAGAAACAGTGATTCCCTGGGGTATACCTCAGATTGAGGACCGAGCCCTGGACACTGCTCAGCGAGAGTGGGGGGCTTACCAGAGCCGCCTGGAGGACACTCAGGCCCAGCTACGCTCCACACTGACCCGCCTGAGGCAGATGGGCCATAGGTTCCTAAACCTGGCTCAGTGGCTGGAGGAGATGGAGAAGGTGGCTAATATCAGATGTAATCGGAGGTCAGACAGAACCACCAAGCAGGCTCAACTGAAGAAACTCCAGGTCAGAGAACCACATGGTTTCTGCAAAAGCACATTTAAGATATCTGCTCTTATTATTTCAAACATATCAATACTGTAAAGCTCAAGGGGACGTCAGCATAGTCTGAGCTTCAGCAGCTCAAGACACTATATTAAAAGAGAAAAAGTTTGTTTTCCAGTTATATACTTATTTACTTTCTTGACTATTTGGCCAAAATCAGTTACAAGGCAACCAATGGAGACTTTAGAACATTATTTTCCCAGCCAAGATATATTTCAGTAAACAGCAAGTTGACATTTTCACATTTCAATTATGGTATGGATTTTATAAATAAAAAACAACATATTAATTATTGAACTTTTGAGAAGAACATATAGCAGCTCATCTTTTCTTAAAGCAACAGAAGATAAATCTCCACCTGCTAGCTATACCTGCTTTATCCTGTACTGGATTGCAGGGAGCCGGAGTCTATTTAAGCTGACACTGGGCAGGAGGCCGGTACACTCAGGACAGGTCAGACGGAAAATAAAATGCATCCTTCTTCCTGCAAGTCTTCCCTCTCCCCTCTCTGTTTTAAGCCCCTCCCACCAGATGAGCCCGCTTTTTGGAAATAGCCACGCTAAATGTCAATATTCATTTGTGGCATCACCCAGGATTCAAGCCCCACTCTCCCAAATGAGTGTCCTCCTTAAAGCCATTGCACCACCATACTGTATTCTCATTGAAGACTTTGTTGCTACTTACTGTATACTGTGTCATCTGATCAATAAAAAGCTCTTTGATTGGCTAAGATCTCCCCTTATGGGCTAGATTTTCTAAAACCTGAAAACAAAGCCAGAAGAAGGAGAAGAAATCTAATTTTCTCTCAGACCACTTCAATTACAATATGTTGAATAGTTAGTGTGGAATTTTTGCCCAGTGATGCCAAGAAAATACTGCCTATCCAGGCTTTAATGCTAATTTTAGGCCAAAGAGGAGCATGCTGACCTACAAGATTCTAAGTGCATTTTAGTGGCTGTAGATAAATCCTGTCAAAAACTCCTTTGACTCAGATTTTTCATATGACTGCCATTCACATGAAGACAGCTCCCAAAACAGAGGACTAATTTACTCACTCAGAATTGAGCCACAACAACATACAAGCCAAAGATAAGATTTTGCCTGTCAGAATGAGTTATGAAGCATTGTGTCTCTGTGTACAATGACACATCCCTTTTTTACATTTCAAGTAAAGCAGCAGTATTCCTCTGCTTGGTCTCCTCCCTTTTGAGCATGCTTCCTGCCAGTGTCAGAATGTCAGACTGTCTCGGTATTTTTCCTTCCTTGCATTTAGAGGAACACACACACACACACACACACTCACACACACACTCACACAGACACATACACAGACAGACTCCCTGGGTCCCATATCTTGTAGTTTGTGATGTGAACTTTTATTTCATTTTGTTTGTCCTCTGATGTTTACCTGCATGTATGCAACCTTTTGTCTTAAAAAAAGAAACAAGCAGTTAAAAAATGTATCATTGCAATGGTACCTATGTAAAAAGTGATAATTTATCAATTTATCTGTGTCCCTCTTGATCAGGGGTGTCTGGAGGCAGTGCTTGCACGGCAGGGAGAAGTTGATGGCCTTTCAACTCTGGCCCAGCAGGTTCTGGAGGAAACCTACATCAGTAGTCGTGTCAGTGTTACTGCCACCCAGCTCACTGCCCGGTATCATTCCCTGCTGCTCAACATACAGGTTCGACATAAAAATTAATATATCATAGCTTTTGTCATTTTGGAATAATCTTACCTATATGTGTTTTGGTACAGTGAAAGGTCCAAGTTTGTATCTAGTTAAAAAAATGATTTACTTAAGTGTAAGGAATGCCTACTGTATCAAACACTTTATTTAAAGACAGTGAAGAGTGCAAGGACTAAAACAGTCTATCACTTATTTATATAAAGTCAAATAAATAGCTATTTCTTTGGCATTTTCAAAGACTTTGGCCATTTAACAATACAGCTATATGTAGGATTTGTTTCTCTGTGTTGTAAGATGTTTGTGATTCTATAGTTCTTCCAAGTCTTGCTCCGTTATTTCAAAACTGTAATGTAAAGTATAATTCATAATTCCTGCCCAGATGTGTTTTTCTGCCCATTTGTCCTCTCACAGCCACATTCTCACTTTCCCAGTTCATGCATTTCTTCTGCTGTTCTCCATCCATCCACCAGATGCCCTCAGTTTTCACCTCAGTTTCACCTGATTTACCACACCCACTTACTCACCCTTTCCTCTTTTCCTCATCAGTTTCCTCAGTATTTCTACAGTCACTTCACTGCACTTTTCTTGAATGCCCGTTTGTCTACAACAGTGGCATGTAAATATGATTGTTTAAAATTCTGAATGACACACTCAGATTTCTTGATGGCACCCAGAGTGTATTAGTCACTTTGGCCCATTTCTGATTTAATCAGCCTTTGTAGTGTCTATGTTGAACAGTATTATTTAGATTATAGCTAAACAATGACTCTGGTCGTCAAGAATAATAAGTTAAATGCATTGCTGCCAGACAGGTATAACTTCCTGTCTGCCAGAAGATCAACTAGACCTGCTTGTTATCATGAGTTAGAAATAACAAAGCATAAATAACTGACTGTGCTGGGTGTAGATTGAAACACCACTGTGTCACTGTTTTAGTTGTAGATATTAAAAAATTTGCATGCATTGCTACTGGCTTCTGTCCACAGTGGGGTTTATACACATGATTATGGTCTCTCCATGGAATTTATTACAAAGAGAGTTTGTACTTTGTTTCTGTAACATGCCATTGAAGTAGCTTTGAAAGTTATCCCTGAGAGCCCGGTCTGTGTTGCTCTATATACTCAGATCCAGCCTCTTTATTTGTCTGCTCCTCTGGGGGGGGCTAAAGGAAAATCAATGGGGCTCCTCTGGTCTGGGGCTAAGGCTGTAATTAAACGCTACAGAAGGCAATCTCACACCCCGCACCAGGAGTGGAAAAGCCATTCCTGCACTACATTGATTTTTTTACACCTTCACTGTGACACATCTGAGTGTTTATGTGCGTTTGTTCCTCTTTACTCCGTCACTTTTGTTTTTGTCTCCGTGCTACCCACACCCTTCCTTCCTTGCTAAAACTGACTCAAGCATGCATATACTTACAGTCATGCCAACACATATGTATGCAGACACATAACATCCCCCTCATACCGTGGATGCCTGTAATTATATTGTGCAAAGTGGGGGCCATATGGGCTTGAGGTGAGAAGCTGTTACCCCGGTCTAGTCGGAAAAGGTGTGCACTCAGCACTATCAGCTAATTGGAGCTTCTCACCACAGGATTTGCAAGTTGAGTGAATAATGTGTCAAACCTGCAAGAATCCCTCTCCATCCTCATGGTGTTATTGACTCAAAAACTCAGTCAAGTGGATAATGCGTCAAAAACATAAAACCCCACTCCACCTTGTAGCGAAGCTATTGACATTGAGCAGATGAAAGAGTAGGGGGGAAACGGATATTTTCTGTTTTGATGGCTGATCAGAGAGCTTGTGGTCCTTGGTGGCCAATGTTAGACCGCTGGGACACATCTCACACCTCAAAAGAAAAAGATCCTGGCCATGTTTTCTGTATTTTCCTGGGAACACGTACAGTCAAACTTAAAGGAGTCTTTCCAATAATTCTAAATTCTGAAACATACAGGCAGCAGTTGCTGAAGTAAAGCTTTTTACCTTTTAAACTTGTATGAAAAAGTCTGAAATAGCAGGCCAATGTAGACTATTTATCATATATCAGATATACTATAGATATTTAACGTAGTGGTCTGCAAAAAAACACCTGCAAAAAAATACATGCACTGATATTTCATGTGCCTCACACATTTATTTTAAGTGAATTGTTCTACAGTGAGTACTGGAAAGAAGTAATGATGCTGACTACATCTTATTTTAGCAAATGAAACCCTAATTTCATATTTGTGGAACTTCTGACCTTTTATTCAATCTATTTTCAGGACACAATCAAGCAACTCCAGGAGGAGCTGAGGAGCATTGAAGAGGCAGAAAACCTTTGCATGTCCTTCACTGAGTGGCTCAACTCCACTCAGAAAAGCTTTGCAACGTTAACTGACAGTTCTGAACCTCTGGACCGGGTTGCCATGGAGAAGAAGACGAAGAAACTAGAGGTATTGACCTGTTAAACTAAACCCGCACTGTTTTTATTTACGTGGTTATAGGGTTGAAATTTCACAGCCATAGTTTCAAACCTCCATTTATCACTGTGGCGTTTGGATAGAAGGTGCAGTGCGGCGCCTGATACACCTCCCTGAACAGGTTGCAATAAATCAGTACAGGCTTATTACCATGGCAAACTGATGAGTTAGCAAGACTTCGGCTTGTAGAGAAGAATTTGAGCAAAAACTCATATGGCTTCAAAATCCAAGCCAGCAAAAATATCCTCTTGCAAGCCACATATGATATGAAGTGTACAGATTTCTTTGGCAGTAATAATATGCTTGGTCTGCCTGTAAAGCTTACATAGTATTTACTGCATGTATAGTATTTGGGTAGCACTCTCAACTAAATGAAAATAACTGTCGTGGCAAAATGGTAACAGTTTCTCTTTGTGTTCTTTTTGTGAAACTGGCGTTAGAAAGAGGTAATGCTGCTCACACCTGCACAAACTGCAGTAAAAAGAAAATCACCACTATCCCTTGCTTGGCATAGTTCATATCAAGTGTGCAGAGGATTGGATGAGTATGTGTGTATCGATCGGCTCTTTATGAAGACAAAGCGGGTGCTGCTTTAGAGGAAGCGTAGTAGCAGGAAGAGACCTCCCACTGTGAGTAAGAGGATGAAGAAGCGCTGGTGTCAGGAACCTGCTGGCACAGACACTGTAATTGATGCAGTGCCCTTACCGCTTCACAAAACATACACACACACACACACACACACACACACGTTTCATATCACAAAACCCATCCGAAGTATAAACTAACAAGCTACAGCAAACTCTGAAATCTATGAGTCCTCTGTGATTTCACACATTTTCTCCACTTCAGTTCTTTATGTATCACTGCATATAGCTCATTTCTCTTTGTCTTCCTCGACACACACCCAGGAAAGCATTCACAGACGCACACATAGAAATTTACAATACATCATCTGGTGTCGTCTTTGCAGTAATCCCTGTCTGGGATCGATGCTCTGTCTCTGCTTTGGGACTGAAGACATGCTGCCACCACATGTGTCCTTCCAGCACTGCAGATAACACACGAGTGCTCTGCCACTTACTCATCTCCTGTAGTGAGAGCTGCAGAGCTGTTCAGTGAGCTGGGATGATTATACATTGACACAAAGACCAGTAGTCAATAGCTGTGTCAAGGGCCATTAGTTGTACTTGGACTTCATTTGATGCTGCAAAAACATGACTCATACAGCAGTGGTGGATCACCTTGGCTAAAAATGTGAGAATTTGGAAAATAATGAGTTTTATCAAGTGATCTCTAAATTACAGTGCTCAAAAAAGCAGCATCCTTTCTGGTTCCTACAAAAACTGGAAACAGTGCAAAAATGCAAAATAGAAAAGGTTGTTTCTCATTATTAAGCCCCCCACTCTTTCGTCCCACATATTTTTCAATTTTCCTTGCATTTCATAAATGTTCAAGGGCATTTTATTCCCCAAGTCCCTGATGGTTTCTGATGCAAACTAAACAAAAAACTAAATTTCTTCTTTATTTGAATAAATACATGTTTTTCATATTAAAAATACCACTCCAAAACAACAAGGAAATATAATATGCCTCTTCATTATTTTACCAACATGTCAAGCTATGCAAGACACAATATGATGCCTCTGTGCTGTAGTTTCACTGCAGCACACATATTCAAAGCAGACACTAATAAACTCCTAACAAGGTCACCTTCATAATATCCTTCCTCTGTTATTAGATCATGTAACTGATGAACATGGATGTCAATGCCACAGTAGATACATTACAGTACATAAAGGAGCCTATTAGCTGGTGTAGAATAAGATTCAGAATTGCTTTTGCTCATCATTTACAACAAGGTGCACAAGGACGTTGCCTTGGATAATTGAGGTTGACATGGTACAAGAAAGGTACAGCGTAAAGGGAACAATGTCGTATATAATGTTTACTCAGACTGTCAATGCCTTAGCAGTAATCAATAATATGAGCCTAAGCACATTTCAAGCCTTCCATCGATAGTTTGGTTCATTCAAAGATGGACTGAGTGACCAAACTTTAGGCTCTGTTAAGTCTACTGAATTATTATTTTGTCCTTCCTAGAACAATTAGATGCTGAATGGAACTTGAAATAAAGATAATAAAAGGTCTGATATGTTACCGTAATTGTTTGGGATTTGCAAACGTGCACTTTAGAACAAATCTGATTCTGGAGAACTGTTAAAGGAATGGTTCCTACGTGCTAGTTTGAACAGAATCTCGCAAGTTTAATTCAATGTATAGACGACCATTAGTGCTGCTAAGAGAAAAACTCAACCTCAGGCATGAGATGAGATGAGAGCAGATTTTTTCAGTATGAAGTGGAGATAATGACTCATACAGAACTAAATCTACAGTACTGCAAATTGCAATTACTCTCGGCTTCCTTGTTTTAGGTCACGTTAAACACACAGCAGTGCTCTAAATTGAGATACATTTATAGCTGCTCGTTAAACTCATAAAGCAAAAACATTGTTGTTGGAATGATGAACAAGTCTCAAGTGTCAAATTAAGCTTGCAACATGGACGTGTGCAGACAGGCCCAGGTCTTGTTATATTATATTACCAACAGCAGTAGCTGGAGATCTGGGGTTGTTGAAGTGTGAGGCTACTCTCTGCTCAAGCAATAATAGACTGATGATGAAAGCTAGATGGCATCCCATGGAGTGGAGGTCTGTGCATGTGTGTGGTGTGTTTTGGTTGCCCTGGAAACCCCTGCAGCTACTGGAGCCTGTTAAGGGTCCTTATAATTGGGTCCTCCTTTCATATTATTCACTGTGGTTTCTCCACGCCATGACCTCTCAGTCTTCTCCACATCTCACCATGCAGGTGTCAGCTTACCTGATGGGTTCAAAGCCCTTCAAACATATTGCCAGGATGCTCTGTGTAACTGGGGCAGTACTTGAGGTGAAGGACAAAGAAATCGGTGTTGATGATGTGTTGAATGTTACCCTCAAAACCATCTTTATCCTTGACCGTGTTGGTTACAGTTCTTTGTACACCGGTGCAAAAAGACAGTCTTTTACCCATCTTTCTTTAACTCAGCAGAGCCTTGGGTGAAGATAATTTAGTATAAGTTAATGGTGATAGCACGAAAGCAACACCCATGCTGAATTGTATTTTTGCTCTCTCTTTCACCCAGAATCTCCAGTCTGAGCTCCAGCATGGTCACAGTTTCCTGAAATCCCTGAGGGAGCGTGCAGAGCAGGCGGCTGGCTTCTTGAATGAGGCTGGAGCTGAAAGTTTAGGAGGAGAGGTTGAGGCATGCCTTGCCCAGCTCGAGGAGCTAGCTGGGGGACTTAGGCAGGAGCGCAGTTTCCTGGAACGGGCATTACTGCTAGCTAAGGAGTTCCAGGATCGGTACAAGGCTCAGGCTCAGTGGCTGGTGGAGACCAGAGCTTTGCTCAGCACTCCAGTGGAGCCCAAGGCGGAACTGTACCAACGGAGAGCACAGCTGGCTAAGTATAAGGTATAGCAGCAAAATTAGATTTAGAGCACTGCATTAATGCCATGCTCAGGAATTTTGCACTTCGTGGTCTCAACAGACAGCAGGATAGTACTGAATGTAATTAACTTAATGGACCACATGAACGTCTTAACCTATTTACTCAAAAATGTAATATGCTTTACACAATTTATTTTATACACTGACTAATTCATTTAGGATGCTTTAGAAAATGATTAGTATTATAGTAGAAGTCATTGGTAGTAAATTACCTACAAATTGCTTAACATCTAACTCCACCTAACATACTGAGATGTCCTGGGAATGGTCTTAGAGGATACTAATGATACAGCATGTATGTCTGTGTCCCCAGGCTCTGTTGCAGATGATTCAGTCTCATGATGGGTCAATCAGATCGGTGCTGGAGAAGGGAGATGCTCTGCTGGCTTCTGTCCACTACCCCTCCATTAGAGATAAAATGAACAGGCTGCAAAAAGACTACACTGGACTGTGTAGTGCTGCCATGGTAAGAACTTATGCTCAGATAAATGCACCTTACATGCATGAGAGCTAGCATCTTTATAATAAATTGTACATACACACATAGTAAACAGTGTCAAGATGGTGATAATATTTATTTGTGTGATTTGTGTGCTCCAGGGTCACGTGGAGAATCTGGAAGGACAGGTGAAGGAACAGGAACTTTACCACAATGAACTACAGGAAGTGGAGCGCTGGCTGCTGCAGATGTCGAGCAGAATGGTGACTCCTGATCCCAGTGTGAGTGGCAGCCTGGAGGCAGCCACTCAACAACTGGCCAGGCACAAGGTGACCAAGCATATTATTTCACTTTTACCATTTGCTTTGTTTGTAGCTTGAGCAACCAGCCTTAGATAGATAGATTGTTTGATTAATTTAGTAGAGAGAAAACATCCCCACATTTGCTCTCTACTTTAATCCTCAAGGAAATTCTAAATATTCAGACTTCAGCAACTTGGAGGTTTGTTGAGTTGTGTCTTATCTGGTTGTTGATGTTACTATTGTTTGGATGAGTGTGAGTGCATGTTGCAAGATTTAGCATGCTATGGTTGCTGTTTTGCTCAACAAACACAACTTGAATCATAAATCCTGGGGGATCTAAAGTTTTCATCTTAATATTACTTTGCTGTTGACGTAAATGTTACTACATTATTAAACTGATTTTGTCATGTATGAGTGACGCACATTGTGCCCTGATATCCAGAGTTTCAGCATGGTTTTCTTTTTGTATTGGATTGTATACAATTACAATTATATGGTGTTTAGGTTTAGTAGAAGTGATTTTTTTTTATTTCTGCAACGATACATGTGCAGAATTTTGATACAATACATTACTAACAAAATGTTTTCTCTCAGTGGGGTCAGCCCCAGTCTTTAATAGACCTTGTATTTAGAAAACCAGACTAGCTAAATCCTAATGTACAAACCTGCCATCTTCTCAAAATAAACTTCTATTTTTCTATCACTCTCTTTGAAGTTTATCCAGTCAGGCCAGTCTAATACCATGTGTGGTGTCAGTTTGCTCTGACTTCCCGTGTCACTAACCACTGAACAGACTCGTCCTGTATTACATCTCCACTGGAGACTCTCTCCAATGATTCAACTTGGTTGCTTTATCCTCCACAGGCCATCATGGAGGAAATTGCAGGCTTTGAGGATCGCTTGGCAGGCCTAAAAGAGCGAGGAGACCACCTGGTACAAGGCTGCAGTGACCGTGTGCAGAGCAGGCTGAGACAGCAGGTCCAGGCTCACCAGCAAGGCACCAGAGACAGCTACTCTGCCATCTGTAGCACAGCGCAGAGAGTGAGTGAGGAGGAGGAGATGGAAAGACGGAGGGAGGGAATGCAGACGAGGAGGAGGAGGAGGAGGGGGAAGGGAGGGAGGTAGTTGTTGGAAGCTGAGAAAGACATAAAATCTAATTATTGAGATGGTTTGTACATATTCGTGATGTAAGACATGTTGGTGTATTGGATGCCCACACATTTACACATACATGCACGGATGTTCATGTGAGTAAATATGCATACACAGATACGTACAGTCTGCATATCAGTGCGGTTAATATTCCAACAGCCTCGGCATCCACTTAATCCTAACCCATCCTGACACTTAAACCCATCTCTTAAAACAGCCCTTCACTGCCAGTGTAGAGGGCACAACCAATTAAGGCTGCCAAAGTGGAGCTCAACAGCAGCCATACTCAGACAGAGCCCACCAGCCAAAATCACTAACTCAATCTCCCCGTATTAATCTCCACATATCCCCTGTCAACTCCACTTTTTCATGTCTGAGCCAAAAGTGGTCACACGCCACTATTCAGTAGATCTGGCGAGCCCTATAATCCAGCCCCACTCTGTCATTTTGGCAACCTCTAGTCTGTCATCATAGCTCACCTCCCAAGATACCACCTCCACCACCACTCGCACATCCAATCTGGCATTGTGTGATCCAGCCACACTTTACCACTACACTGCTGGCTTCTCTACAACTGCGCCTCCAGTGTTACGATGGCTGCCAACTGCGTCCCAGCGCAACACAGCTCTAATATCCTGCCTGCCACTTGCCACCATGCCAGCCTTATAGCCTTTGCCAAATACACTGGGCAGTTTGCCAGCACTTGCCCCCCTTATTCCTCTCTTTCGGGCTCTCATATTAATGCTGTCAATCAGACCTTACTGTTTCGCTCTCCTCAGGAGGGCATGGACGCCTCCACATTCAACACCTGTTAAATAGAACACTGCATAACTGCCTGCTTGTTCAGGCTTTATCATTTAATGTGTCTTTGTGTTTCGTCATTGTTTGACTTCAAAGCTATGCATTGTGGCATTGTGCCCTCTGCCAACAGCATCATGTATTGTTTCTTTAGCTCATTGTGTTTTCTTGCTTGTGGGTATTCTGCTGCTATTGATAGAAAACAGTTCAGCGTCTTTGTTGAAATGAATTTCAGAATCATACATTTCACGAAATTTAGTTCTGAAAATTTTTTTCAAAATATTTTTTGTGTTTCCTTAATTGTTTACTGTCTAGCGGTATATTGTTAAGAGTAGTTACATTTCTCTTCCTCTTTCTTACAGGTATATCAGAGTCTGGACCATGAGTTACAGAGACATGTGAGTCTGCAAGACACACTGCAGCAGTGCCAGACGTGGCTGAACTCTGTTGCAGAAGAGCCTTTGCCTCCTACACATCCTTCTCTCAGCCTGGAGGAGGCTCTACAGCAGGTCAGTAGGCCCCTACCTGCTTCTAAAAAGAGTTTACCATCACAACATCTTGATGTCATAATTGTTTAGTTGCTTGCCTTTATGTCTTTCAAATATATCATTACATCCTGAATTAATGAACAGATCTCCAAATTAATAGTATTCAGTTACATGACTGTCATGAGTTTGTATGATTGTTTTGGATGAGGGGTCAAAATGTGGGCGAAGAACATGTTTTGCAGGTTATCATGAAGGGAGGATGTGATTTGTCAATAAAATGAACAAAAACCATTAAAAAACATCAACAAAACCAAACAGGTGAAGCAGGAGCGGGCTCTCCAGGAACAGGCCAGCACATACCTCCAGCTTGTGTGTTCAGCATGTGACCTGTCAGAGCCGAGGGTCAGGGAGACTGCAGCAGCAATTCAGCAGGTCAAACTTCAGGTCAGTTCGATTTAAGAAACGTTTAAACAAAAGACACATAGTTTCATGTTGATAGCTGTAGACGTATGTTACTCTGCTTTTATAAATTAATACCTCTATTGACAAAACCTAATTGACTCCATTGTATCTTTGTTTTAGATTGAGGAGCGTATGCTTCTTTGCGAGGAGTTAGCAGACAGCTGGAGGGACATCGAGGAACAGAAGGCAGATCTGGAGACCCAGCTAAGAGAGACAGAGCAGCAGCTTCAAAATCTCACCAGGCGACCTGCAGAGCTGGAGCCCAAGATAGCACAGAACCAGTTGGACAAGGCACAGGTCTGTCTGCTCAATGTGATCTTGATAATGATTTTTATTTTCAAGAACGTGTTTAACCCTTAGTAACACACTATTATTATAAAAGGAACATCTAGATGTCATTGTGTAAACAAAGTTTAGACTAATAAAAGAAATTAATTTGTACTGTTATCTTTCCTGCAGGAGTTCCTCCAGCAGATTAAGGAAAGACAATCTGAGGTAACACGTTTGAACGACGGCATCAGTAGGTTGACGGATGGACAGGTCTCTCCTTCCCTGGACGAGATAAGGAGATTGAAAAGAAGCTGGATGGACCTGGGCCAGCGGGCTGATGAGCTGGAGGCCCAGCGAGGGGAAGACATGCAGCGAAGTGGAGAGTACCAGGAGAGTGTAGTTGCTGTGGAGGAACTTTTCCACCAAGTGTCTAGGGAATGGGACTATCTTGCCAGGTATCAAGTTTTTCTCAGACACAGTGATGTTTAATTTTTTTAATTTAAATTTTTCAGTATACTGTACATTGATTTTCAAGTGAATGGAAGAGTTACACTGACTGTGTATGCAAAATTAACTATGTGTTGTATATACACACAAAACAGAACAGAACTCTCTACCTTTGTCACTCAACCCATGCATGTGTGTCCCTAGGGCTGACACAGAGAGTACAAGTGAGCATCTAGAGGCTCTGAGGAAGCTTGCCAGTGACCTTGAGGACCAGAGAGAAACTCTAGAAGACCTGAGGGACCAGAAACAAGCTATCCTACCTCGACTGAGCCTACTAGACAAGGAGCTGGTCAAACAACAGGTCAGAACAGGATAGTTTGTGCTAAAAAATGTATTCTGAGATGGTCAGAAAACTTATGCTGAAAGCAATGTTGATGTGTGGTATCGGTTTTTATGACACTATTTTACATTTCACTAGGTGGGTCATCTGGAGCAGCGCTGGGCCCAGCTCGAGTCTCTGATTCAGCAGAAGATCCAGGACTCTGCACAGACACTAGAGGATCTTGCTCGGGTGGAAACCCAACTGAGAGATGCCAGAGAGTGGGTGGAGGAACAGCGGCCTGCCCTCACGTCTGCACTGAAATCCAGCCCACCCCCCGACCTGGCCCAGAGTTTCCTGTTTGACCACCTGAGTGTATGTGTAGAACTTGAGGCCCGTCAGCAGCTGCTTGGTCAGGCAGTGAGTGAAGCCCAAGCTGTGGCATCCAGGCTGGGGCTGAGTGAGAAGAGAGGCCTACAGGAGCTTGTTGAACAAGCCCAGACTGAGGTGGAGGCTCTCGGGGCTCGGGTTGCCCAAAGGAGGAAGTACCTCAGTAAGGTAAACAGCTGGAACTTTGAACTGGATACAAGTAAAATTTTAATTATGCCCTAAAGGAACACACTTCATTCTGATCTGAAAGAAACCAGGTATTCCAAGAAGGAAACTGTAAAATAATCCAATGTTGCTACTGATTAAACATGTGCTGCTAAGTCCTTTTCTATGTATTTCCTAATGTTTAATTCTTTCTCTGCAGGCCTTCACAGAGAGGACACAGTTCCTTCAAGGCCTTGCGAGAGCATTGTCTTGGGTACAGCAACAGGAGAGGAAGGCTTTGATAGATGACCACATCGCACTTCTTCCTGAGGACCTGGCCAAACAGGTTGCTGCATGTCGGGGTGTCCAGAGTGGCTTACGAGCTTACCAGAGAGAGCTGGCATCTCTCTGGGTACAAGGACGAGAGCTGGAGAGAGATGCCACCGACAAAGAGAGAGCAGAAACGCTGGCGAGACTTGAGGAAGTACAGGCTGCTTTTGAAACTGCCCTCCAAAGGACCACCCAGCGTCTCACAGCCTTAGAGAAAGCCTTGACCTCCAGGAAGTACTTTCAGGTTGACCTGGACAAGACTTGCCACTGGTTGAGACGAGCAGATGCCATAACCTTCCCTGAAATCAATTTAAGCAGTGTTGAGGATAGCTCAGACTTACAGACTCAACTGTCTAACTTTCAGAAGGTCCTAGAACAAGCTTCAGAGTATGAGAACCTCCTTCTTATCGTCCAGAGAATAGGTCAGGAGATCCTCCCGACCCTGAATGAGATTGATCATTGCTACCTTGATGAGCGGCTTAATGCGCTGCCTCAGCAGTACAATGCCATCCTAGCTCTAGCCAAAGAGAAAAAAGACAGAGTCCAACAGATAATCTTAGAGAGAAAAGAGTTCAGCACTTTCTTTGATATTACTTGTAATGCACTGGAGGAGCTTCAGGAGCAGTTTGACAATCTGGAGAAGCAGACTATCAGTATTAGAGAGGAGGAAGTTGTTAGTTTAATTAAAGAATACAGAAATATTGGTGAAAGTTTAGTCCATATTAGCCCTGCTGTAAGAGAAATTCATGGCAAAAATGAGGGGTTTCTCAGTAGTGGTCAGCAATACAGAGCTGAAGAGACACAAAAGCTGCTCAATCTCCAAAACACACTGAAAAGGAGAAATGATGAGAAGATGAAACACTTAATCGACTGCTTGAAAATACTAGCTGAACACAGCAGAGTATTATCAAAGTTGGGCTCCGAGTTAAAGTCTGTTAAAGAGAAGCTGGTCCAACTAAAGTCAAACAAAAATATAAGTGCCATAGATAAAATCACAAGTCTTTATTCACTACTGGAAAGTCTGGATGAAGTGAGCTTTCGGGCTAAAGAATGTAACGAACAAACTAAAAAACTTGGTCTGAAGTTTGATGCTGCTGCTTTTGAAGAAACTACACTCCAGCTCAAATCATTGCAGTTCTTACGGTGTGATGTTCAAAGTTTTGTTGAAGAAAGCGAAACGACAGTCACAAAGAATGAAGGATTTACAAGAGAGACTAAGAAAATGTTGGACTGGTTGAGGACGATTAGAGACAAGCTGAAGAAACCTTTGATCTTTTCAGAGGTCAAAACTGAGAGGATACACGAGGAAGTGCGGAAACTGAAAATCATGGAAGATGAAGTGAAAAGCAGATTGAGGCTGGTTGACTTTTTGGGTAACAGAGAAAAGCAAAAGCATGAAAGTAAAAGAGAGACTGTTCCTGCCCATATAGAAGAGAGACTACAAGAGCTGGTAAAGCTGGGAGCTGAAGTTCAACAAGAAATTGGTGCAAGACAGGTATATGTTATATATGTTATTCAGTCATTTTTGTCTGCATCAGCTGATAGTATTGTGCAGTTGCATTGTATTTAACTGGTGCAATTCTAGAAATCACTGCCTCAATCAAGTTCTAGTCCTCAGCTTATCAGAAAATGATTCATTATTTATGGTTCAACACGACCAAACATTGTTTTGCAACAATTTTACTAGGTGTGGGGAAACTGAAACACTCAAAATCAGGTCCAAAGATGCTGTGCAATTTGAATAAGTATGTTTGAATAAGTAAGTTATTATTAATTTATAACTGTTACAGGGATTTAGGGTGTTGTTTTACAATGAAAAGGCTGAAACACCACTTATTCCATCTCCAACTGTGAACAATTTTAATCTTTGATATATTTTTTTTCATTCTGCATCTTCTAGCTGGCTGTGGATCAAGCTCTTTCCCTGGTCCAGCGGCTCCATTCATCTCTGCAGTCCATGCAGAAATGGCTGGACTCAGCTGAAGCTTTGCTCCAGAGAACCAGCTCTGGGGTGGAGCTTGAGAACCAGACAGATTGTGAGCGGGACCTGGAAGAATTTTCTGCCCAGCAAAAGAGCTCCACAGCTGCTTTAGAGGAGCTGAGGACTTTGGACCCTCTGCTAGTGGATTTTGTGGAGGCAGGAGTGATGAGCGGACTCAGAGAACAAGTTCAGGCTATGCAGCTAAGAAACACAGAAGTCAAACAGCAAGTGGATGCGTACAGAGAAGTGCTACATAGGTATGTATTATCTACACTACGTTTAAACAGTATGTGGAGCCAAGTATGGAAATACAGCAGGGGTCCTCCAACTTTAGCTCAAAAGGTTTGCATCTGATTTTTGTTCAAGATCAGAGGTCTGGAGAGATTTAGCAATTGCTTCAGTTTATCTCAATTGGTTTTATTTGTATTTCGCCTATTCACAACATATTTCATCTCAGGGTACGTCACATAGTAAGGTCAACAAAATAACATTCAAACAACTGACTTTAACAGACGTACTAAACAACGTACATTCAAGCTCAAGAAAGTCAAGATAGGCAAAATACATCCAAGCTTAGTGAAGCACTGTTTGCCTGTAGTCAGTTGCATTAGTGTGACCCTGTAACTGCAATGCATGATTACATTATGAACATCACATATCCAGCCAAGCACCAGCACAAATCTGAGGCAGACACAGTTAATTTAGTCCATATTTCTTTATGACTCATACATATTTTCACTCGTTCTAGAAATTGTGTATTGCTCTGGTGTAACATTAATGCATGAACTCAGCAACACTCTCTCCTTCAGTTAACGTTGTCATGACAACAGTGTCAATGATATGGAAATAAGCTAAATTAAACAGCATTCATCTAGGGAAAAGGTGGCTGCTAATTACCTCCAGCTAATCTGTATATGCAATGCCACTAACAATTTATTGATCAATAGAAAATTTATTTATAAATCGAAAACCTTATCCTTCATAACATATTTATTACCTGAGATATGGATGTGGTTGAGGTCGACTTGTTGCTCTGTGTAGATGCGGACCAAGTTCTGGGCTTTGATAGTCTTTGATGTACAATTTTTATTTAACCCTTACATTTGGGTTTATTTTACATTCATATTCTACGTATGCATCTATTTTGTCACTCAGCAGTGGTTTGTAATCTGTATTTTTCCCAGGTGTGCAGCTCTATGGAGCTCCTTCCAACATGAGAAAGACACACTGGTCGAACAGATGAATGATTCAGAGAGCAAGATGGCCATGTTCACTACAGCTAAAGCTATCAGTATCTACCAGGCAGAGGACAAGTGCCAACGATATAGGGTGGGTCACAGTCTTTAATGTCTTTACTGTTTGTGTATTATTCTTTGGCTACGTGTGTAAGAAGTAGTAACCTTTAGGGGACAGTTGTACATGGTACAATGTAAATGTTTCAGGTAATTGTCTTTATTAAAGAGCTTGAGTGTATCTGTTGTGTTACCTTTTCACTTTAGTCTCTTGTGGCTCACATTGACCTGCTGGAGTTGCCTCTGAATGCTTTGAAAGAAAATGCAACAGAGTTGGAGCAAATCATCTCTGAATCCAGCAAAGCTGTCACCAGTCACACTGTGTCGTCACTATGGCAACGGTGGACCAGGCTCCGCAGTGTGGCCCGAGCCCAGGGGAGGGCACTGGAGGACACTGAGAGAGAGTGGAGGAACTTCATTGAGAAGGTCAGAGAAGGTTATTCAGTGAGCTTGTATGAGGTTCCATGTGCAAATGTGTGTATGTGTGCTTGAATTACTCATGTCACGGGGACATAAATCAGTTTATGCAGTCATATTGTGGGGACATAACTTCTTTGTGGTTACCAAAAGCAAGTATCCACAATTTAAATCATCAAATTTTAGGGTAAGTCTTGGCTCCAAATTAGGTTCAGGTTAGGATTAGGCAAACAGTGGTTATGGTTCAAATTAGAGTAATTAAATGTGTTCCAGTTCCTGCACACATACAGTGTAATGCTAAACCTCCTGTGTGCCTACAGTCAATCTACTGAACTGCCAACATTTAGCAACAAAGCGGTATTTACTCCCAGCATCCTCACAGCCAAGTAAGATACAAGTCTACCAAACTGTTCTTGCATTTACAGATTTGGGTCAAATACAACAGCAACAGAATAGCAGTTGGTGTGCTGTGATGTAATTCCAGGCTCCAGGCCAGTTGTTTCCTCCTGCCAAAACAGTGTGTCATGAAGCGTTTTCCCGCCTTTTGACCTATTTCGAGTTTGAAGGATGTCAGCTTCCAAAAAACACCCACAACACACTGTTCCTGAAAGGGAAATGAAGTCAAATTGTACGGAAATGTCACTTCCTCATACGTGGCACATTCCAGTTGTCCACTGTTTTTCTGTGACCCCTTTGTTCAACTGGATATGATGTCATGCTCTGCAATCAGGACTCTTCTGTTTTCTTCTTTTGCCTTATACAAAGCCCCGTCTCATACACTGTGGATACGGTTTTGAAAGATAATAAGTCAAAGAAAGTAATCGCAGGAGAGGAGATATATATTATTTTGTTCTTACATTGCTCTATTTGAATGATTTTTACTTGTCTAACTAGGTTACAGGGCCCAGTATTACATCTCTAACCACAAAAAGACAAGTCATGATCACAAACATATTCATCTTGTTTCCCAGCTCCCTTATTCTTAAAACCACATACTGTACCTTCCCGCCATCAAGCTGAATGTGAACGAATGTTTGACTTTTGATAATAGAATTTATGAAACCTATTTTTCTAATTGGTTGTCTGCACTACAGTAAACCCTTAACCATAAATCTGCTGCATCAACTGAATGATTGTATATGACATTCTGGCCCTTAGATGGAGAAAGTGCGATCTGTATCTAAAGACCTCCACAGTCGTGTCCCAGACAGCACAGTTGAGAAGGCAGCCACCAGGGCGGCGCTACAGAGTCTCCTGGAGTACCATGACTCTTTCAGCCTGGAGGTGGAGAGGGAGCAGTCTATGCTGGCCCTGCTCAGGCAACAAATTCGCAGTCTCAGAGGGGAGGATGAAAGAGAGGATGTGATGGAGAAAGAGACAGAGAATGGACACGAAGAGACGCCATGTCTACAAGAAATCCGAAGCATGCAGGAGCAGTATGACAGGTGAGTGGGACTAAATTATTAAAAGGGACTAATTAATGTCTTATTTAGATGGAAAATTTGTTGTTTAATTTATTTCAGTTTGTATAACTTTTTCTTGTGTTTTGTTTAGTCTTGTGTTGCAGGTGCGGGCAAGCAGGGCTCAGGTACATCAAGAGCTGAGGGAGAGAGAAGAGGTTGAGAAAGAGCTGGGCTTAGTCAAAGGCTGGATCCAAGACACCCGTGGCTTATTGCTGAGTCCCACTGCAGACCTTGATTCACTGCTGCAAGAGCTCGAGGTAGGCCACTATATGCACACACACACACACACACACACTCACACACATACACACACCTGATTCATAAGGACAAGCCGACCCGACATGCCCTTGTTCGCCACTTACAAACCTCTGGTTTCTATGTGTATGGCCTCTCTTGCCTGTTTGGAAATAAATACAATATAGTGTCATATCAGAAAAGACTGGAAGGGATTTACAGTCTTTCATGTGACGTTGTTTGCATTGTAGACTGCACATGGTGAGGTCATCAGCAGGCGTCAGAGTGTGGAGCGCATGACAGAGCTACAGCAGTCCAAGTACCAGGACCTTCAAGCTGGTTTGCCCTCTGAACTCAGCATGCAGCTAGCTGAGGTGACTCTGGCTCTGGGCTCTGCTGAAGATCAGGTAACCTCCCCTCTCCATTTAGCTGTGTTAAAAGGCTTGTATTAGTATTTGACTGTTCAGTGAAATATGTGTATTTCTGGTGCACTCAGTGGTGTAGTGGTTACGACTACATAACCGTATGTCCATGGCTCAATTGCTTCCTTTGTTGCTGACTCTCTTCCCACATTTCCTATCTGTATCTCTTCTACTGCTATCAATACATGCCAAAAAAGAATATCCAACACACTGTGTGTATTTCTGCATTATACTCTAGGTGCAGGCAAGGGAAAGAGAGGTGCAACAGACCAGAGATGTGAAGGAGGACTTCAGCTCTAGACTTCAGGACATCGAGGCAAAGCTGAAGAACATCGCTCTAAAACTGGAAGACAAGGGTACCGACCTGGAGGAGGCCAAAGAACAGACCAAAGTAATCAAACAGACAGATTGACTAATTAGGAAGCAATTAACCCTTGTTAAATTGGCTATTCATTTTGCAGATGTTGAGGTTAATGAGTGTGTGAGAGTTGGAATGGCATGGCTTAAATTCTTGCTTCAACAGTGACCCAGTTTTGAGAGGAGAATTCCAGATGGGAATTTAAGCCCCTTCCCTCCTGTTCTTCTTGTCTTCCCAACATTTTTCTTATGTCATTCCTCTGTCCATCTGCAGACCTGAAAAGTCTGGAGTTTAAGTGCAGTTAAAGGAATAATTTGCCATTCTGGAGACATCCATGTCTGAAGTCTGCTAATTAATCACTGTTCCTGGCCAAGACATAGTCTGGCCCACAACCTCTCATCAAGCTGCAACTTGTCATCTGTGCACTGTGGATCACTTAATTAGGAACTAACTCTAATGTAAGGGCATTCTCCAATATGTAGACTGATTCTTTTAAAAGTGAACCCTGAACTGACAGTTATTGCCACGTGGGAAGGAAGGTTTACTGACATCTACATTTCAGTTTTACCTCACTCTTAAACTCACCTTGTTTTCTGATCTGTCTCAGTCAGACTTCTCCTTTCAATTCCGTTTTTATCTACTCTTGTTTCCAGGTTCTTTGTGAAGAGTGTGAATCCTGTGGTTCCTCTCTGGTGGAGTTAGGAGTGGCTGTGCAAGAGTTTGGAGAGCAGAACCCTCTGCTGTGTAAGCAGCTGGGTGATGCCGTGGCTAAACTTACAGAGGTGCAGCGCCACACCACGCAGCAGGCCCAGGACAGAGCCAACAGACTGAAGAAGGTGAGATGGGCACTCGGTTCTGCAAGTTATGTAGACCTCACCAAAGACGCATTTACAATATATCTTGCATGAATAAAAACAGTATTTTATATCTTCATTTGTCAGAATTTAGGGTATCAGAGAATTCTGATTAAGGATACATAAATAGTATTTCATTAATTTCCTGTGTGTATTAATTGTTCTGTCTTTCTGGTCTTTTCTTTCACCTGGGAGCAGGCAGAAAGACAGGTGGAGGAATATCAGGGCATGAAGGCATTCATTTTGGGCTGGACAGAAAAAGCTCAGTCTCTGGTCACCGGTAATATCATCTGGAGCTCTGCCTTCCAGCTGCAGGAGCAAATTCGAGCACACCAAGTGAGTCCTAATGAGTCTCACAGCAGGGAGTGTGAAGAGCTGCAAGATTTCTTAAAGCTGTTGTTGTGTTGTGCAAAAATAATGACAAATACCATGTGTATGTCTCCATAAAAATAAATACTACTCTTTTCTGCATTAACCTATTAAATGTGATGACACCCCAGAAATTTGCAGCTAATTAGATTCACACACTTATTTGATTTCCAGTGAAATGTCATCCTGTACTCTGTGTTGACCAGCCTTAATTAGTATAATTGCACAATAGATAAGGCTCCTCTCTTTGACTTGTAATTTACTCTCCTTTGGTGACAGGCCTTGCTGCGGGAGTGTCGAGGTCTCCATGGTGACTTGGAGGCCATGGGGGAGAGGGAGGGGCAGCTGGCAGATGTGTTGCAGACGGAGGGGTGGAGCCAGCAGGTGAAACACCTCAGCAGACGCACAGAAGAGCTGCAGCAAACTGCCAAGACTCGCCTCCAGAGTCTGCAAGATGCAGCTAAGGTGAATGAGCATTACAAGAAGACAAACATCAGTAACACTTCTCCTCAAATTTTTCAGGTTACCATGATCAAGTGATCTTCATATCTGTTAAACTGTCAAAAAATTCCACCCCCTAAATCCAAACCTTTTGGTGCATAACAAAAGGTGCACATCCCTTTGGCTCAAGTCTTATCAGAGCCACAACACAACATTGCCCCCTTATGGTCACTCTCCAAATATTACACCATCATAATGGAATGCACTGTTTTAGCTTCTGCAGCAGTAATCAGTTACGCTAATCTGATTGCCTTACAGCTGGTTCCCACATGACAGTCTGTTGCTGATTGTTGCTAATAACATTGTGAATTGAAAGTCTGTTTACAATTTCTCCTGTGAATATGATTATTTTCTAGGTCTACACTGCAGAGCACAAGTTTAATTTGCAAGATCATGTAATTTAGTTTCGTTCCCATTAAATACATCTAGCTCAGTCTTAATTTGCAGATGAATAATTCAACACACCCTTCTATTCATAGCTCAAACTAAACGGGAAAACAATTTTGCAGGCTTCAGTGTCTGTAAAAGTTGGTCCACATTAGCAATAATGATTTTGAAAATCTATTTTTGCTCCGGTCTGATTTTTACTGTGAATAGAATCTACATTGTGAGTTTATGATAAATATTAGCTGTTACTATTCCCACTTGTGCTTGTCATTTATGTGTTATGTCTGTGTCTGTCCTCAGGACATGCTGCGTCTTGAGGCAGAGGTTAAGGGCCTCCATGCTGCTGTCGACCAGATCCAAGTCACACTTGCTTCCCCTGACCTCAACAAGCTGAGCCTCAGGGAGCAGCTCACACAGAGACAAGTAAACACAGCAAATACACAGAGTTCAAATAGAAGGAGATTTTAGAGAGACACTGTATGTTTACACAGTGCATGCCTACAGTGGCACTGTGATACTGACTGAGAACTTGCACCCCTTAAGCAGTGTAATTTTAGATACAGTCTTACTTTATTACACACTTAGCGGTTCATTGTTCTGTCTAACACCCCCTCTTTACTCTTCTGTAAGCGTTTGCTGGTGGAAATGGAGGGCTTTAAGCAGCAAGTGGCTGCGGTACAGCAGTGTCAGAGCGCCCTCCGGCTACCAGAGGAAGTAGTGGCCAGTCTGCCTATCTGCCGCACAGCTCAGAGTCTGCAACAAGAGGCCAGCCAACTGCAGCATACCACCATTCAGCAGTGCAACATCCTGCAGGTAGAGGGCACTCCTCATATTATGAATACTGTTAATCAGCTGTCAGATGTAAAGCCAAAGGTTAAGTAAATATCAGAGCTGAGAGAGAGAATATAATGCTGGTAAAGGATTACGTTACCAGTCAGTGTAATAAGAGTCTTTTTCCTAAGATCATACATTTTTTGTATTTTGTATTTATTAATCTAGATTCATCTAAATTGTTAGATTATCTGTCAAGTAAATATTACAACAAGTACATATGAGCAACTGAGAAGGATTGTGTCGTTTTACTTTGTCACCTGTTGGAGTGGATGCTCTCAATGCTGCTCTGTAGTGTCTCAACAAGCCCTCTCAGGAATGTCTTTCTTTTCTGTCTGCCCCCATCTGACCGGTATTTTTCTCCATTCCTTTGTTTTTGAGCTGATTTTGCTTTTAAGCTGCTTGTGAAGATTAGCCTTCAGAGGGACAGGCAAATGACTTTAGGCATGATGTGAAAGACACTGAAAGCATCTCAGCCACTTTATTCAAACACAACATGTTCAACCAGAACTGAAACAATGAATCTGTCATGTGTTTACGTTGTTCCCTCTTATGTTTGAGATAGACTGCTCATATACATACTCAGATCCTAAACTCTCGCTACAACGTTCTGAATCTAATCACGGGAATACTTTAATTGTCCAAATGAACAGAAAAGGTGTTTAGCATACCTCATTGTTCAAGTATCAGTAACATATAAGATTTTATATTTGAAAATATTGTCTGTTTATCCTGTTCTGATAAATGCCACACAAAAATAAGCATGTGAACACAGTAAAACGCTGTGCATGTAGTAATCAACATCACTGGAGCATTGTGGCATACAGAGGGGAAGAAATGACTCCGCTCAGATGACATCTGTAGGTGACACTGACTTTCACCTCCCTGTTAGGAGAGGCAAGAGAAAAGATCATTTCCCTAAAGTGATCAATAATGTTTATCATATTTTGTGATGTTTAAATTTTTTTTTACCAAAGATGTTATGTTTCCTCTTTGACAGGAGGCTGTGGTGCAGTACGAACAGTATGAACAGGAGGTAAAGAACCTCCAGAGATTAATAGAGGAAGCTCACCGCATCATTCAGGACCGTCCTGTCTCCACCAGTAACATACAGGAACTTCAGGCGCAGATACACCACCATGAGGTACGAGGCAATTTGTCTTCATAGTTTGTACGACAGTGTTGAACACTGGATCCCTAAACTAAACAAAGAGCTACAGCTCTTTTGAAAAAAAAATTACAAAATATTTTGTGACTTGCCTGAAGGGATTTCCTCCCATTCAGCCTCAAGAACAGCTGTGAGATTGGACTTTGGGCAATAAGGCCTCAAGTACAGGGCAGTGACGTTCCGCCATGCCTAACTTGTAAAACATTTACTTAGCTTTGTGCACAGGCACTGTCATGTAATAGAACTTCAATAGGCTGACTGTAGATGAATTCCATATATCAGAATATTAAAAAATCAGAGGTGGTAGCATGTTTCTTGTAGAGCTCCTGCAACATTCTAGTTTTCCCTGGCCTCAAAAGGCAGCATGTTTGACCTGTTGAGGAAATGAAACTAGTGACGACTTATTTAATGAGGTCAAGTTTTTTAAAGTGTCAAAAAGCAGAAAGAGAGAAACAGAGAACCTGAGTCATTCTGTATTTCCTGTACTATATTACAGTGTAAAAGAAAAAAAATGAGAGAAGTTTGTGGCAGCAGGAAATATGCAGTACTTCCTAAAGTAGTCGTTGGCAACCCTTATGACTGACTCAGGCTGTACTGTAGTTTTTTATATATTCAGCAGTTGTCAGATGTCAGTTTTGCTTTATGTGGATTTTTTTCCATAAAGTCTTAATTAAAACTAAAATGGCATTAAGTGGATTCTACAATGAAACTATTGATATCACTAAATAGACAAATATATATATGATTTAATCCTTTTAAACTTGAGATTCTTCGAACAGTGTCATCATACATAAATTCTGGGTGAATATTGTGTTGTGCCTCTACAACTGAGGCACATTCCTCCTTTTATCTGATGGCGCATATAAATATAATCTGCACAGATAGATGCCATCGCTACACAGTTTTCACCTGAGCTATTCTGCAGTTTCACTTTGCTGAGTAAGTGTGTTTGATCTCTCATGCGGAGAGCGAGATCAAGAAGGAGGGGGGCAGACGGAAAGACCTGCAGAGAAACAGAGGCTGCACAGCTTTTATTACATTTCAACTTTCCCTCTGCATGGTTCTGCCACATTTTATCTATTTCCAAAACTAGACAAGGACTATATGAACTCGGGTATTTGTAGATATGTTCTTGTTACTGCAATCTCTTCACTGCTGCAGAGTGGCTTGGTATGCCATTGTGTTTATGTCTAAGTTTGATCTCTAAGCTGAGCAGAGAGATGCAAGTCCACTGGCCCAGTTAGTCACATGACCTGATTATCAGCGCATTCACCATCTGCGGGACAGAAGGAGCAGAGGGCCAGGAGGAGGAGAGAAGGAGGAGCTGGACCCGGCCTGCCGGCTCGTAGCATAGCTGTAATTTGATACCATCTCTGTCATTCTTCCTCCATAAGCACTCCCTCTCTCCTTGCGGCTCTCTTTTGTTAAAAGAAATCTGCCTCGAGGATTGGTGGAGCAGGGAAGCAGCCGGCAGAAGAGGGGGAGGTGTGGGCAGTGAGATCACTTCCTGTTTTTCCTTGCCATTTGTGTATGTGTGCAAGAGGGAGTGTCTGAGGGATTTTGAACTATTTCTGCGAGGGTCTCTGTCTCAACCAAACATCCTGTCTGTTAGCTTCACCGCCGATCTGAGTCACCCGCCTCTGTGCTGCTCCGATTGGCTTAGAGATACAGAAGAGAGAGAGAAACAGAGGGGGGAGAAGAGAGAGAGTGAGGCAGTGCTATTCTCTTTCTACACTTACACACCGTCAGGCCAAAGCGAGAGACTGGGGAGAGAAGAGAATGCGTTCGCTCCACTTACCCCCATCTAACCGGCACCACATTCAGCGCTGAACCAACTCAGCCACCCCCGTTTAACAGGATCCTATTTAACCAGGACCTATTGATCTTCTGTTGTGGACTGAGCTGCACTCTCCTTATCCTGGGGGTGGTGTTGTTTTCTGTTTGGGGGGATGTTTTGACAGGAGCTAGCCCAGAAGATCCGTGGCTACCAGGAGCAGATCGCCTCACTCCACTCCAAGTGTAAGATGCTGACAGTGAAGGCCAAACACGCCACCATGCTGCTGACGGTCAGCGAGGTGGAGGGCCTTTCAGATGGCATGGAGGAGCTGAGTGATGAGGAGCTGCCCAGTGCTGTGGCCAACACCACCACAGCTGCCAACAAGCAGCTTCCTGCACACCCCTCTGTCGTCATGGTGAGTGGCAAAGCAGTTTTTGGATTTCCACACGTGTGCAAATTGCATGACTTGTGTGCGCATGTGTACTTGGCTGCGTTTGTGTCTGTTTCCATATGTTTTCTTAGGCTCTCTTCCTTATCCCTTTCTGTAAAAACCACAGCTTCTCAAAGTAAAATCAAGGGATCCCAATGGGTCCTTCTGGCATCTCTAGAGGATTCATAGATTTTATTTTACAGCAATATAAATATCTTACTTATCTCTGATTAGAGGACATCTGATGACAGTTATGATTACAGGTTTTACTCCTCTTATTTATTGTTCTTCTTTATTACTACCCTGTTAACAATGTAGAGGTCTGTCCATATAATTAAATTCCATGTTAACAATAAGATAAAAACTAAAACTACACATGTGCCCCATGACAGGTAAATATAGACAGTGCTGCCCAAAAGGCAATAAAAGTAGAGGTTTCCAAATATACTGACAAGACACAATAGTGTTTGTTAATTAACTTCAATTAACTTCACACTAAGTCTAATCAACAGGAAAACATAAGTCACACCAATACGTGTTGTGATTGCCTAGCTTTTAAAACAGCTCTCATTCCTGTGCAGGCAGCTTTGCAGGTAGGTTGCTCCATCTTGGAGACCTTGCCACAGTTCTGTGAATTTAGACTGTCTCATTTGCTTCTGTCTCTTCATATAATCCCAGACTGACTTGATGATGTTGAGATCAGGGCTCCATGGAGTCCTGTGTTAAAGGATCCATGTTCTTCCTGTCAATGTAGATATCACTTCAAGAATCTGGCTGTATTTTTGAGGTTGTTGTCAGATTATAAAATGAATTTGAGACTGTACAGATGAAGTCCAGGTCATATTTTGAGATAGATGAGAATCTGAACATCTGAAATGTTTAAAACTTTTGAACAGTACTCTGTCATGTTCAAAGTTTCCTCTATTATTATCCTTTTTGAAGTTCTCCTTTATTCTGTGTGTGATTTCAGTATTCCACTTGAATAATCTAAAATTTTCTCCCTTATCTTTTCTTCACTTCAAGTGTTACTGTTATGGCAGTCTCCTAATGTGTATCACTGCAGGGATATCTTGCTTTGTCATTCACTTTGCTTCATATTAGCCTGAATCTGTCTGCCTGCTACTATCGTATGTCATCCTTTAGCGGTTGTTTGTGGTGTGTTCGTCTCAGTAGGCCAGGAAACAGGATATTACTGCATGTGTGTGCGTTAGCCAAGCGTGGTAGGTTTGTGTGTATGGTAATGGTGGTGATAAAACACTTGCATTGACTGCTGATATTCTTGAGTTCTTACTGTTGGACATAGTTAGCATTTTGTCATTGTTACCGTAGTGTTGTTAGAGCACTGCTCAGTTTAAATAAATCTCACTGTACAAAACCACTGAGTTTCCCACAAATGCCGGTGTCCTGATGCTCTTTGTTGCATTGCATTGCATCATAAAGCCCGGGAAAAAGTCCTCCGCAGGTTCTGAATCGGTAGACCAAGTTCTGCATTAACTGCCAAAAAGCAGCCCAGTAGGGCTTGGCTCACATTTCAGCTCTGCCTCTCTACTGAAGCATGCAGACACACTGACAACTGTGCTACTTCTAGGACAGCTGCTGCTGCTGTATTCACCAGGCCCAGACTCTGTTAGATATGACATGCTGTAGTTATTCTTTGTTGAAGTTTAGACCTTGATACTGCTGGGGATTTTCAGTTGACAGCAGCTTCTTACCATCCGTAGGGTGTTTTCCTTTTTTTTTTTTTTTTTTTTAACTTTGAACGTACCAGTTTTAACTGTACTTCTGTATCAAACAGTATGAACAGTCTTGTTCTAGTTTTTAAGATTCCTGGTAAAACATTGCTTAAATATTTAAGAAAACAACTTGCCTGGATAGTGTTTAGACGACATTTAAAAAATAATTATATGTTTGATTAAAAGGAAAATACTGTGGTTCTAAAACTGTAACTCTGCTGTATGTTTAGATAAGTTTGTGGTGTGAAAAATCACTGTGTGTGTACTCACTGCATGTGTAATCGTCAGCTTCCTGGTAAGGGGTCATTCCTTTACCCTGATGTATTCGGTGAAAAATCCTGGTGGCTCATCCATTGGCAGTGAAGTCTCGTGTTCATTCATTCTAGCACAGAGCAGTGCTACAGTGAATTATGTCTCTTTAATGCTGCGCTACAGCTAAAGCATTGCAGTGTTTAATGTGATCTAATGGGTCTCCTTCCTGTGTTATTTGATTACTCACCGTCTACTTTATCAGCAAAGTGTGTGTTCACTGCAATCTACCTAACCTGCACTCCCCCATTAATTTTTGTATTCTTTTCTTCTCCCTGTTCATTTTTCTCTCTGTCTCCTCACTCCTTTGATCTGTTTTCTGTTCGGTCTTCCTCCCTTTATTCCACCTGCTTCTTTGATGTGTGTGTTCTGTGTGCGGTGTGTGTGTGTGTGGTCAGATGACAGCCGGCCGCTGCCACACACTCCTCTCACCTGTGACAGAGGAGTCAGGGGAGGAGGGCACCAACAGCGAGGTCTCCTCTCCCCCTGCCTGCCGCTCCCCCTCTCCGGGGGCTAACACTGACGCTCCTCTTAACCAGGTACTGCAAATCCCACCCTCCTAATCTCCAAAGCCCTCCAGCATTACCGGGCCTGCCCAACCTCCATACAACCCTCGTCCCCTTTTCATATTACACCTCAAATTTTCTGTCATCACAATCATCATAAGAAATCACCACCAATCACCAACGTTTGAAGTAAAAATGTCCATCTTAAAGAGTCAGCAACCAAATATTTAGTCTTCTCTAATGTCTCAGATGGTTTTCTATTCAATCGCATCGTTTGATACAAGTTTATCTGCAGTTTTTGCATTTAACCCTCTGAACCCTGATCAGTTTCTGAACATGATTCTTTGCTCCTGTCATATTTTTACTCACTGTGGGCTCATTTTTCACTGCAATACAAGGAAACAGCACAACCACAGCTAGAAGTAGAGAGAACTCAGAAATGTCTTGGTGCAGTATGACACAGTTACAATTGTGGAAAAAAAAAATCAAAAAGATTTGAAATCAACAAGCAGAACATTTTGCCAAGTGCTCACAGGTGTAATGATATTTTCTACATACATTTTTAATTTGATTCCATACTTGTCTCCTCTCTGCTCTTCGTAAACACAGCCTGCAGTTTCATCAATCAGTTTTTGTCAAGTGACTGTTGGTCACAGCTGAGTCACCAATGGCTTCACAGTTGTGCCAAGGAATGCAGAGTTTTTTTGTTTTTACAGATTCTTGTTAATAAAAACATTCATTGTTGGATTTTTTTTTTAAATGAGATATATGGAATCTGTTATTTGGATGAAATCTAACATTTTAATCTTAGATTTTTAATGTCACAGATGAGTAGTTCAAGGACTGTCAAAGTCAAAAACTCAAAGATTCTTTGTGTTTGTACAGTTTCTGGTCTGGTTCAGAGAGTTAATTTCAAAATATTGCAGACTATTGCAACATATAACTTGAAATTATTGATGTCACCCTACTGTATTTAAGTCAATATGTAATTTTAAAATTCTGAATAAGTGACCACATTACTTGATAAGATGGACATGTTATTTCTGCATCCCGTGCCTTCCCATTCTCTCCACCACCGCTACAAACTGACTCCCACCACCAAACAATGACCTCCCCGTCTTCGCAGCTATCAATACATTGTGTGTTTGAGGCAGCTGGAGAGTTGCTGTGTTGTCCCTGCTTCCTTTTTTATCAGCAGTATGCTTACATATTTACTTTGCTGAAAAAATATTCTTTGCTGCTTGGGTTTTCGCTGTGATGACAAAACAAGAAGGTGGCATTTTTCCAAACATAACGCCGATGCACTAATATAACAAGCGGTTTTGTGCAGCCTGTTATTTATAATGATGCAGCTGTGAAACAGCAGTACTTTGTTGGTCTGAAAGAAACAGCAAAGGTCATAGTAGTTTTTTTTTAGTTATTATTGTGAAATGCAGTATTTCTGTCTTCAGAAGTGTCATTTGGGTTAACTGTTGCAAGAAAGAAATCCGATAATGTGAAAGGCAGCTGGGAAACTGGAAAGTTATAGAGGGAAGGTATAATAGGGGAGAGTGTCAGTGAATCTAATAGGACCTTGCTGCTGAAGTGAAAACATCAGAAAAGGATCATAACCGATTTTACTTACAGATCATACAGAGCTCACTAGTCCTAGATTTTGACACACACCCTCTGTGTGGCAGTATATGAGCCAGACTTACCATATCAGAGAAATACCATGATCATTACATCACAGTTCATGACTTCATTTGCCATTTCAGTTGAAGCTTCAAGAGAAAATGTGACATCCTTTGAATTTGTAATTCAAGATCTGGAACAGATTTAAGACATTTTTATTTGAACTGTTGATATTAGTTTATTCAAAACTGATACATTACTAGCAGCACATACGTTCTGCGCTATATATATATATACAACATATATTTGCCCTAAATGTGGCAGTTCAAAGTCGTTGTTTATAGTATTTTTGGGGACATTGGAGCATATCAGAACTAGAACACGCTGTGGATGTCAAAAATCTATTGTACATTTCTCTGACACAATAATGAAACCCCCCGCTCACTGTGTTGTTGCGCCACAGGGCCGAGGTACACTAAATCGAGCACCACTACAGGAATTGTACGACCCGTCTCTGGAAACCAGCGCTGCTAATTTGGATGACCTGCAGAGATCCTGGGAAACACTCAAGAATGTGGTACGTGAGCTTCATTTAACTAAATAAAGTCACAAAAAATACCACGAGGTTATTTTTCCATATTCTACACCTAGAAAATTTGGTATGACTGAGCTAAGAACAATAGAGATTGACCTTAATTTAAGAAATCCCCATGGGCTAATGTCAAAATTATAGATTTGTAAAATTGTTAGATAGTTCTAAAAGTAAAAACAGAGAGATTCGTCCTAGTCTCTTTTTATCTTTAGCAAGACCACAGTGTTGACAGTTTCGGACTGAAACTTGAACCTCAGATCTCAGATTACCTCTGCCGAGACAAACTCCATCTAACGCCTTGATTTTGCAATCATTTCTGTCTTGTCACAGATCAGCGAGAAGCAGAAGAGCCTTTATGAGGCTTTGGAGCGGCAGCAACATTATCAGGAATCTCTCCAGTCCATTTCCACTAAGATGGAGTCTATCGAGGCGGCGCTCAATGAGGGCCTGGAGCCCAACAAGACCCCTGAGAGCCAGATGGCTGCACACCAGGTGAGAGAGAGAGTGGGGGCATCATGGGGGTGTGGAGATATTGGAAAAGTTGTGCTCATGCATTAGTTAAAGTGGCGGATCAAAGTACAGTACATATAATGCAGTGTACGTAGCAGTATAACACATAAAATGTCATTAAAGAAGAAAGGGGACATCTCTTCGGGGAAAGGCAACGATAATAATAAACAAGCCTGCTCTGGGAAAACAGAGAATGATTGAGGGGTTTAATATTGCCCGAGGCTGTGCAACGGTTGCACAAACTGCATGGCACTGTTCTCTGTTGCTATGCCAACATCACAGCTATGGCCGATTCAGTTCCTTTTTGTAACACTACTGTCAGGCAGTTTGGACAAACCCTCTTTTACTGCTGTTTCACCGTCTGCTTTTCAGTCCCCTCTTCATTAATTCTCATCAGCTCTCTTTTTTCCAGTAGATTCTTTTTATTTGACATTTCACACATTTGTAATCACTGTCTGTCTAGGCTCTGATGGATGAGATCCTAATGCTTCAGGAGGAGATTGGTGAGCTACAGACATGTTTCTCAGAGGAGCTGGCAGACAGCGACAGTGATGGGGATGCTGGTGACCAACTGGCCCTTCAGTCCACTCTCACTGTGCTGGGAGAAAGAATGGCCACCATTCGAATGAAGGCATCTGGGAAGCGGCAGCTGCTAGAGGTGGGTACTGGAAAATCTCCCAGATTCCCATATTTTTTTCCAGTTTATCTTGTGCCTCTATATCTTGTCCTTGTCTTAAACTGCCTGTAAGCTCCAGCTAGGAATCTCACATTTTTGTCACATTGGCTACAACAGGAGAAACTAAGTGAACAGCTAGAAGAGCAGCGACAGGAACAGGCGCTGCAGCGTTACCACAGTGAGGCAGAGGAGCTCGACCACTGGCTGCTCAGCACTCGTGCCACTCTCAGCTCTGCCCTTCAGCCCCTAAATGAAGACATGGACATGGAGGAGCAGCTCATGGACTGTCAGGTGAGACTAAGCAATGAAAACATTTAAGCTTTGTTGTTAAAGCTTATGTTGAGATTAATGTAATTGAGTGGTGCAATATTTTCACATACTTTTGCAAAGGTAAGCTTGTTTCTCTATGCAGGTTTACAAAACATCGGCATTGTAGCAGGTGTAAAATTATTTTTCTACCATATATGTACTGAAGTGATGGTAGAAATCCTTTCCAGTCTACTAAGACTAACCAAACAGTTATAAGAGGTTCTGAATGTTTATCGTATACACCAGCAAATTGCTTTGAAGGCTTGTGTGTTTGAATCAACTTGTGAAAAACGTTTGTGTTTGTCTTATGCTGTGTGTGTGCATTTCCAATAAACTTAAACACTGACAGGATGACAGTAATAACCTCTCATGTCCCGAGTTTTTCTCAGCTGACACAGTCAAGGAAGATTTTATAATCTGAGTGTCAACAAGTGGCCCATGCACCATATGAATGAATGTATGCTACTGTTTTTGTTAAGAAGGAGCTGTCAAAGGCTAAATTGAAGTATCTTCTTGTTTAGCTGTTCCAGAAATAGTGCCTATCCATGGAGTCATTCCCTTGGTATTATATTATTGTTACTATATTAGTCACACATAAACTGTTTAGTTTATCTTTAACAGCCAGAAGAAATGAACAGAGATTCTGCTTAATATTTGGGTGTCTTTAAACAGAACAGAATAGGAGCCCTTTATCGTCCAAAAAAGACACTTTAGGATTAAGACTGGGATTAGGATTAAGGTCTGACCCCACATTTTGTCCTTAAACATTCTTCTGTCGGCATTGCTCCCCTACTCAGACATGTTTCCATGGTAACATTGCTTTTATCTGTGGGGTAATTAGCATCCATGACTAAATGGTAGCGGTTGTGGCCACAATCATGTCCTTGTAAAGATTCTATTCAGGGTTTTTGGTAGGTAGTAATGCTTTTTATTGGGGTGCCTAAGTGACTTTTCCTGACTGTTGCATTCAGTTGTGTCACTTTAGATTCTTTTATGTGTCTCTACCTCAACTGATGACACACTGACATAGTAGTTTTGAAATAGGTTGTTTTTGCATTGCACATAAGAACAATTGTCAACAAATAATGTCAATAAATGTCAAATATAATGTCAAATATATCAATATCCTCAGCTCTGTGTCCTTGGTCTTGTTGTGGGGCTCTGTGTTTAAATATAGCTTTAGGATGTTATTGCTCTGATTTACAGTTTTAACATTGTTTATCATCACAAGACACTGTATCCCACCTGACGTGCCTCAGGGGAATTTTACACGTGGCAGTAAGTCTTGCTGGTACTTCACACAATAGATTCCTTTTGGTGGCTAATGTTAGAGTCTTGATCAAATGTGTCTTTTGGGGGAAGTTGGTGTTGTAGCTCCCTGCTCAATTAACTCTATCGCTAAACCTTGTAGGGAGTAGTTACAGATGCTGAACGTTAATGTTGCACGTATTCTACATATACATTACATGTAAGCTGACGGACTAAACTGGTATAAATAAATGCTTCATCATTCATCCTGTGGCATGCTATAATTGGCCTCTCAGCAGTAATAATGTTAGTTCTGTTGCTCAGGCAAAGGAAATCAGTGTGTTGTAGTGTATTCGTAGCAGCTGGGAGACAGTAAGCTGATTATAGCTCACATATGCCTCCTGTGGCGCTCAGATCTACAGCTAATGCAGAGCTTCGTCTCCGTGGGGTAAAACTGTCTGAAAGCATAGATTATTTTGATGTAGATACACTGGAAAGGACAAAAATATGTTACAGACTGTGATGTTAAAAAAGTGTAGTGAAGGGAAAAACACTGAAGTGCAGGAACTTGGGCTGGGAGAGAACAGTAAAATCACTGAATGAAAAAAGACTAATCAGTAATGATCAGAGAAAATGTTTCATTTTAGCGTGGTTCTAGATGAATAGGGTCTCTGCTTTAGGATAGTAGTATTTAGAAAAGTATTAATGTCTTTTTTGGATTTTCAGTTTTGGTTGTCTGATTTTATCTTGTTAGCTGTTCAAACAATCAGAGTCTGTTCATTTAAATACTTATTCTACAAGAAAATCACCTCAGTGTAAGCAGCTTAAAAACCACTTAAGTGTAGCGTGCCACTGGTCAATGGAAATACTTTCCTAAGTCTAGACTTTAAGGCACACATTGTATTGTCCCATAGCAAACTCTACTTACTTTGTCCTTGTATCAGTCAGAACAAAACATGAAAAATTACCTACAAAGCTATTTCATCCTGGGCCAAGAAATAGGAGGAGCTGTTCTGAAATTTAAATTCTAATTCTATGAAGAGGCTTCTGGGTAGAAAGAGGAGAGAGAACTGAATTATAGAGCAACAGCTCTAAACAGAAGGAAAAGAGTTATATGAGGCACTGTATTGTTATTCAAAATTCTCTGAGGAGAATCGCCTCCCCATTTCAGCTAAGAGTCCTTGTATCCCTTTGTGAAAGAAGTGGCTCAACCTTAACCCCCCCCTCTTTTCCACTGCTATACACTTGTTGGTACTTTTCACACTTAGTCTGGACATGGAAGGGGAGGATCCCTTTTAACCCTTGTTTCTTTTCAGAGATGAAGTAGGGGACTGAGGGAAATAGATGAAGCCTGGAAAAAATAATGATGATGTGTGGAGTTGCAAGAAGACATTGCTTTATTTTTATCAGCTGTAACTCTTGTGTTTCCAGAACATGCTGTTTGAGATCGAGCAGAAGGTGTCATACTTGTCAGAGCTATCCGTCCACAGTGAGAGCTTGCTGTTGGAGGGCCGGGCTGAAACCAAAGGAGAGGCCGAGCAACTCTCCTTCAAACTGCGCTCCCTCAAAGACAGCCTGCTGGAGCTGCAGCAGATGCTACAGGACAAGCAGGTGGACATACAGGTGAGTTATGTGGGTTTTGTTTTCCCACCATTTAAGTTCATCTGTCCGTATCCATGCATTCAGTGTTACAACCATCCACATGCCTACACATTTTTCCGTCTCTCCGCCTCTGTGTCATTTAACTTGTGCTGTGCTGCATTGTGTTGAGTTGGGTTACTGAGTCAATGGTAGTATTGTGCAAAAAATACTAAAGGTCATTTTATGTTCCTTCATAAAAGTCCACTGTTTTCCACTATGGGACAACAACAGCCTGTGTGTCTCACAATAGGCCTTAGACACTAGACAAAGGGATGCTAACTCATCACATGCAAACACTAAATGCACTGCTTCAGGTGTGTTTCTGATGACACAACATGACCTTTTTGCTTTATGTTTTATGTCCCATTTGAGAAAAACATGTTTTCCTCTGAAACGTATTAACGCATTAATAAATATTTATAGCTCTATTTTAGGACTTTTAATGTTTAATAAAACAGATTAGTCCACAGTTAACATCTTTAATATGTCTTGTAAAAAAATGTTTGCTTTACTTTGGTAATATAATGTCTCCTGGAAGTAGAAATGACAGTAACTGAACACTATTGCTCCATTGTCACTTCTTCTTAACCCTGACATCTGTCTATCTCACAGGGTTCACTGCAGGAGCAGGAGGACAGTGAGCCAGATTCATCTCTGTCCCAGAGTCCTAATGTGCAGGACTGGCTTTCTCAGGCCCGCTCAACACGCACACAGCAGCACCACGACAACCTGCTTCGACAAAGGGTAAGATTGAAGCAGAACTTTTGCATATTTTTACATATATTCAGCTGGCCTGGACAGAGCCTGTCTTGACTGCTTTGCTTTTGATTACCTCAAGTGCCATATGTAATTTTTCTGCTAAATCAGTTAAGTCTTGTGGATAAATTTAATACTGGTGTTTTGTTTTCTAGGAACTGCAAGAGCAAGTGGCTGAGCAGAGGAGACTGCTTCAGTCTGTAGCCAGTGTCGGGGAAGAGTTACTCAGCCAACAGACCACACCCAATGGGGACAGGTACTTGTACTCAGTACCCACAGATGTGGTTTCTGGCACATTCACTAATATATGTAGTAGACAAGAGAAAATACCAATATACAGTACACTTGAACCACACTTCTTTACTCTTCTATTAGCTGAGTTTTGGATCTGAAGATCATTCATTCATTCATTGTGAATGTATTTATTGTTTCCACAATGTTCCATCTTTAAAGACATAAACTATAAACAATTGTTTTGATGTTTTCCTGTCAGGATTTTGACAACAACACAGCACTTTAATTGCCTTGCCTGACAGGGACCAAATAATATTATTTAATGTCAACACCTTCACGTCTTCTTACAGTGAGTTGTCCATCCCTGGTGGAGTGTTGCTGGAGCCTGAGACCTTGTCTCCTCTCGACCAGCTGAGACTGAGATGGGAAAACCTAAATAAAGATCAGAACACAAAGCTGCAGCTCTCCCTCAGTTCCCTGGAACAAGACCAGCTTAGTCCGGTATACATGCCAGATTAAGTTAAATTAGTTAAAGATTAAGTTAAATTTTGTTTTTCAAAGCGTGACATTTTTGAATAAATGTTTTGTGTTAAATTTTACGGACATTAGGAGGCCATTATTAGAGGTTGATGTGTATTTTTTTTGTACTTTTTCTTCCTCTCATGTAGTTTCACACTTTCATCGTTATGTTTGCTACCAGTCTGATTTTCATAGCTTTCTCATATATCCCTCTTTGTGTGCAGGTTCTTCACCGGTCCCGTCTGTCCAGTCCCAGCATGGTGTTCAGAGGCGAGCCTGCCAGCCAGGACTCTCGCTCTCCCAGGGTTTTGTTTGAGGTCTGCAGCCAGAGCCTGGAACAAATCGCCCAAGAGGTGAAGTGTAAATTTTCTTATTTTAATCTCTGTTTACTTATGCTACTGCAGGAATTTTTGTATGTTTAACCAAAAACAAAAGCATTATTACTGATGGCTTTCAAAGCGCTGAGTTAATATTTGTTTTTTCTTGCTCACAGACAACGTGCAGTGAGAATAAACTGGCAGCGTCTTTTGGAGGGGCATCAGTACAGCAGGACCTGTATGCCGCAGTATCAGCAGCCTCCACCTGGTTAGATGCTGCTGAGAATCAGCTGCTGTCTGGTCCTGTTCTGCTGTCTGAGGACACAGAGACACAACTCACAAATCTAGAGGTAGAACAAAAAACAATTAGTTTTGTTCACACTTACAGATATATAAGTAGAAATTAAATACAATATAATTACCTGAATGTTTTATCAGTACTGGTCTAGAAATAACTCAGAGCATTTGTATTGTAGTGACAGTGCAAACAGGGTTGTCGCAGATGAAATAACATAAGCACAAGCAGCCAACACTCTGGTAGAGAGATATGCCAACTGATTTTTGCTGCTCTGAACAGGGTCTGAATAAACAGCTGAAGGAGATAGCCAGGGAGGTGAACCAGTGCAGAGACCTCCTAGGTGGAGGAAAGGGGCGGCTGTGTGGAGGAGAGGAGCGAGATCTGATGGAAGACACACTAGAGGGCCTGCAGGAGAGGATGGGCCTGCTGGACTCTGCCTTGGAGCAGCATTGTGACAGCATGAGGGACCGGTTGCAGGAACATTCAACCTTTCAGGTCTTAAAGCTAAACTGTTACACCACCAGTTTGATTTTGATTAAGGAGATGTTGTGATGCATCTTTTTAACATTAGGGATGCCAGCTTCATTGCTCTTATCCTTACTATTGTTTCTGTTATTTTGTCAGAATGAACTGAGGCTGCTGTTCACAGCCCTGACTGAAAGTAAACACCACTTGCTGCAGAAGATGGCGGGAACCTCAGACAGACCTGCATCCAAACAGATAGAGGTATAACACCAAAGAACAGCAGATACACATGAATTAAAAGCATATTTCTGCAGCTTAACATTCTTCTGTGAGGAGATCTCAAGTGAGTATGTTGTGTCTTGTAGACATTGTCAGAGGTGGAAGAAACTCTGAGGGAGTTTGAGCAAAGAGTGACTGAGCTTAAGACCAGAGCAGAGGCACTCCAGTCTGATCAAACCTCCAACCAGGAACTACTCAAACTACAAGTACTACTCCTTTTCTTTTTCACAGTATCCCAAAGGGTCCTAACATTTCAGCATTGAATAGTTAATGTTTGACATATTGATATCTCTCCTTAGGATGCGTATGAGGAGCTTGTGCTCATGGTGGGCTCCAGACGGAGTAGCCTGAACCACGGCTTGTCTCTGAAGGCTCAGTATGAAGCTGCTCTTCATGACCTCAGTGACCTGGTCGACACTGCTCAGGACAAGATGGCTGCTGACCAAAAGATGACAGTGGCATCTGTCATAGAGGTCCAGATGTTACTGGACAAACACAAAGTAAGGAGGGAGATGAAACTGAGTAGTATTTTTTACTTACTATAATATTGCTTTATCAATTTATTTCCTTTCTAACATTGTCTTTAAAACGTGTTCTCCTTAACTATAGGAGTTTTTCCAGGGTCTGGAATGCCATATGATCCTCACCCAGACATTTTATTGTAAAGTGTCTGGTCTAGTGGCACAGAGGGAAAGCCAAGCCCTGGAGGAAACTATGGCTTTAGCTCAAAGTGTGCTCAAACAGGCCCACAGGAGAGGAGTGGAGCTGGAGGGCATCCTTGAGGTGGGAATAATAATGAATTATAAGGAAAAGTAGCTGTGCAGTTTCATTCAGTTCTGCCCCGAAGTGCAACAGAGATATAACAGAAAACATAGTAGATAAAATACTGTTTTGTTTCTCCCCTCTATCACTCTGCCAGTCATGGAGCAGACTTGTGGAAGACTATCAGGCTCTGTGTAGACAGCTGGAGGCCGTGGAGTGTAGCATCCCCACTGTAGGTTTGGTAGAGGAGACGGAAGAGAGACTTGTTGAAAGGATCAGTCTCTACCAGGTAAACCTCTTTATACAGACTGGACACACAGAACTCCACAAATAAATGCAACCATGCAGTATCGAAATCTTACCTACCATAAAAGCTGTAGTCAAACATGCTTCTCAGAGAGCTCAGTTTTTAAATAATCAAATATTTACCTGTCCTCCTCTCTTTTTTGTAGTGTCTGAAGGCCAGTCTGACAGAGCATCAACCCCAGCTGTACCAGGTTCTGGAGGAGGGCAAGAAGCTTCTTCTGTCCGTTGGCTGTTCAGACTTGGAGAACCAGCTGACACAGTTGGGAGAACACTGGCTTTCCTCCACCACTAAGGTCAACAAGGAGCTGCACCGCCTTGACTCGACACTCAAACATTGGAGCAGGTCAGGTTCTGTGGCTGCGCAGCTCTTTGAGTCAGTTATATTGATTTGGTCTGTCTGTTATCCAGTTTGTGACACAGAGGCTGAGTAATGCTAAAAGTATCCCTTATATCAGGGAGACACAATACTGCATACAGTACTTCCTGTCTCTCTTCACTGTCACTATCTAATAAAGACAAAAATGCCTAAAAATAACTTTAAAAAAATATCACTTAGATCTAACACAATTTGTCCTTTGTGTTTGTAAATCACAGGTACCAGAGTGAGTCAGCAGAACTGAGCCACTGGTTGCAGTCAGCTCTGGACAGACTGGAGTTTTGGACAACACAGTCAGTGACCGTGCCTCAGGAGCTAGAGACTGTCAGAGATCACCTCTGTGCCTTCCTGGTCAGTTATGTTATCACATCGTTGGGAAGAATGTACCCCACACCCTTTAATTATATGTACAGTCAAACTCTAACTTCTGACACTGTTTTTTCTTTCTTATAGGAGTTTTCCAAAGAGGTGGATGCGAAGTCATCTTTGCGTTCATCTGTGCTAAGCACAGGCAACCAACTCATGCGATTAAAAAGAGTGGATACGGCTGGTCTGAGGACTGCACTGGGCCAAATTGACACTCAGTGGGCTGAGCTGCTGACTCGTATCCCTGTAGTACAAGAAAAGCTACACCAGGTCTGAGAACTATAGCTGTTACACTTTATTGACTATAGTTTCAGTGCTTTTTGTAAACATTATTTTAGTTCAGAATAGATTTTGTAAACAAGTCAATATTTGCTAGGATTTTTTTTTTTTAAATTTCCAGTTGTAATTGGTGTTGCCATTAACATGGTACAGTTGATAATGCTGTATTTTGTAACTTCATACTTGTATAACCCTTCTCCTCTGGACCATCAGCTTCAGATGGAAAAGCTGGCATCACGACATGCCATCACAGAGCTGATGAGCTGGATCTCTCTCATGGAGAACATCATAGAAGAAGATCAGGACAAGATCATGGGAGCTGTAGGTTCAGAGGTGGTCCAGAACTTCTTGCAGAAGTATAAGGTACAAAACCGTGTCTTCTTTAAAAAAAAAACACACAGTTAAAAAACTTTTAGCGATTCTGTCTCCCTCATCATATTCTGTCTTATCTTTATTTCACAGGGTTTCCGGATAGATCTGACCTGTAAGCAGTTGACTGTGGACTTTGTGAACCAGTCAGTGCTGCAGATCAGCAGTCAGGATGTGGAAGGAAAGCGCAGTGACAAAACAGACTTTGCAGAGAAGCTGGGAGCTATGAACAGAAGATGGCAAATACTACAGGGGCTCATTACTGAAAAGGTAATGTTTGAAGTGTAGCTTAAAGTTACTCTGTTCTATTTTCAGTTTGGCATTACTGCATTGATAAATTGTCCTGTTTCTTTTTTCTTTTAGATTCAGCTTTTGGAGGGACTTGTGGAAGGTTGGTTAGAGCATGAAAATGGAGTCCAGGCACTAAAAACCTGGCTCACACTACAGGAGGAGAAATTGAAGAAGAGACACAGGATAGAGGATGTAGCATCAGTGCAGACTGCACTTAAAGACTGTCAGGTAGAGGCATACCACACATGATTGAACTTTTCTAGAAACTCTATTAAGTTTTTGATAAAATGAAATTATGTTGTTCTCACAGGAGTTGGAAGAATTGGTGAAGGAAAAAGAGAAGGATCTAGAGAAAGCAGAAGAACGAGGAAATGCTCTTATCCAGGATAAGAAAGGTGCAGCCTGCTCTGTTGTAAAGGAGACCCTCAAAGGATTGAGTCAGTCCTGGGCTCATTTGGACCACATGGTGAGCTTCTCACATCCCTTATGTGACGTTTGACTGATTCCTGAATTGTCCCCCACTTACACTTATATGTCCTTTATTTTTCCTATCAGATAAGTCAGATGAAGGTAAGCCTGCGGTCAGTGCTGGAGCAGTGGACGTTGTACAGGCGAGCTTCTGAAGAAATTAATGGTTACCTGATGGAAGGAAGGTATTCCGTGTCTAGGCTGCACCTCCTTAATGGATCTCTAGAGGCAGTACAGCAGCAGGTGGAGAGCTTGGAGGTGAGGAGCGCAGAAAATGTACGGTCCCTGAATCTCTGAAAAAAGTAATGCAACAGTTGAGGAGCTGTAACATTTGTGGGTGTCTATGTGATTCAGAACCTGCAAGATGAGATGGATAAACAGGAGAGCAGTCTGAGGAAGTTTGGCTCTATAACTCACCAGCTTCTGACCGAGAGTCACCCCTCCGTGGCTGAAACACTCAATAGAGCACTCCGGGACGTCAACATCAGGTAATAACAAAAACATGTCTTTTAATCTCTTTAAATTTAAATGTAAACCATTCGGTGGGTTAATCTTAGAATGAAATCTATTTCTCATTCTCTGCTTTAGGTGGAATCATCTTCTGGAGCAGATCTCAGAGCAGCTGAGGAGCAGTAAGGCCTTGCTGGGGCTGTGGCAGCACTACAGGTCATTGTATGGCCAGTGTGTGACAGCAGTGCAGAAGCAGGAGGAACGTGCTGATCGCCTGCTGAGGAGCGCCACTGACAGGGAAATCACAGAGGAGGAGAGCAGCACCTGGATAAAGGACTGCAATGTGAGTAGAGATGAGACAATGATGGTTAGTCGTCCGGCATATGATTGTGTGAACATTTCTTAATGTAATGTATTTTTTAAATCTTCCAGGGTCCAGTTCTAATATTAGATTACGACAGCCATATTTTGCCTGGGGAGATTTTTCCTGCTCAGGAACTGGGAATAAGCTCCTAAACTGCTTGTCGGCTCACTGTGAGAGTTCACAAAGCCTCTACCCCTCTGCAGAATACCACATTGCACCCTGTCGTTTTGTCTGCATGAATGTGGATTCACACCACAATATAACAAAAGCCTTTAGAGACAGAGACTGCAGAGGGAAAGACAGGCCCCTGATTTACACTACAGGGGGCTCCTGGTGTCACGCTGGGCTTGTAAGACCATACTGGGCACTGTCTAGAGACGCACAGTCGTAATACTGTGAGCAGACTGTTACTTTGACTGAAGATCACTGATGCAAACCATTGCCAGAAAAAGTGGTTAAGAAATCAGTGCTGTTGAGCTGTTTAAGATGTTTTTCAAACATAAATTTGAAAAAAATTGTTGTAATAGAGAATATAGAATAATAATAAAATACAAAATTATAAAGTAAACTACACACAATACTAAACTACACGACAGCACATCACAAAATACGTTTGTCAGATAAATACAACATGTGAAATTAGAAAATCAATGTCTGAGTGCAGAGTTAAGCAGACTTTAGAAATTGGTTTTGAAAATTTTAGTAGAACTGCAGCCCCTCAGGTTGTCTGTCAGGCTGTTCCATTAATTTGTGGCTTACAACGAAAAGGTATGTTGCAATACTCATACAGGGGATTTCTCCGTCTTTACTGCTTACCAAACTCACAGAACATACAGTGCTTGTTTTATTCATTCATGTCTTGAAAAGGAAAGTTTGACTCTGATAAAAATGTCACACTTGTGTCAAACAAATGGAACCCTATGGATGAAAACCAAACACATTTTAAATATGACAAAGGTTTGATTATAGACTCTTATATGCCTACCATGTCTGCACACACATTCTTTCACTCTCTTCATAACTCTATTCCTGATTCTCCTGTTTCTGTCTGATGTTCCAACAGGAGTGCCTTGGTGACCAAGACCAAGTGCACCAGTCCCTCCAGCAGCTGCAGGCATTAGGGGAACAGCTGAGGAGCCAAGTTGACGCCTCTTCCTCGGCATCCCTCCAGTCTGACCGCCTGTCACTCACACATCGCCTAACAACACTGGAGCACGCCCTTCACAGGCAGCAAGAAGTACTGCAGGTAGGGTAGCCGGGATTGGTAGACAGGCAGAATGAGATACACGTCCTTTTTCCTGCGAAACACACACCAGGTATGTGAATAAGGGGATATGATTAGTAGAGCATCACTTTTGTGTTCACAATGTGTCTGTCTGATTGTTTCTAGTCTGGATCTCAGGCCTGTGAGGGCTTCAGAGAGCAGCTGGACACACTGATCTGTAAGGCTGCAGAGGCAGAGGAAGTGCTGAAGGAGTCTGACCCAGTTGGCTCACCAGAGCTCACTGTGGTCGAGACACGTATTGAAAAACTCAAGGTATGAAAAATGCTGCTGTCCCAGCTGTAGCCGTCGTCGCTTTTTGTGAAGTGAACATGTAATATAATTCACTCCAGTAAAAAGCTTTGAATTTAAATGATTTGAATGTTTTTCCAGGTTCACCTCTTGAAGCTGAGCAGTTTTTCTCCAGACCTGGAACGTGTGAATGAGTTGGTGTACAGGTTACCAGTCAGCGACAGAGATGTTAAACGGCTTCAGAGTCTAAACAGAGCCTGGGCCACTCACTCTGCTCACCTTACTGAGAGGCTCAGGTAACTTAAACCTTCATATTACACTTGTTTGTAGTGACACTGTAAACTCTGAGCAGTCAATAGCCACCACATTGCAAGCCCAGCACCCACAAAAATAAATATTAATAACTTTAGTTTGCACAAATTGCAGAACTTGGATTTTTTTTTGTTTGCCCTGAAACATAAAACTTGGATCATCTCTGTAACAACTGTCTTTTCACAAACTTGGGAGGTTATTAAATAAAGATAAAAAACTGTACTTTTATACTGTATATCTTTGTAACAAGATATACTTGAAGAAACTGTTTTATTTTTAACTAAGATATCAATTAAGTATTTACAGATTCATAATAACATACTATTTATTATCAGCCAATAGACCTTCTGGTTTAAACGCCGTTGAATAATAAATAAAAAGGTTAGTTACACTGATCCTGAAGATACCTTGGAGATGTCTGTAGATGTGTCTTTCATTTTGAGATGAGATCACAGCCTGGCAATTCAAATATTTTTATGTAGCCAAAATAATGAGTATAGATAATGTGTAAAGTAATAATAAAGGCAATAGTGGCAGTTTTTTAATGAATCAGTCTTCTTGAATGCTGATATGGATGTTTCTAATGTTTTTCTCTCCAGCAAACTGCAGTCATTGTTGCTCCAGCAGCAGAGTTTCCTCCAGAAGTGTGAAGCCTGGATGGATTTCCTGTCTCAGACTGAACACAAGCTGGCAGCTGAGATCTCAGGCAACTACCAGAGTCTGCTGGAACAACAGAGAGACCATGAGGTCAGAGGGTCACTGTTTGTGTATGAGTGCACGTACAATAGCAATGCATGCTGTGTACTTAGTGTTGTCGTTGGTTCTGTACAGTGTATTAATTGATAAATGTACTTGCAGTTGTTCCAGGCAGAGATGTTCAGCAGACAACAGATTCTTTACTCCATCATCAGTGATGGGCATCGTTTGTTGGACCAGGGACAAGTGGATGACAGGTAAACAAACACACAGTTCTGTATGTTAGTTTATCCGGGCCCAGGAAAGAAATGTATCAAGCCAACTTACTGTTCTTACTCTTAACAGCGATGACTTCAGTGTGAAGCTAGCACTACTGAGCAATCAGTGGCAAGGCGTAGTGAGACGAGCCCAACAGCGAAGAGGCATCATCGATAGTCTGGTTCGCCAGTGGCAGAACTACCAGGAGATGTCAGAAAAGCTGCTGCGATGGCTTCAAGAAGTGACCCGTGATCCTGATGTACTTCAGCCAGGAGAACCAGTCGCACTGCAGCAGGCCAGAAACCTGTTAGATCAGATCCAGGCAAGGACTATTTAAAACCTCATTACCTTACTAAAATATATTTTTTTCTGAAATTAGTTTATTTAAAATATTTATGCTGTACTATCTCAGCCAGCCACCATTCTAATTAAAATTAATTTCAGGTATATGGCAGCTGGATTAGGTTGGGAATGAGTTCAAACACTGACACTCCCACTTCGCCTTTAAAGAAATTATATTCTCATACAGCTTGTTTGAAGTGTTTGATTTTTTTATGAGGTCACTGAAAAAGGACATTGAGACAATTTATATAGTGCAGAGCCTCAACTTTTTAAAATAACTGAACTGTTCGCAAACTTACTGTATATCCCATTTCATCTCAGACATTGGTATGTATTTATTTACAGAACCATTCTGGGTATTGTTCCTTCCTATCTGTCTTGTCTTTTAACAAGAAAAAATGGAAGTCACAATCTCCGTTCTGTGGATACTCTACAGTTTGTAATCCCTAAAGTAAAATCTGAACTGGGCAAGAAAGCATTTAGGTTTTCTGCACCTGATGCTTGGAATACATTACAAGCTCAACTTAAACTTAAAGTCCTTGTTCCACTGAGTGAGTTTAAAGTGTTGATGAAATCCTTACAGTCTACCTGGTCTGTGTGCAAGTGTTATGTGTGAGCAAGTTTAAATGTTGCTAATTTTTATGTATTTGTTTACTGTTTTTAATGTGACCATGCTGCTGCCCTCTTGGCCAGGTCTCCCTTGTAAAGGAGATCTCTGATCTCAATGGGACTAACCTGGTTAAATAAAGGCTAAATAAAAAAAAAAATTCATACCACTCAGCTTAAACTTAATTTAGCAAAAAATGCACCTAAACAAATCTAAACCTTCTAATGCTCTAATAAACCCTCACCCTTTCTCCAACCTTAGAGTCCCTTAGTTAACCTGTATCCCCTCTGCCCTCTGTCTCTGTCTCTGCTCCTCCAGCTGAGGGAGCGAGTGCTTCAGAGGCAGCAAGGAGGCTACATCCTGACTGTGGAGGCCGGCAGGAGCCTGCTGCTGTCAGCTGATGCCAGGGCTGAGTCCACCCTGCAGACGGAGCTGATGGAGATTCAGGAGAGGTGGAGGCACGCCCACCACCGTCTTGACCAGCAGAGGAGGGAGCTGAATGGTTTGCTTAAGGTCAGACATTAGCTGGAATATTCCTGAAGCTTCATTGTGTTTATTTTGTTACATTATCTCATAACAACACAGTTAAGTCTGCTTTGAGTTTTTTTTTTTATTTTAGGCTAATTATTTCCATTCATGCTTTATATTTTTTAGCCTTGACTATTACCAATTTAATTATGTTATAGTGGCAATTTTTGAGGTTTGCTGAACAATCAGTGCTGCATTATTGGACATCCTGCCACAGGAGGTCTTACTTGTTTACAGTCGGTGTTGCAGGCTAAGCTGTGTCTCCAAATGTCAAGGGTGCTGAAGGGCATCGGCCCATTTAAGCCTTAAATGAGCCAACCTGGCTGTACATGTAGGGCAGTGAATCCAGGTTATGATTTTAATTATGCAACGTTGCACCTTCAGTCCTGAAAAGAGCTGAAGTACAGAGATGTAGCACTCGGGCTTCCATCTTCATAGGAATAGCATCTCTACACACTCAGGACACTCAAGCTTTACAAAATGGCACCAGTGCACAAAGATGAAAAAGGTCCAGCCTGTGGCACACATCCACAATTAAACACACACACACGGACTGCAGGCACTGCAGTGAGCTGTGATGATTTGAACCCTGTGAGGTGGATGTTACAGGCTGCGTTAGTGCCCTGTTTTGAAAAGGACTGAATGACGCAGTTCAAAAAATGCATCCAAGATTTCAGCTTTTTTGTCGAAGGTCTTTGTCATAACCTCATTCTCTTACAATCTCATTTTCTTCCTCAGTTTACACAGCTAACATCGCTATTCTTTATAACATGACTCTTGCTTCAGCTATGCTACTTTGCAGCATTTCTTTCCAAATATTACCATGTTTAATCCTGCACAGGACTGTGTCCTGAACTCTAAAAATAGCCAAAACCCATGCCCTTTGGAGCAGAACCTCCCTCGTTTGTTATCAAGCTCTGTTAATTCTCTTCTTTGGCTGGTGGATTTTTGCTGAATCATTCTTTCTCATGGTGCTGCTTGGGAGGCTCACAGCTAAGTGGGCCATCTATGGCATAAGAGGTGATGTGGGCTGGCTTCAGCCATGCATTGATGTGTGCCTCTGTGTGAGTGTGTGTGTGTGCATATGAGGTGTGTCTGTTTATGATTCTGCAGCTCTGCTCTCATTGATGCCACCGCTCCTGCTGCAGGAAGAATTTATAGCAACTTCTCTCTGTGAAAGAGGGTCTGCTGTCCATGCATATGTATGTGCGTTTGTGTTTTCTGCTCTAATTCTTATTGTATGTGTTTGCGTAGAACTGGGAGAGATGTGAGAAGGGCATAGACGTGTCACTGGAGAAACTGAGAGCCTTCAAGAGAAAGCTGTCTTTGCCACTGCCGGACCACCATGAGGAGCTACACTCAGAGCAAATCAGATGCAAAGTAAGGGATTATAACACACACACACACAATTTCTTTATTTTTTTCCTTTTAAGTGAGTTTGTTAAATCACTGCACAGACTCTCCTTAGCTCACTCTTACTATGGTTTTCTCTCATTAAACACATGCTCACACTGTCTCTCCCTCTTTCACACATTCACACACATGCACACACCCACAGACTCGGACTTGCCCTACGATTACCTCTTTAATCTGGCTGCTAGGACAAACAGATAAACAGACAGATCAGCAGCAAAAAAAGAAATAAAAAACATCTGTATTCATCGAGCTGCTGTCCAAGTGTTTGACCTTGCTTGTTCAGTAGTCAGGTTTGTTTTATTTCCGTGTTGGGACGCAACATTTTTGATGTTTCTCTCATTTAAAGAGTGATGCTTGGTAATTTTGTTGCTCTGTGCGTGAGCTTGTCTTGTAGTAAACAATTGTTAATATGACTAATTGATGTCAGGAACTTGTTTACTTGATTTACTCCTACAGAAATATGTGTGAACATTTAGGTTATGATCACTTTCAGTTCATATTAAGCACTGGTCACTGTGTGCAGTCATGTTTGATGCATGACACGTCCTCAGATCCTCGGGGAGGGGGAAGGCTTTGTGAGTAGCTGCACACAGTTAGCATCAGCTGAGGAGAGAGGGGGTGGGGAGAGAGAGAAGGAGAGAGAGAGGCTGCATGCGCATGAGAGAGAGAGAGAGCGAGAGCGAACGCATCCTTGTGTGCTGTAGGGGTGTATGTATGTGTGTGCATGTGTATGCTTCCTTTTGTGTGTGTGTGTGTGTTGCGTAATGGAGGCATTCGCCCAAACCACAAATGATTACAGCACAGCAAAACCGTCACAGTGACGGAGGAGGAGGAGATGCAAGGTTAGATGCTTCTGTTACCTTGTCCTGTCTTTATCCTTGTAGCTGCTTTATTTTAACTGAATGTGATACGTTGCTGTTTTATGCTGTTTCAGAAAACCAACACTGAATTCCTGCATTTAGCAGATCTGTCATTTTTCAACATGCCTTGCTGTAACGTCTGCTGTTTTGCATTTTCTCACTATTTCTGAGGATGCTGAGCTTCAGTAGAGTCTGTGGTTTTCCTGTTTGCTCTGACTGTGACTGTGAAGGAATAATTCTCTCTTGACAGTCCAGTTTCTGCTTTTGGATTTAAGGCTAGGGGCTATTTGTCTGTTTCCTTTATTGATATCTTGTCATGTCGTGGATGCAGGAGTTCGAGAGCAGTGTGGAGGGCTGGACCGATGACCTTACTTCCTTGTCCCTGCTGAGGGACTCCTTGGAGGGCGTGGTCAGTGCCGATGACATCACAGTCCTACAGGAACGCCTCCAGCTGCTACAGCGCCAGTGGGAAGAGGTCTGCCACCAGGTAAATACACACAATACACCTGCCTGTGATTTTCATTTACCAGTAAGTGAGCAAGTGCTTTTCCAGGGTAATGTATGACTTATTTACAGTTTTATCTGCTCGTTCTTTTGGATTTAAACTGGCTGTTTGTTAATACATCTCAACTAGCAGAAGTATCCATAACAGATGTAAAATAAGAGAAATGTGTGTTAAATAAATTTGGCATGTACCCTTAGCGCATTCTTATGCAGAATGAGTAGATATTAAAGATAGATAGAGCTAACAGCTGTAGTACATTTGGCAGAGTGAGAGCTCAGCTGTGGTTAACTTTTTATACCCAGTTAATGTGTAAGGCATTACAGGACCAACACTGCTATTGTGAGCTGTGTGTTTGCTGCCTTAGTAGGTTTTTGTTTTTGTTCTGTTTAGCTTTTTCTGATTATAGCATACACAGAGATTATTCAGAGATCTTAATATTTTGTCTTTGGTTGTTCCACCAGTTAATATGTTACTACATCTGTCTCTCAGCCTTTTCACTTCTCACTTCCTCCATTATTTATATTCCATTTCTGCTGCTCTTCTCTAATATTCTCACTCTCATCCTTGTGTTTTTCTCTTGTCCTCTGTCTAAAAATCAACCTGTTTGCCCTTCTGTCCCCTCAGCTTTCCCTGCGCATGCAGCAGGTGAGCGAGAAGTTGAATGAGTGGGCCGTGTTCAATGAGAAGAACAAGGAGCTGTGTGAGTGGCTCACACAGATGGAGAGCAAAGTCTCTCAGAATGGGGACATCAGCATTGAAGAGATGATTGAAAAGCTACGCAAGGTAATTTCAGTACCCAGTCCGTACAGAAATATACCTGAAATGAAAATATGTAGAAACGAAAGAACATGTACCCTTGATGCATACAGATGTGTTAAGTGCACAGTAGTGAAATAGTTGTCTTTCAGAAGTGCATAGATTATAGGCAAAAGTTACTTTTTCACTGTGATCAGCCGGGTTGAAACCACTTTTTAATCAAACAGTATCATTTGAACGCAAGTTTCTGAAGAATATAAAAAATTATCTGCACAGTAGGTACATTTACTGATGTACTACTTAATCACAACGCTGGACAAATACATGCATTGTACATCACATTGACAGCTCCCTGTGTTAACCTGCTTGCTGTTTGTCCCCCAGGACTACCAGGAGGAGATCAGTGTCGCTCAGGAGAACAAGCAGCAGCTGCAGGTTATGGGCGAGCGACTGGCCAGGTCAAGCCAAGACAGCAAGGCAGCCGAAATCCAGCACAAGCTCAGCAAAGTCAGTGAACGCTGGCAACACCTGCTGGACCTCATTGCTGCCAGGTGGGTTTGCAAGACTCAAGACCAGGCAAAGAGTGGAGAGTATGTGTGCGTTTGATGGCAGAGTTTCAAAAGGTGGATAAGAATTTAACACAAGTTGGAAAAAATCGTGCTTCAGACATGTGGTTCAAAGAGTTCAGGGTCAGTTGATAATAGCACAGATCATATTTAACATCAGTTCTTTCTCTGATTAGTGATGGGCTCTGTGAATAAATAAAACAAGTTGAATATATAATGTTATCTTGAATTGACAGTGTGATGTCAGTTTACCTATTTTTGAAAAGCCAGAGAGCATCAAACCTGCATACACTGATGCCTTTGATTTTTCATTTTCTCAATATAAACTCAAAGCTAAGAGTCTAGGTGTTTGCACTTGACCCTGCACATCCCTCTTTGTATCAAACCTCTTGGTGAAGACAAGTAGATATTAGTTAAGACATGTCTTGGCTTGGTTCCATAACCATGGGAAATTAATTTTACCACAGTGCTGCTGAGGTGCTTCATTAGTTCCCTGCTGGTGTCAGTGGGACATCCAGTCAGTGGAGCTGCAAAACAAACAGGCAGAGATCACAGTCCTCATCCCTCCTCAGCTGTCTTTTGTTGTTTGCTTTTAGCTTTTTGGTCCTCTGGATGTTGCTGCCTACCAGAGTTGCAGCCAGTCTTCTACTGACTGAGTCGATCTAAAAGATACTTTGAAACTAGCGAGCAACATGCGTTTTTTTTTCTGATGACTTAATATGGAAAATATGGAAAAAATAAACTCTCCTTTCTTTGTTGCACACTATAAGTTAATGACCTGACCCAAGCTGACTCTAACTACCCCGGCTGTCCCATCCCCCCGTCGGCTGTCTTCCGGCTGTTGCCCTCTGGGACTGTGTTGGAGGAGGGAAAAAGGGGAGGACTGTTTCTGACTTTATACAAACAGCTGCCGTTTCTTTGTCTCTTATATCCTCTCTTTACTAAAGACAACAAGGAGGGTCAGTTTGTTCTGTCACAGTCAGCAGAGAAACATTTCTAGTTTTCTTTATTTTTTATCTTATTGAGAGATCCGTCAGTGGTGTATTTTTTTAGATACAAGATTTTACTATTATTTTCCTGCAAATATGTCTTTGGAAAACTTTTCTTCAAGTGTCCATTGAAATGTGCTTACATGCATGGAGCCTACAGCCGTTTCTTCTGTTCACACCGTCTGTATGTATGTGGTGTCTGGTCCTCCAACACAGTCCAGCTCTGCAGCACATGCCTCTGACTGTAAGTCTCTTTTTAGAAACAGCAGTACTTGTCACTCTCAGGCACTCACACTTTACACACTCACACATGCCTGTTTGGGGTTCTCTTTTTTTAACCTTGGAGAGCAACAGTTGAGAAGCCAGTTGTGCCACCCCGCCTCTACCTGCTGATCCTCCCCCTATGTGCGGACAGAGTTTAGAGAAAGTCCCACGTGGAGCTCGCAGACGAAAGAGAGGAGTGTTTGGATCAACACGCTAGCGCTTCTTAACATTAACGTTGTCTTTGAGAATCCTGCACCCCCATGGTTTTGGACTTAGGGACAGATAATATGGCAGGATGCTCGAGCGAGGAGGATCTGCCGGACTGCGACTGTGATGCCAACAGGCAGGATGATAATTATTAATGCTGATGCTTTTTAAAAGACAAAAATGTTGATGTTTAAAAAACATAGATTTAGACCCATGCACTTTAGGCTACTTTATGTTTTGCTCTTCAGATATATAATGTTGTGTTGTAGTTTGTTAACCAGCTCCTGTTAAAGTATGTAGAATCACACATAAGTAGAACTAACTGATCATTGTTATGATTTAAAATGTCTGATTTAGTCTGGGTTGATGCATCAAGTCCTACAGAGTAGTTTTAAGGGTGTTTCTGCCCTACATGCTTTAAGCTTTTTTTTCCCAGGGAGATTGTTATTTTAGCTTCATGATGATTACACATCTGGTTTAACTAGTATTTAAAAATAGTTTCCTAAGTTTTGTCTTAACCAGCTGGTATTCCTGCATAGGGTGGATTGACAACAGAAGACAATTAAAACAATAGCAGGAGTGTTAATGTTGGTGTGAGAACAGCATCATGTGCTGACTCACATCTCATCTGATCAGACCTGATTCACTGAAGCTGTGCAACCTAGTGCAAAATGCAAACACATTTTTACAAATTTGATTATTTTCCATTTGTGTTTGAGGACTGTTGTCTGCAGATGATCATGTTTGCGTCTGTACAATATATTTTCATACGGCGTGAAGAGTTAAGCTACTGTGAGATGCCTAACAGCTAGTTTAGGAATTTGAGACGTGGTGTGCAGCTGATTCAATGCAGCACCGAGTGCACAGCAAATTATAGCTGCAGGTGATAAACATTGTTTCTTATACCAGTACTGTCAGTCCCTTGATAACACTGAGGATATGTGGAGGAGAGCTGCTAATGCATCTATTTTTAGAAAAGTATGGGCTTTTGTTTTTTATGCAATAAAGAACATCTGCAGCCTTAAATCCTACCAAGTCTGTGTGGTGAGACACTAAGAGTTGCATTGCTTTGCAGGGTGAGGCGCTGAATGTTTGACAAGTGGCTGTAAGAACTGGATGTTGGCTCATATAGTTCACATTTTATAGATTGCAGTGGCCAGTGTTTGAAAATATCTGGCGCTTGCAGATCCAAAATGGTCTCCAGTTGCTGTGTGGGGTTAAATAAGGTTTCGTCACTTCCCGACAAAAATATCTGCTCAGATGTGAAATATTACTCCTCCTGCTCATTTTACTCCTCTGGTCTGTTAAACTGAACATAGAAACATATAAACTCCTCATTATTTGGGGTTCACAGTATTAATGGAGCCACAGATTGCTTTCTCTATTATTTTTGGTTAGATTTTGTCTATGTTAAATAATAAAATTTAAATCTGACACTTTGCTTCAAAGCTTCATTTGACATTTTGCACGTATTTCAACAAACACTGATTTCAACTGGGATTTGCTTTTATTTGACTGTTAATCAATTGTACTTATATTTATGTATATTTGTGAGCAAACTGTGCAAGAATCTGTCATCATTTTCCTTTCCACTTGTGCTAATATTGACTACTTCTCTGACTTTGTTTCTGTACCAGGGTGAAGAAGTTGAGGGAGACCCTGGTGGCAGTGCAGCAGTTAGACAAAAACATGAGCAGCCTGCGTTCTTGGCTCGCTCACATCGAGACTGAACTCTCCAGGCCCATCGTCTACGACACCTGTGATGACCAGGAGATTCAGAGGAAACTCAACCAGCAGCAGGCAAGAGGGCCACACATACACAGTCCTGGGCTACGCAAACAGAGCAGTTTATCAGTGTGTTTACAGACCTTTTGATAAATTCAATATTGGGTGATTTTGTGTTGGAGAGTTTAACATTTGACCAGTATGTGGTCATCGGTCAGCCCCTTGTTGCACACTAACTGTATGTACACTCATATGTACAAATGTCCTCACAAACACAAAAAAGCACATATGTATGTTGTGAGTATGTACTTTCTGTAAAGTCTAAATTGCAGCAGGACCATATGACTCAAACTGAGGCGGTGGAAAAGGAGTGACACTGAAGCACATGAGGAAATCAAAGCATGACTCACACATACAGCTCTAAATGTTTGTGTAAAGACGGTCCACTGTAGGTGTCAGTAGACTTCCTGCTGCCAAGTTCCTGCTCTAAATTTGGACTGGATTCTGGGACCCCACTGACCTCCTTCCTCTCCAGAGCGGCACAGTTAACTTGCCCATGGATTTACTGTATTTTAGCAGGGTGACTGAACTCCTTCTGTAAACTATTGGGAGACATTTGCTGATTCAATTCATGGCACAAACAGAAGCACAGATGGAGCGAAGACAGAAAGATAGGCCAAGGGACATCAAGCAGTGTTTACAGAAATACAAAATGCTGAATATGCAACTTTTATGAGCTGAAAAACTACAATTATTGTTCTGTTTGTTTTGCAGGAGCTGCAGAGGGACATAGAGAAACACAGTACAGGTGTGGCGTCCGTGTTGAACCTGTGTGAGGTCCTGCTGCATGACTGTGATGCCTGTTCAACAGAGACAGAGTGTGACTCCATCCAGCAGGCCACCAGAGGACTGGACAGACGCTGGAGGAACATCTGTGCTATGTCCATGGAGAGGAGGCTCAAGTCAGTACCTCTTGGATAAATTCAGTTTAATCTACTGCCGTCACATTATTGCTGATTTTATGAGATGATGACGAAAACACACCTTTTTATGAACTTTGTTTGTGTGTTTGGAGTTTTTTGATTAGTGATATTTTGGCAAATGTGCCCTGAACTGCACATCTGTATCAACCAAATACAATGATCCTCTGAAGTATACTACTGCTACTGTTTTTGAACATGTAAATAGACATTGCTTCCCTGATAGCTTAACTGATCTCTTTGCAGGATTGAGGAGACATGGAGGTTGTGGCAGAAGTTTCTAGATGATTACTCCAGGTTTGAGGATTGGCTGAAGACCTCAGAAAAAACCGCAGCTTTGCCGAACTCCTCTGGAGTTCTCTATACCATCGCAAAGGAGGAGCTTAAGAAGTTTGAGGTGAGTCATTTCAACATTTATTTACCAAAATTTGGAGTAAAAGACAGCTGCAGTGTTTGCATATATTCGTAGCTGAATAGACAGTGTGACCGTCTGGTTTTACGTGTGATGTTTTTATGTGTGCATGCTTTGATGTTTTCAAAGTTTCACATTAAACAAAAAAATCTCAGACGACTGCAGGGAAAATCAGAGACAGTCACCGCAGGATAGAGTAAACAGAGAGAAAGAAAAAGTCATGTCATGCTGCTGAAACTCGTTTACACTGGTCTGCTCAGCTGCTGCTGTCCGTCACTCTGCACGTGCACATTCCTGCAAGCTGACTGTCTGGCCTGGGCCACTGCCATCGGCCTATGTTGGGCCTGACTTGAAACTTCAGTCAAATGTAGAATCTAAGATCGTTCTAATTCGTAATTGTTCTAATTAGGTTATATGAGCATTTATTGCACTTTGCTCCAACGTCATTACCTGATTAAATCTTTAGCTGACTGCTGTGGCTTTCAGTATTTTTACAATGTCAACAGTTGGTAGGTTGACATGTTAACACTGACGATCTGTTATCTTCATACAATCTGGTTTTTCAGTTCCTCTAGCTGTTCTTTTTACATGTTGAGCCATGATGCAACCATGCACTTAGACACAACCGTAGCTGCAAAACAAAGCACCTTTTGTTGTTCACAGGTCAATTTATAACCATGTTCATGCAGTTATTTCAGATGTATTCAATTTAGTTTCAGTGATAACATGTGAATTCACTTTTGTTGTATTGAGTTTTTGTTTGTTCGTAAGAGGAAATACTCGTCAATTTAGATGTAATGCAGTTATTGAGAGGACTTTCAGTTGGGTCATTTGAATGATATTGCACAAAGGTGTCCTCACTTCTGTTGTACACTGTATATATATATATATCCTATGTAGAGTTATAATATGTGTGTGTTTTGTCACAGGCCTTCCAGCGTCAGGTGCAGGAATGTCTGACCCAGTTGGAACTTATCAACAAACAGTACCGTCGTCTGGCGCGGGAAAACCGCACAGACTCCTCCTGTCGTCTCAGAGAAATGGTGCATGATGGGAACAGGCGGTGGGATAACCTGCAGAAGAGGGTGGCTGCCATCCTACGGAGACTCAAGGTAACGTAGTCGCTTTAGGGCATTTGAATTTAAAGTATCCACAGATTTCCTCTCCACTGAGTCTCACAAACCCTTATTCTGTCATTACGTTTAGCCACATGCAGTGTTTAGAACTAACTTCTATAACCACTCTACTTCATTTACACTGAAATTATTTGGAAACATGTTAGTTATGTTGTCTGTCTGCTTCTGTTCGTGCAGCACTTCATCAGCCAGAGGGAGGAGTTTGAGACGGCACGAGACAGCATCCTGGTGTGGCTGACAGAGATGGACCTCCAGCTCACCAACATAGAGCACTTCTCTGAGTGTGACGTACAGGCCAAGATAAAACAGCTCAGGGTAAGACAGACGCCATGTTTGAATACGCTTAAGATTCAAGATTTGGCTCTTTGAGGGCACAACAGCAGTGAATTTAGTTTGACAAAGAACACAACTGACTTAAAATTTAAGAGAGTTCTGTTCTAAATATGAGAACGGTAGGAAAATGTAAAAGCAGCTCAAGCTAGGTTTCAGTAGAAAGACTCTGCCTTTTTTCTGATGTTAAAACTGTTATTTGATCAATTGATTAATCATGGGATATGTGTTCAACTGCAGCTTTTACAATCATATAATTATTAAGTCGCCAAACACTACTGGGTAAAGCTTCTCTGGTTTGTATCACTGTTAATTGAAAATCTCGACATGTCCCTTTAAATTAAACTAGACTGTGATGCAAATGTGCTGTTTTTTTATTGGTTGCTTAATTTGAGAAATATATTTCCAGGCGTTCCAGCAGGAGATCTACCTGAACACGGGGAAGATCGAGCTGGTGTTCAGGCAGGGTGAAGCTCTGATTGAGAAGAGCGAACCTCTGGATGCAGCCGTTATAGAAGAGGAGCTGGAGGAGCTGCAGAGATACTGTCAGGAGGTGTTCGGACGAGTGGACAGATACTACAAGAAACTCACACGACTGCCTGTGAGTAAAGATACGCAGAAATTTTAGCTAGCTGCAAAAATATATTTAACCAATATTCCTGCATTGGAAATGTTGAACATGCAGTACTTTTTTCTTAGCAAGACTTTTCAGGACAGATTTTTATCAGAACAACATAAACAGTTTAAACAAAAGTACAAGCAGGAGTTTTGTCCTGAGACACAACTGTACTCTGTTATATTAGATTTTAATTAAATGGATTTCCTACTGAAATGTAACAAAAGGGAGGTAGACCGCATTGCAACAGGAGCATTTTTGTTTGTTTGTTTGTTTGTTTAGTCGTGTTACATTTGAAAATTGAACTCCTCCGTCAACACATTACAGCATTTCTCACCAGATCTGCCATGGTGAAAACATGTCACATCATAAAGTGTCACACTGACAGCTGTTTGGAAACAGGAGACACTCACTTCTCTGTTAGCATGTTAACAGTCAGTACGACACACATGTTGACCTCACAGTACCTCAGAAACTGCACTCTCACCCGTTTAAATGAACAAAGCTTTAATCTGTGTAACCTTCACTGTATCTGCTTCCATTATTGCTTTCCCTCTACTGTCCTGCATTCTTCCTGCCAACATGTTCTCGTCTGTCTCTCCCAGCTGGCAGATGATGAGCTTGACGGATCGGACAGAGAGCTGGAGATGGAGGAGGGTGGAGATCTCACTGAGCTGCAGTGGGGCGACTCGTCTTTGCCCCGGACGTCCAGCCGTCCAGCGTCGGGTACAGCAGCCCTCATCCGGGCCGACCGCTCGGGCCGCGACACCCCGGCCAGCGTGGACTCCATCCCGTTAGAGTGGGACCACGACTACGACCTGAGCAGAGGTCTGGAGAGTCCTGGAGGACGAGGCAACGGGGAGAGGAGTCGAGGTCAAGAGGAGGAGGATGAGTATCTGAGGACGGCTGCCACGGTGCTGTCAGGTTGGTCGACTCTACTGGCTCAGTGGATATTTGCCGTTTCTGGTGGATTCAGATATAAGATGTTCCACTAACACATTATTTCAAAGGTCTATAACTGTCTAATATCTGGAAAGAACCATACAGTGTGGTACTGATTGCTCAGGAATCGGAAACAGTGTTGAGTTAGAACATTTCATATGAGTCCATTTAATTCCAGTAGATTAGCGTCATGTGTAAAGTGTGTTTGTCTGCAGGAAAGCACACTAATCATGATATACGGATAATAATAATAATGCTTCCAACAACTAAAGAATCTGTGACTTCCCTATAATTTGTGCCAAATGCTGTACTTCTTTTCAGGAAACTTCAAACATTAGGAAGACTTTGTTACCTGGTTTTTGTGAGCATAGAGATGCTTATAAACATTTGAAAAATAGGTTTGGTAAATAACAGCAACTGTCCTGTAATTATTTGGCTGAATTTTAAATTTATTATAATGTAATTTAAGTATTATTTTGATATAAACATTTTAGTTGGGTAAAATTTATCAGATTAAACTGGTCAGAGAGGCTTTAGTGGTGAGGAAACAACAATTTCTTATTAACTTTCAGAAGCATGAGAGAAAACTCGACACTCAATCTGCCTTTAGAAAAACATGGGCAATAAAAACAAATATAGTAATGACTGTGTGTCCAGTGTTGTAATGTCGTTGTACAGCTGTTTGCTGTTTCTAACATGTATGTCAGCTTATTAAATGAAGTCCAGTTGTTAAACTTGTACCAGTTAATCTGACAAACTTAGTCTTCCCCACAATTTATTAATAAAAACAGCAGAAAAACACAAACGAGGAGCAAAATCAAAGAGTTGGAGCTCTGAGGTAAAAGTGAAGATCTGACATCACTGCTAAATGATTGTCAGGTTATTCTAGTTTATCAGAGATGCCTCGTTGAGTCGTGCCTCCATTATAAGTAGTGTATGTTGTATGTCTTTCTTCCCAGATGTAGTTATCCCAGAGAGCCCAGAGGCCTATATAAAACTGACTGAGAACACATTGAAATCGTCCTCTGGTAGGAAACAGCATAAGTTCGAAGAGCATGCCATCAACTAAATCACGCTTTTGTTTTTTTAACAGCAGCTTACTGCCACACTAAGAGGCATCATTCAGGCTGGATGTTCCATCATCTAGACAAGTCTTTGTATATCTGCATGCAAAGATGTCACCATCACTACTTCCATCGCATTTATAGCGTTGTGTTTTTTCCTCATTCATGTCACATCTAATTAATTGTGTGAAATCCTGATTTCTGTCTTCTCGTCTGTGATGATTTGCCCTTTTTGTTGCATTTCATTTACGCATGCCATCTCAGCATCATCCTACATCAACAGCATGCTAACGGAAATGTTGTCATTGAAAATTTGGCCCGTTCTTTCTCGTTTTTAAAAATCTGACTTTGTTTTCGGTTTAGGTGAACCGGGTCAGCTGGAGGCCAGTCTGAGACAGCTGGATCAGGCTTTGGATGCAGGACGATATCACTTGCAGCAGAGAGAAGTCACCGCTAAACGCTGCAGTCCCGACATCGACTCCACATACATGGGCTACGTGAGTCTTAAATCACATCATGAGTAATACGTTAACCATGTCTAATATTCCTCCAGCGTATAACATTATCATTTATCATTATCTTTATAGAAACTTTGCCTCTATCTAATGGTTACCCGCTGCAGTGGTACTTAACAGTAAACATTTTCAAGTATGATTTGTCAAAGCCTCGAAGTTTTATTCTGGCATTTTTATTTCCAAAATAAAAAGAAACTAAGAATTTAGTTTGGTCACTTATGACAAACAAATCTCATAAGCACAGAGTATCTCATGAAATATTAATGGTTAGATATTTTGTTGTTACTCTTCCTGATAATAAATCAGGAGTGTAATCATTTTAGCCTGCATTACTTGGAAGCCACGAGAACAAATAAACAAAAAGCGTTATCTAAATACAATAAATGCATGTAACGTGTTATTGTATCCCTACAGATGCGTCTGATGGGAGAGTGTCGCGGCAGCATAGACGCAGTGAAGAGAGCAGAGGGAGAGCTGACTGAAGACGAGGACGACATGCCAGGACTCACCAACCCCACCAGCCCAGACATGCAGAGCGCAGGTCAGTTACACACACACACACACACACACTGTACACTTCACTGTACACACTGTATGGGCTGTGTTAAATGATCTTTTAATTTATTTTTTCCCCTTCCAGGAGTGATCGAGCGCTGGGAGCTGATCCAGGCTCAGTCTCTGAGTGAGAAGCACAGACACAAACAGAACCTGCCGCAGTGGCAGCAGCTGATCTCAGATCTGCAGACCATGAGGGCCTGGTTGGGTCAGTCGGAGGCCGAGCTCAGCCAACTGCGAGGGCTTGATCTCAGCACCGACATACACACCATCCAGCTGAGAATCAAGAAGCTCAAGGTATGTCAACTGTATATCCGTGTGTGTGGGGCTCAGTTGCTTTGTTAGAGCTTTGGAAAAGATTTTAAAAAATATCTCAACATAAAGGAATTTCTACTAAAATGTTTTCAGTAGCATTCATCTCTATCTGTGGGACAAAATCTTGCTCAATCTATTTAATGTCTGTTTTTAACTTTCTTGCATTTGATAACTGCAAAAATCAGAATCACATTTTTAGTAATTTGTCATCCTCGGCTTTCTTTGCCTTATCTGCGTCAGTCCTAGCGTAGTGTATTATCAAGGACTGTACATAAAGTACAGTTTGGCTGCAGTAATTTGACCCCACTCATATTTCCAGTTGAAGGTGCTGACAGTGTTGTCCTTTCATGCATCAAAACACATCAACACAAACACACACACTCACACCTCAGTCTCTAGCGCACCATTTGATGCCTGTAAAGCATTTGGAAAGATATCACAATTCTATAAATACACCGCTATGAAGCCAAGTAGCCTACATCCACTGTGCGTCAACCTCAGTCTAATCCTGCTGCACTCTTGTATGTCAGCACCTCCTCTGTTCTCAGCTTCCTCTATCTAGTAGCACCATAAAGTCTGGGCCGGTTCAGGCCTCAGTGCCGGTAAAATGAATGGCCTGCCTCACGTGTGTAGATGCTGTCATGAATCATTTTTACTTCTCTTCATCAGGAGCTGCAGAAGGGGATGGACGCCCATAAGTCAGAGGTGCTTTCCATCAACCTGAGCAGTGCAGATTTCCTCCAATCAGACCCCGACTCTGAGGAAGCGTGGGAGCTGAGGGACCGGCTGAAGGAGATGAACTCACGCTGGGATCGACTTGGTGCCTCACTGGAGGACTGGAGGGAAGAGTTGCAGACAGCACTGATGCAGTGTCAGGTAACTGACACAAGCTGCAAAATAATGAGCACAGTACAAACGAAGGACAGATAAAGGAAATCCTGAACCCTTTACATCTATATTCATTCTCTCAGAATGCATCTATCCCATCATGTGTACATGCTAAAAATATAACAATTTTAAAAAGACAGAGCATATGAGTAACAGGGAGTCTAATCTCATTCATGTTGATGCAATATTTTTTTCAGGAGTTTCATGAAATGAGCCACGGTCTGCTGCTATGGTTGGAGAACATCGATCGCAGGAGGAACGAGGTGGTGCCCATCCCTCAAAAAGCAAATCGAGAAACATTACGAGCTCATCACAAAACACTGACGGTATGTCGCTTTGAGTTCTGCCTTATGTGTTGTGTAAGTCTGGCTTTCATCAGCCTTTTGTGTTACTCCACACTCTTTAGTTTGGCAAAATTCAGTAAAACAAAAGCAATATATTGTGATTTTAAGGTTCCTTTCACCTGAGAACTCTTTGGCAATCTTGTTAGATACTCTTGAAAGAATAGCATCAAGTCTAAGTCGATGTGCTAGTTGGTTCTTGTTGTGCTGTATAACAGTTTCAGAACCACTGCTCTAACAATAACTAGCAATAACTGGATGTATCTTAAATGCTTTGTGGAACAGGATTTAAAAGACAAAACAAAGCAAAACAAATTGGTGGGTTTGTAGACATGTTATCACTACAAATTGCTGGAAATTATAAAAACGGAAACTGTCCAATGGTCCTTGAACTAATTAAATTCACTAATGATTAGACAAGACAAGACAAGACAGTAGACAAGGATGGAAACTAATTTAAAATGTAAGTAGTCAAATGTCTACAGTATGTAGAGGCACCTGGGGGCACTTGGACAAATGTTGGACAGATGTTTAAGCGCGGGAATCTGTGTATATAGCTCCAACACCAAGTTAGAAAAGAACTGACTTTGAAAGGCAAAGATATCAGAACAGTAGGTGACTCCTTTGTCTGTTTCACTGTGTTGCAGCAAATCAAGCGTGAGCTGGTCGACTCGCAGCTGAAGGTGTCGTCCCTTCAGGATCTGTCGGCTCAGCTGCTGGTCAACACCAAACCTCAGACTCTGCTGCTGCAGACCTCAGGGCAGATCCAGGCTCAGGGCAGCGAGTGTCTGGAGGCCCAGGAGAAGGTCCATGTGATCTGGAACAGACTAAGACTGCTGCAGAGGGAGGTCAGCTCAGACCTGGAGGGGCTGGAGAGGAGACTTGAGGCCATGGACACGCAGAAGGTCAGATGATACTGAATGCAGACTGACTGGGTCACTTTGTGTTCATGTGACAAAACCTCTTCTCCTCTAGTGGCATTTCTTTTTTAGATCTGTGTATTACAATTGCTGCTTTGTTTTTCAGGACTGCTTACCGTTGCCTGTTGGCAAATCAGAAACCTTTGGATCTGCTGGTCGAGGTTCAGAGGTGACCATCCAAAGCCAAAGTCGCAAACGATTGGTAATGTTATTCCTCATAATGTGCAGTTGGGGGTCGAGTCTATGTGCTCAACAGCAAAATGACAGCACCGTCCTGATACTGCATACTCCATTCTGTTCCCCAAATAGATTTCCCAACCCTTTATTTTTAATAATAGAAATGTTTTTCCCCTTTGCAATTGCTCTGCTAACATGTACATGAAAACAAATGTCGTTGACCCCTCCCATCTCCCTGTTATGAGATGTTTTTGCTGCCCGACACCATATTGATCTGCCAAATATCACAAGAAAACCTGGCTTTTCGTTTCACTTTGATTAAACTCTTTTGTAATTGCTTAAATTTGAAATATATACAGGTTAAACAAAAACATTTGTCTTAGGTTTTCCTGTAAATGCAAGTTAAAGATTTAATTTTGGAAGTTTCTTTGAGCTTAATGTTTCAGGACTGAGTCTTGAGAAGCCAGATTTCTTGGTTCTGAAAGTCAATCACCATCACTGATTATGTTGCTGCTCTTTGGTTATTGATGATTCTTTCCCTAGCGATGTTATGGCTCTCTTTATGTTGTTTGTTATTTGTTTTTCTCTCATCTGAGGCTTTGCCTTTATTTGCCCTTGACTGAAACATTCTTTTCTTTCTTTTACCCCTCCCTGCTCATTACGTGGTACAGCCCCGAGGCAAAAGTAGTCAGGCCCACCCAGGACACCCTGAGAGCGGCCCGCGCCACAGGTACCTCTCTCCTGGACTCTAGAGACACGGGATGATGATGGAACCAGAGCTGCACCTGCCTACAAACTTGATTTTTATTCATTCAAACCAAATCAGTTCATTACAATCAGCCAACTTTTACTCACTGTCAGAGACACTTAGATCATTGTGATTTGTAGCGTCTTTCACTGGTTGCTGTAAGGCTTTAACCCTGTGTTCCATGATCCTCCCTTATTCTAGAGACCATGTTGTCAGCTCTTAAATGAGTGGGGAATCGCCTACATCAGGCCGCTCCCTTTCTCCTTTAAATGTTTTATTTCACTGCTTGTCTCTGCCCTGCTGCTTCTTGAATGGCATCATGAAATACTGCCCTGTCATACTTTTTGCTTCTCCTTCCTTTGAGTGACTCTGTAGTACCCTCCTCCCCCACTAGATGGCATTATCAGAGCCCCAGTGACCCCCTCAGCTGTTGATCTGTAGCTTTTTTTTTCTTTCTCATGTTTCCTTCCTGGTTCATTCTTTTCATAGTTTTACAGCAGGATATGATGCATTAACTCCTGCCGGTTTTCCTTCTACGTTAACTCCCAATTTCTCCTCTGTTTCCTTTCCAGACCTCTTAAGTCACCCACCTCTGTCTCTCTTCTCATTCCTGATTCAACTTTCTATGGTTTTGCCAACAATTACACACAGATGTGGTGAAGACTCAGCCTAAACTAGTCTTGCCATGAGTGTTGTAGCAAAAAATAATATCTTTGTTTCCCCCTGATAGCATCATTTGTATGAGAAGCAGAGACAAACATACACTAATGGAAAGTAGAACTCAAGCAGAGCAGGAGGTGTTGCCAGGCCCGAAAACATGAACCATCGATATAAACACACTTACATGATGAGCCTCCTCACCGCTGCAGTGTTGCAGGATGAAGGAGGACTTCATGAAATTGGCCGCAGAGCGAGAGGCTGCAGGGATGTCAGCATGTCTGACCCTCCTTCAGCCTCCGTGAGGATGAGTCGGTCGCAGTAAGAACATAGCGTTCCTCCCCTCTGAGTCTTGGCTCTTACACTGGAAATCTCCAGAGAGGCGTTTGGCAGTTCTCCTGCTCCTGTTTGGAAGAGACGTGGCATTGAACTCTCACATAGTCGGCTCTAGAGCCAGAGAGTGTCTCCCCTCCTAATCCTCCGAATGTGCACGTGTGTTCGTGAATGTTTAGTGTGTGTTCAGGTCTACGTGTGTGTGACTCTCCTGGTGTCTGTCCCTGTTGGATTTGGGTCTTCTTGCTTCATTCTTGTATTTTTCCTTTCCTTGGTGTTCAGTATTTGTTAAATATTAACTCTTTCGTCAGACATGAGTATAACAGTATTTGCAAACATCAGTTTTACAGATTATTTCTTCACATTATTATTTGTTCTGAAAGTAGTGAAAAATGCCCATCACAATTCCCTAAAGCCCAGAGAACTGTACTACGAAGTGAGGGTAGTGGGTTAGTGAAGTGGCGAAGGTGGCTCTGTTTTAACCTGCTATATCACCATGGTAACTGATGCTGCATTTAAATCAGCTGTTAAAAAAAGCGCCATCGTTTTAACAGTTCTTTTCCTGACAACATTTTTCCTGAGCGATGCAGATTTTTCAATCTGCATCGCAGGGGATACATTTTATCTGCAAGGTTGCTGAGTCATATGTTAGTTATACCACTGAACAAAGCTGTGCAGCCACAGTATCGCACACCGTGTACAGGAGACGGTGACTCAGACAGTGTATAAATATGTCTTAACGCTTGGACCTGATTAGCTGCCCTTTCACTTTGTTCTTACTGCAGCTAGTAGAAAGCAAATTAGAAAATGTTTGTCAATTGGTATTCAAATGGTAATTATCACAGAGAATATTTAATCAGTAGCATTAATTTCACTTTGATTCGGCCAGAAATTAAGTGATTTCCATGTATACTTTATTATAGGACAGTGTCAGGCCTAAATGCACTGCTTGAGGGTCATATCTGAATGTATAAATGTAAAAATGTTTAAATGGCAGCTGTCACGTTACAAATAAGTGGCTGCATTGAGAGTCACTTAGTAGTAAAGTAAATATATTAGCTTCCATGATTAACAGCATTTCCTCTCCTGAATCATTACCAGTAGCAGCATTTTATGCAGTAATACATTTATATATTCTTCATAGCTCTCTATCATGACAACCTTTTCCTCTTGACCGAAGCAGGAACCACATGATTGATCATTTTTGTGCAAATGATGCGTTAAACGCCTCCTTTATGTGAAGGAGAGTCCACAGAGCACAGAGTCTGGTAACAAAGAAAGTTGATAATTACTGTCTTTGTATTGATTTTCTCTGACTGGGCTTTTAGGTTTTGCCAGCTAACACAGTGTCAAACTTGCTCTGTAGTACAGCCCTCTAGATGTTATCAGGAGAAAAAGATTGATTCTATTATGACTTTTCCACTGATTTAATGTGGTTAGTCACATCCCAAGTACTAATAAGAGTCTTCTCAGTCACTATTTTTAAGCTCTTGAAGTTGGAGCATTTTTTACTATGTCGATGGGAACACAAACCCTCAGCCAAATGTTCTGAAGGGGATTTACAGCACAGCAGTGTTTGCAAATACTCGTGGACTCAGGTCTGCTCTCTGCTGTGTTTAACTTTTGTCTGGGTCTTCCTGCAGCCGGAGCAAATCACCAGGCGCCGCTGGATGCGTTTCCTCCCATTCTGACCTCCCAGACTTCTCCTCGCCGACCTCCTCCTCCTCCTCCTCCTCCTCTAAGGACCCGTCCTTCCTGCTGCGGGTCTTCAGGGCCGCGCTCCCTGTCCAGCTGCTCCTCCTGCTCATCATCGGTCTGGCCTGCCTGGTTCCCATGACGGAGGAGGACTACAGCTGCCACCACGCCAACAACTTTGCTCGCTCCTTCCATCCCATGCTGCGCTACACCAACGGACCTCCGCCCATATGAGGAGGAGCAGCCGAACTTATCTACCTACTGCTTTGCCAAGGACTCCACTGACTCCTGTGAATGTTTCCTCTTCACCCTGTGCCCTAAAGCAACAAACTCTTGCATTCTGAAGTGATTCAGAGGTGATATGAAGACTTCTCTCACTAACATTGCACACCCAACTCTTCTGAAGTCACCTCAACCCTTTAAAACAACACTCTCCGGACTAATCTGGAGACCCCAGTTCCCCAGTCCAAATATTTCTTGTCGTTTTAACTTAAATGTGTATATTATTTTTAAGGTTTCCGAAGAAACCTGTGAAATCATTGAGAAACAAAGCACTATTTATATACTGTATGTTGGGAGCCAAAGTCAGCTGTGCTTTTTGTCCACGATATCCAGTGCTGCTGCTATTTATTTAGTGTTCAATCAGTTAATAGATTGTTAGCTGAAGTGCCACCTTTAGTGTGGAATATTGTACCTGTAAATTGTAGAGTAGACTTGCAGTTTGAGTAGCAATCATTCACAATCTTAGGTGAGAAGAGTTTCATTCCAAAACGACACATTTTGAAGATCTACTCGGACAAAATAGACTGAAACGGCACCGAAATCAGCTCAACGGGAGAATCCCATGAAGGATGAGGTGCAGCTGCGTATTTTCTCGCTTGACATGTTTCAAAAGAACCTGCTTGATTTTTGGAAATGAAGTTTTTGTGTGACGTTAAAGCTATAATTTACAGCACTGACACGAACACTGTCGAAGGTACTGCACTGAAGCCCTCCAGCCGAGACGGCCGACTTCTTCCCCCAAAAGCCAAGGCTTGTATTCCTGTTTTGAATTTCAGTATTTAATCCTCTGGGGCAAATATAAAGAACAGATAAGCTCTCTTGTTAAAAAAAAAATCCAACTGATTTGTATATTATTGTTTTAAATGCCTTTGAATACAGTGAGTTATTTTTTTATCTTTTTGTTTGAGCATGCACTTGAGAGTCCCCTGCTTTTAAAAAAAAGCCACACAATCACCGGTAGTGTTTTAGTAGACGGCTGTGAGATGAAACAGTGTGCTTTGTAAGAACTGCGATAATTATTCTGCGGTGATGAGACACCAGAATCACGGCGTTGTTAAACAGAATCTGTAAAAAAATGAAATATGAAAATGGTTATTTATGTATGTACAGTTTGCTAATGCCGACTTCATGAAGAATAGTCTCTTTGCAAATAATAAAACATGAAGTATTTAGTTCCGTTTATTGTTGGACTTGATTTTGGGATCGGGGTGGGGGGGAAACACAGTGATGAGCAACATTTTCCCAGTCGATGCTTTTATTTATAAGTAAACAGTAAACAGATGACGGTCAAGTGAGGTTTGGCTGGATTTACACTGAACTTGACTCAAGTGTTCTGATCCAGTGGGGAGGCTTTCCACACGACTGCACTGTAAGTAAATACCTTTCGTTATCGCTTCTACGGTGACAGAAATTTTATTTGCCTGCAATTCCTACATGTCTGAAGGCAAATTAATGTTTGCATTCAACTGACAGTGTTTTGCAAGACTACTAAACTTGCAATCAGCAGCAGTCCGCTAGCTTAGACAACCTGTGTTAAATTAGAACTGGACAAATTGTGTTTTTCTTTTTAAATTCAATTAAATCCAAGGTATGAAGCATTTTGTTCCCCCAAGGAGGAGGAGGAGGGCAAAGCACAACACAATATCACTAGATATTCTGTTAATCAGGCAAAAAATGTCAAATATTGTTTTGTCCCAGCCTCCCGATTGTGACTGTGCGCAAGCGATCAAACAAGCAAGTCATGTGGAAATTTCCATGAACCGGCTGCTTAATGTATCTGCTTTATAACCGTACAGAGAGGGAGGGAGAGAGGAGAACGAGGGGAGCAGCAAGAGACGAATTATCTGGTGAGCTCGAGCTGAAGTGGACTCTCACTGAAACAATCTTACAGGTAGGTCAGTGTCACCAGTCACCAAAACCTGCCTCGAGAAATGTGCTCATGGTGAGGCTGAAATCAGGACGGCCTTGTCTCAGAACTGGAACGTGTTTTTCTGTTGCACATTGACATGAATAAGAAGTACAGTCCAGGACTAATGGTTTCTAGACTGTCCACAGTGCAAGTCTCATCTAAATAGGCCTAAAGAGTTAGTAAAGGGATGACACCAGCCATTATTTTCTTTTAGATTCGTATGAAAAGGTAAAAGTCAATCAGTGTTTCCTAAACCCAGCTATGATGTCCTTAGATGTTTTGACCACAACCTAAAGATATTCAGTTTACTGTCAAAGAGGAGAAACTAGAAAATATTCACATCTAAGGAGCTGGAGTCAGATCACTTAGACCTTTTTTTGAAATATATTACTCTAACCAATTAATAAATGGTGAAAATCACTGTTCATTATAGTCAATAGTTAACGAATAATCGATTAATGGTTGCAGCTAACAGACAGGTGACAAATTAAAGGACAGACCTCATCCACTGACCGCTACAGAGCATTTTTCTGGCAGGCTTTGAGTCTGTTTGTCCCTTTAGAGGAAAAAAAAATCACTACGAATCAAACCAAAGTTGTTCTGAGTGATTCCTTTCATCGTCATTTCTGTACTATCACGGTTTGATGGAAATGAAAATGATGTGAGTCATTTGCTTTGGCCTTCACAGTCACCACATCCTAACCCAAGTCAACAAACAAGGGAGATGTTTTCATCATCAAAACACTAAGAGGGAATATCTTTTGTTTTGAGTTTAGTTACTTGGAGAATTAATGCCAAGAAGCACTGAAGCTAATCTGCCGGTACCACTTTAGGTTCTATATGTTTCTACGTAACAGCAGGCGATAAAGGGAGAAAAAACAGCCCATAATTTGGAGCTTTCTAATAATATTATAGAGCAACAAGAAGGAAAATAGTTTTCTGAGACAGCTGTAACCTGCTGGAGGGGTCTGAGTGGTCACATGTTTTTCCAAATCATTCTTTTGTACTTTTATATCCTTGGCTGAATACAATCAGTTTAAATATCCCTGTTAATGTTGATTTCTTAAAAGAGAGACATAGGTTTTCTGCCAAAGTGAAGGGAGTTGTGTAGTTAGCTGCGTTTTTATAGCTTGGAAGTCTGAATTCAAAGCAAATTTGCTCAGTGAGTAGTTAAACAGAAGAACCATTTAGTCATTTAACTAAACTCCGACTAATTAGACTGACTGCACGGCTAATCTAGTGCAGGTACAGTGACTTTTAAATACAAAAGTCTAGCAATCAAGTTAAGCGGTGTGAAATTATGCTTCACTACCTGTCCACACACAGGATTTGTGGATTTGTTTCTGGCAGTAAATTTAAAACATGTGTGTCTGGGCTGGACAGAAAAAGTGATTTCCTATAGTTTGGGTCCTGGAAATGTTTTATAAACCTCAGTCCACACTATATACATCTAATCACATCTGTATCTGATGTCTTCTTTCATCAGTTGGATCCGATTTGCAAGCGACAAACCATCGCATGCTTGCTACATCACGATATTTGTTTATTCAAGGCGTGTAAATCCAGCCAACCTCAACATGTAATCACTGAATTACTAGACGGATAGTTGCAGGTTGTAGCTTTGATGTTGCATCAAGACAAAAATCTCTGCATCAGATCAGCCCGATGCTTTCAGTCTCTCTGGCAGACACACGCTCACGCAAACACATTTAACAAAGCAAGTTCAGAAAAAGGAAAATTAGTGCAAGTGAGCATAGAGAAGAAACCTCCTCTACACAAAAAAGCTGTGGACAACGTGAAGTTATCCAACAATAAAGCTCGGCTTCCTTCCTTCATTATGTAATCAGGGCTCCAGGATTTGATTGTGCAGTTTTTAGCTACTTGAATTCAACAGATACATCCTGAAACACTGCTCACTTCAAAATGTGATCACTGAAATATTTTTTAAGTTCAGAATTACGTATCTAGACATAAACCCTGACGTTTACTCTTTACCAATGTTGGGATTTCAGCACAAAACAAATTAAACCTTCATTTTTAACCAGTTGTGTCATTATTTAGTGTAATCATCCTTCAAATGCAGAAGTAAAAATAATGCCCCCTTAAATCCAAGAGAAAGTGCACTTTGGCGAATAAACAGAAGAATTAGCTGCTCGTCATTTTAAATCACAGTAGCTGACAGAGGGCCACAGTATGAGCTAACACCTGCTGTTCAGGAAATAATAAGCTGGACTGAAAAGCTCTTAGAGACCGAGTCGAAATCACAGATATTATGAAAGGCAGCATGTAAGATCACTGGAGCTCAGACTGCAGTGAGTTTAAAGCAGTACTTTCTCCCTAAACAGCTGTAAAATCACTGAATTTATAAATAATTCTGTCATTAATTGAAGTCAGATAGAACCTTTATCTTTCATTCTTGAACCCTTTTCACTCTGCACTTCACACATCATCCATTAAAATGACTTTTGACCTTCAGATGCTGCTCTTTGCGCTCCGTCCGTCTCATAGGATGTTGGGGCAGTCAGAGCGGGAGCCTCCGTACTGCAGGACACTCGGACCTGACGGGCTTCTGCTCGGGGTCTCGTGGCTGCCTCGAGCTGAGGAGGAGCTGCTGCCACCACCGCTGCCGCCGCCGCTGTTGTTGTTGCTGTTGCTGCTGCCGGTGGTGGAGGGAGGGTCTCTGTCAGCGTGGGACCAGGCCTGCGGTGGTCGGACTGGACGGTGGAGCCGATGAGCATCCAGCATCTCCAGCAGCAGGTCGTACAGAGGAACTTTGTTCTTGCACTTCATGCTGTAGAGATGCTCCATGCCTTTGTTGCTGTGGTTAGATTTCACAATAATGTGTGTCAATACTTCTCATTTTTGTTGTTCTTGACCAACAACTTAATGTTTCACACCCAAACTACCAACATGTTCTCTCAGCTCTCTACATTCTGGCTTTCCTACATTACATGCATCACTCAGCTTCAAGCCCGTGTTATTTCTATTGATGATTTCATAAAATAGTTAGTCTCTAGTTTTTAGTCAATGTTACTCAGGCAGGAGTAAATACTGCATTTGTTAGAGCTTGTAGCGACCAATGACGTAATAATTTTGGCCATTTTAACTGTAATAAAGCCAGTAACGTAACACCTTCCAGATAACATGCATAATACTCTTCTTTTTTTTTTTTTTACATTTGTAAACGTGTTCATGTTCTTTATTGGAATTAAGTGTCTGGACTGTCAGTCCAGTTATTTAAATACAGTTTTAGGTGAGGACTGAATCGTTTTTCCTTGAGAAATGTTTAAAAAAAGTTTTAATGAAACGTTTTACAAGGAAAAAATGTGGTAAATTCATTTGACAATGCAAGATCCAACAGAGACACTGACATGAAATTATGAATTTACATATTTAAGAAAAAAAACAATATTCTAAATGAAGATTTTGTACAACAAATACTTCTCAGATTGGCTCTTACAACCATAATTGAGGACTGAGAGCTACATGGGACGTATTCTTGATGAATGAATATGACGACTACGCCATCCACTCCACCTATTTTTGCAAAGAAATATTTTATTTCCAACAAATGCAGTCCTACTGATGTATTACTACAGTATTGGCTGGCAGTTATTGTATTTTCAAATGATTTTTCTAATTCTAGGCCAATAACGTAATGACTTATTACATCATCGGCAAAACGTTTTTACCTTACTGGCAGGTATTACGTTATTGGTTGCTACAGAGCTTATTTATTGTCAGTGAATACTACACACTGATCCTCCAGTGGGTATTTAAAGGTGCCCTGCTAAGTTTTCTTGTGAACAAACAAAAGTTCTAACTGTGGTTACAGGTAACCACCACAATGGTCCTTCATAAAATGTTTTAAAAGCAGATTATTTTAAATCTGCTTACATCTATTGTTCGCTCTCTCACAGACTTTGCTTTCACCTTCCAGTCTTTCAATGTTCATGCAATTCGTGCAATGTTGAAATGCACAACTTCACAGCACATGACAGCGGTACGGTGGGTGAATGTTTATACAGCTCACCCGTTTAAACTGTATAGAGGCTTAAAGTTACGTGTCATAAAGGGCGTGGCTGCCTTGGGTGCTACCTCAGCTCCACTCACACTTCACCTTCTTTGCTCATTTTGGATCATTCAGGCATTAGGCAATACTGCCAGTATGGCAACACAAAATAAATTACAGTGTTGTAATGAAGAAGCACTCAGAGCAGCGGTGTCACTGACTGATGTGTTTTTAAAAACGTCTGGTCAACAGTAAGAGTCTATGGCAAAGGACATGAAAAATATCACCAAACCTATTCTTTCTTTTTTTACTAAGCAAATGGTTTTATTGTACTTTACACTAAATGTACCTGACAAACCATCAGCAGATTGAAGCAACTTCTATTTACCCCATATGAGCCTCATCACAGTCTGAGATCCTCTATCAGAAACTGTCAACATGTCACTAAAGGCGACCGGATCTTCACTTCTGCTGTAAAACTCCCTGCCTGGAGAACTCGGTATCCTTTTCTAAATCTCTTCTTAGGACTCACTCTTATTGTATGGCCTAATCTGAACTGTTATTTGTTGTAACTATTTAATTAATTTATTTGGTGTTATTATATATTTTGTATCTCATTTACTTGCAACATCTGTTTTTATTATAAAGCATCCAGCAGCAGTGTTTTTCTTATACGTGCTAAATGAATAATAATATTATTAGATGAGATTAAGCATCTTCCTTAGTGATGACTCTGAGATCATTAAATAAAATATAAAAACAGACAGTAAGGGTTCCAAAAAGAACCTAACCTTTCTGACACATTCATGTTTTATCACCTTTTATCTATCACCTTGAGGAATTGCTGTGTTATCATTTAAGTATGGTCTGCAGGGGAAAATGTCTAAATCTATGACTTTTGATTTGGTAAAAAAAAAAAAAAAAAGAAGAGGTCTGATTTAGTTTTACCTCATATGCCTGATGTGGGAGAGCAGCAGGAGCAGCTGGGCCTGTCGCCTCGACTGCTGCTGAGCGGAGCATCCTGACTGGCTGATGTGATGAATGAGTGCGTCGGTGATGGTGTCCAGCATGTTCTGAACCGCCACGCTGTCATGAAGCGGCTCCATAGTTCCGGTGCAGAAAGAGAAGGCGCCTAACAGAAGAAGACAGTCAGCTTACTGCATGTTTTCCATCTAATGCACCTCTCTGTCCTCAAACAAAGGCTTCAGGGAGGAGTGTTGCACCTCAAACAAATCAAATGAATAAACTAACAAGACAAAACTCAACTTTCTACAGATTCATGTTAAGAAATGAAACAATGTTTAGCTTCAGTTTCACAAAAGAGCTGAGTCACACATTCACAGAAAAGCATTAATTTTAGATGCAGTATTTTAAACCACTAATCAAAAGTTCACAGAGCTCCAGCGGCTGAGCCTGGAGTGTCACCTCACTGGTATTTCAGTCTCTCGGTTTCCTACATAGAATATCTGAACCTCCAGGACAAACATAGCCCTCTGTGCTGTCTCATGTTGTCATGGGAACAGTTATCAGGCATATTGACGGTGCAGGCCTTTTCCAGAACACTGTGTTTGTCTAATGTGTCTGAGCAGCACTCAGAGCGACACCTCTGTGGGTGTAGTTTGACCCTGTTCAATAATAACCTGTGAAGTGGTGTGCATGCAAACAAAACTGTGCCGAATTAGAAAAATTAAACTTGATGTTTTTATTAGCAATGGATACTGTCAGTGATTCCAGGCATTAGTTTGCACTCAGTTGTTTCACGAGTTGTTTCACAAGTTGTTTCACGAGTTGTTTCACAAGAGGGTGACTAAAACTGCAAACACAGCCGCTCACTGTGAGGCACGCACTCACATTCACATTACCTTACCAGAGTTGAGCAAGATGATGGCTTTGAGACAGACGAACTCCTCAGGTCTGAGTTTGAGCATGCGGAAGCGAGAAGCGGTGGCCAGCAGCATGTCAAAGATCTCAGCCATGCCCTCAACACAGTCGCCTTCGTTCCTGGAGAGCAGAACGGAAAAGAAACACAGAGGCTCAACTTTTTTCTTTCTTTTTTAAAACAAAAATGAAGGTTGGAAGTCACTCAATAAGTAAATATGATTTCAATAAAACCCAGCAGTCATAGTAAATTTAATTCAAACAGCCGGAGTTCTGCAGTGTTCCATCAGAGGAAAAGGATTCTGGCTTCATCTGCAGCCCTGCAACGATACAAAGAGCGTCCAGATAAACAACTAATGGACGGAATCACTGCGACGCTCCATTTGTCGGCAGAGTTGAAAAGTGATGGAAAGATGGATGATATCCACTGGTCGGAGTGCAACATAAACTTGGACAGCACACAGCCAAGGGAATGTGTCAACCCTGACCCACAGCATTTTAGTCATCATGTCCAATTGGTGAGGACACTCATACGGGGACCAGGTTTTAGAGATAATACTCAGTAATACACTTTTGAATCAAATGGGACCATCAGGCACATCAGAGGGTAAAAGCTCTGTCTGTCTGCATGTCTCCCTCATCCCTCTCACTGCCTCCACTGCTCTCTTTTTCTCTCTGAGGCAGATACTGTGGTTTGGCCAGCTTGTTTACTCTGAACATGAGGGGAAATGGAGGGAACAGGCTGTGCCTGCAAAGTAGAAAACACCCGTGTCTTATGCCTGCCTGCATCTCTATTTTCTCATCCTCTCTGTTCATCATTTAGCTCTCTCTCGTCAGCCTCCTTCCCTGTCATCTCTCCTTCCATCATTCTTCGTTTTCCATCATTCCTTGCATTGAGGCTTTGATTAAATCTCTGTCCTGGTTCCCAGCTCAGCAAAGTAATGACAAGGGGGTATTTCAGGTTAGAGAGAGGCTCCTCTCCTCTCCATGGGGAACATGTAATTAGTCTTTCACTCTGTGACAGATGTGTTGGGATGGCACAATGGTGGGCAAGGTGTGAAATGGAAAATCTACAATGCTGATGTATCACTCTTAAGATCTATGTGTGACAGACAAAGAAAGAAAAATAGGAAGGAGAAGCAGGGGCAGCGAGCTGAACAAGTATACAAAGGTTCGTGTCAGTAAGGTAGTCAGGCAGGTCGTCCTCACTACCTGTCCAGTATGAGGTCCTGGGCGAAGATGAGTTTTCCGGGGCAGTGGATGGACCTCCAAATGAGCCCGATCATCAGCACCTCCAGCCACGAGCTCTCCAGCAGCTGTACCTGGTCATGGAGGGACAGCTGCAGAAAACCTAGAAAAACACACATAAGGTGACCAATGATGAGGATAAAGAAGGTGATTGACACCACGCAAAGATACAGGTCACACTTTTAATAGTTCTGAGTAGTCCTGCAGAGGCCATATTGGCTCTTTTACTAAGAAGCTCTCACATGTACTCCAAATAATTCTCACTAAAAACACTTGACATTATGTTTGTTGCCTGATCACAGCAATTATTTGGCATCCAGACGCAGAAAACAGGTAAATAAAACTATTCAGAATATCCGGAGTGGTGGCTTTTAACTATGACATGTTATGGAATATCAATGTTTTTTCATTCACCTTCATCCCACGCATGTTCTTGTTCTGCGGCAGGGAACAGGAACTCGAACGAAACCATCTGTAATCTCTGTGCTCTCATAAGAAGCCTTATCGCTGGCACTCAGCTGTCTCAATTCATATGTAATTACAGCCAATTCGCTCCCATTGTCCCCTTCTGTACCCTGTTTTGGGACCCCTTGCAATTAAAACTGTGTGCCTTTTAGTGACGCACGAGGTTGCAATACCTCAAACTCAGGATTTACTCTCCTAAAGAGCCCCGTCAGCTGTGTGTGTGTGTGTGTGTGTGTGTGTGTGTGTGTGTGTGCGACACAGAGCACATGCAAAAGGGTGATGTGTCTTGTACTGCACTTAAGCTCTATGGGGTGCCAGCAGATTGACCAAACAATCCTCTAAAAAGGTGATGACTGTAATTACCATCACTGTAATGGCTCTGCATGTGTGTGTGTGTCCATGTGTGCTTTTACTATAAAGGTCTCCCATCTCTGCGCTGCTGCCGAAGAAGTCAAATAGGCAACAAAAGACAGCTGCAACCCCTTGTAACACATCGCACCTGTACATTTGAATGTTTATCTAAGGCAATGGACCTGCCTCACCTGTTTTTTTTTTAATCTGACCTTACTTTTCTAGTTGCTGGAGAAATGATTTTTCAACATCAATCCAAACCAACAGATTGAAGCTTGATGCCACATTTGAGGCTCCACTCATTTGCCATTTAGTTTTTTTTACTGCATTATGTTAATCAGTTTCAGGGCAACTTTAAACCATTGCCTCTGACAACTTGTTTTCTAACATATATGCAAAATGTAAACATGCTGTAGAAACAATAGCTGGCTCATTTCCAATAACAATAAATGTTGCACACCAGTACTGTAATAATGTTCTACCACATTACAGACAGGATATGTTTGATGTGAATGGCCGATCAACATTGGCTCTAACCAGATTCTGCAAAAAGTAAAATAAAATTCTGTGCTCCGAAGTGCAAACGAGAAGCAATTAGTGGCTCAGCTGCGATCAACGCTCACATGCTAAAAATTCAGTAACCTTTCGGCTGAACTGCAGGATGTGTTTGCACAGAGCAGATAGGAAAGAAGAACGGAGACAACTTTTAAAAAGGAGGGAGTAAAATATCTATAGGGTGTAAAGACACCACTTTTAAGTACTGGTAACACCTAGCACTTGGCAAATGTAGTATAAAATAAAATAAATAATTTAAAAAATCAATATTTACTTTTTATTTTTATGATTTATGGCTTTTTAATTGTGTCATACTGCACAAAATACATTTTTAGCCATGGCTGTACTGCCTCTATATAAAATGTCCAGAAACTGCTTGGGTTCAGAGATGTAAAATGGCTAAGCACTAGGCAGAAACTGCTCTGAACTATAATTAATTGATGCTTCTAATGACAAACAGTTATTTTGAATATCTATTCATGGTGTGTCTTTTATGCCTATTTATTTATTCATTCCAACCTGGAAGCTTCTTGGCCCAGGCAATCATGTGGACCAGCTCCTTGTCGGCCATGCTGGTGAGTAGTGTCATCATGGTGACCTCAGTGTAGGGGCGGCTCAGCTTCTGGCGTGAGCACAGTATTGGTGGCTCAGCTCCCTGGAGCAGGAGGAGCACCTGAGGACACAGAAGATGAACACAGTCAGACCACGTAACCGTGAGTTGTGAGACAAAAGTGATTAAAACCTTTACCCAGCAGTCATATTTGAAAATTCTTAATATTTTAAAGGCCTTTTTCTAATCCATTTTTAAGTCAAAATTTCCCACTAACATACAAAATTAATATCGGTTTAATGGGTAATATTCTTTGTTTCCACACCTGATCAGGGGACATGCTAGTCACTGAAGATCTTCCACCTCCACCAGCACTGCTGCGTTTCCTCCCATCCTGGGGGGGTGCTGTTTTGTGCCCCAGGTCTCTAGCAATCTTGTCCCTGTCACTGGTGCCAGTCCGTCGCTTGTCCCGCCGCAAAACACGGCCGCGGTCCTTACGCACACCTGCAGGACACAGCAGGGGCTTAACACAAAATAATACGCAGATACACAAAAAAAGACACACAAACTTAAGCACGTGTACATAGATCATCAGACTTTCTCCTAGATATCGCTCACACCTAACGTCATATCTGTTCTTAAAACAAAGTCCAGCATGGACGTATGGATGGTTGAGAGATTTCAGAAGTATGAAAACAAAAATGTGGGTGTGGGTTAATCAGTAGTTGTACTCCCTAAGAGGAAATCTCCTCAAGGTCATGTTAAAGTTAGTCTCAAGCTTCACCAGCACTCTCACATATTTGTGACAATGTTGTCTGCAACAAACCAGGGTTGACAATTAGTCTTTAAATGTGTTAATAAGAGCGTAATCAGTTGCTGCCACAAAACAATACAGAGAAAAGATAAGCTATGTCAAAGAAAAACGAATCATAGGAAACATATTAAAACAACTTCAAAAAAATGGAGTAAAACTATGAGATAACCTAAAAAAAATATTGTACAAACAAATTTGAAAAGACAAACAAAGATAGACTATCTTCTTTCTGCTGGTATTTCTACACACCTCCTTTCATCATGCCCACTTCGTAACACTTCCTAAGACGGCAGGCCTGGCAGCTCTTCCTCCGATTCCTGTCAATAGTACACTGATTGGTCGCTGGGCACATGTAGTCATTGTGACCTGAAAAGGAAGAAAATCTATTACTTTCAGCATCCCACTCCAGTGTTCAGTACAGATTTAGATTATTTAGTAGCCAGGAACACTCTATTCCAGTTCTAAATGAATTTGAGATGGAAAAAAAGTAAAACATGACATCTTGGCTTTGTCATTGCCATGGAGACTATTGGTTTCCTAATGACCACTCTTTCATTGTAAGATTTTGCATCAATATGCCACAGCATCATATCATGAACATGACTAAGCCACCAAGCAGCAAAGTTTCGCCGAGCACACAGAGGCAAAGGTACACAATTTGAATAATGGTTGGCGCTTAGGTGAAAATAATAACAGTAAAAACTAATGTGTTGAGATACAAATTCTGCTCCCTCTCAGTTTCAGTGGCATCATTTATGACACGTGTCTTCCCTCTTTCTTTCCTTTATCCTCTTCTTTGCTTATTTCTCTGTCAACGTGACAGGTAATTCACTTTGTGTACTAAGTCACCTTCCTTTACCATCCAAACTTCATTTTTTTCTGTCAGGGATGTTGTTTAGATTCTCATATGTCTCAGATTAAACCATACTGAATTTCTCTGTCTGATAGATAAATGCATTTTTGTGGAGCACAGTGCCTTATGTTGTGTTATGTTATGTTATGCTGTCCTGTATTGTGTTCTTTCGTATGTTTTTTTTCAGTCTGACAGTTTCTCAGTTTCCTAAATAACTGTAGTTAATCTGTGAAGTGAGACTAAATATGATAAAATGCTTAACAAACAGATGCAATTTTCATAATACTAGTCACAAGTATCTGGAGCAGACAGACCACCTACCCTGGATGCTTCTCTTGAAGAAGGCCTTGCAGCCCTCACAGGACCACACCCCATAGTGGTACCCAGAGGCATAGTCACTGCACACGGCACAGAAACGTGTCTCTTTGGTCATCTCAAAGCCCCCGGCTGCTGCTCCTGCTCCCAGCTCACCCACTCCGTATGCCTCGTCACAGGTGCCACACTGCTCCTCTCTGGAGGCCGGCTGGTGACTGGATCTGCAACAGGCCATGAATGTTAATTCAATAGTTAGGTGTTTTCATGAAGATGATGATAAATTATGATGCTAATGAAATACTATAAACATGAATAGTATTTTAGTAGAATGTAGCAACAGAAAATATATCTAGATAATTTTGTCAAAAAAAATCCTCCAAAAATGATACAGCCAACTACACAGTTGCAGATCAAATCAAACCTGAAAATGACTTAAAATGACTTTAGCACTGTTTTCCACCTGAATACGAAACAATCTGTATGTGTACTTCTGTTGTTCTCACGTATTGTTCCTTTCTCAAGGTCCTGGACAAAGTCCTTAATCTCTGGAATTAGAAACCAGGACAAAACTTTTTCCTTTCTATGGAGATAGTGGGGATGTTTTGTATAAAGCAAAATATTTTTTTAAAAAAAACAATGCAGTTATATAATTATGTTTTGTTTATAATGGCATTTTGAGGACGCAACTAAATGCCGTTACTATGATTCATGAGATACAAATATTACATGTAGCTATGCAGCAATATTCTGCCCTGCTGCCATTTAATAGGAAACACTGGAGCAGAAAGGCAAAAAACAGGCACTGAATAAATTCACAAAGTAGACTAATTATTTAAAAAATAAGTTTAACTTATTTATTTCCTCAATGGACTACATATTTGGAATTTGTATTGAAGACATAATAGAACAAATAAAGGAGCTGAACTGAAAAAGCAAACCTGACACGTCTATTTCTGATTGCACTACTCTTGTCAGTTACACAATCACCAAACTTTGGCACAAACAACGCTGACCCAACAATCAGAATCCATCACTAGATGTGCCATTGCTCACAAATTACATTCCCACTACAGGAATCATTGCTAAATGTATGAGTAGGGGCTAAAAATACACCAACTTCATTTAATTACACAAAATCAGAGGAGTAAACCTGTTGACAGAGTCGAGCACACAACAGTCACTTTTCTGCACTCTGCTGATCCACATAAAGAAGAACCGTTCCCTCACCTGTAGACGGGTGTTGAGGTGGTTTCCAGATAGTGGTGGCTGGGTGGGTGCATAAAGGGGCTGAGGCGGGGGCTGGAGGGCACAAACACAAGAGGACTGGTCGGCCCGCTGCCCAAGGACTGAAGACTGCCATCTGAGGGTGGTCCATGGGCGTCCAGAGGAGCGGAGTAGTAGCCAGTGGTGGAGTGGCTGTAAAGAGGAGTCGGGGCAGGGGTGGGGGTGGCATAGTCGTACGTCCCTTCCAGGAAGTCCACAGTGGCTACCCCTCCAGACCCCCGGCTCTCTTCGGGGTACATGTCACCGAGGGGGGCACGTGGCGAAGGCGAGAGACGTGGCGGGGAGAGGGTCTCCAGCTCTGAGGAGGCTGGGCTAATCCTGGGTCTGAGTACTGGTCCACACGGCTGCCTGCTCTGCACCGGGCTCTGCCTGAGCAACATCACAGCACAACAGCAGTGATAAGCAACATGATTTAGACTTCCTCTCCCATTTGCTGGGAGGGGGAGTGGAGTGCTGCTCTCCCTCTCTCTTTCCTCTGTCCTCCCTCCCTCCCCGGGTCTCTTCTTTCCTGTGAAACCTGTCAGACAACTTGGAGGGACCACAATTCTTCAAGTCCTTTTGCCCTGTCTGCCTTGAGCTTCTGCCCACCAAGCTGCAAAAGAACAAAAAAAAGACATCTGGAAAGACTCCTCCCAAACTCCCTTTTTTATGGCAGCATAGTATTTCACTCCTTTCCTCTCATACATCTTTACTAAAGTCTGGGAGGGAGGGCTGGTGGGAGAGAGGAAAAGACAGAAGGACAGAAATAGTGATTCCAAAACAACTTCCCTGTCTTCTCACAAATTCTTATTCCCACTTCACCTCTGTCTCATTTCAAAAAGCTTTCTTAGTTGTAGTTGGATTCTAAATAAAAGGTAGTCGTAAACTAGCTGAAAGGCTGTCTCTGTATATGCATCACTAATTCAGCTGATACACAGCACACTACTAGTATGACCAGCACATTTGTAGCAAAATTACTGAATACACCTGAGACACTGCATTAAATCAAATCAGTGTGGAAATTAGTTACAACAATAGTTTCAAACAACAGGGGCTAAAGGACACCCAGAATGTACCATGACACACTATACTCACCCCTTACACATGAATCATCCTCACATCTGCTGTGCATTTCAGACTGAGTCTTCTCTCCGACCCTCTGCTTGCCTCACAGGCATCTACCTGGGCTCATTGGACACAATGGGAACAGTGGAAAGGTTTTTTTTTTTAAAAAAAAGGATAAACAAATTAAAGATGCAGCCAAATCGATAACCATGGTGCGTTTAAGTGCCAGGTCACCATAACACAGCAAACAAAATAGCAGGTCAAATCTCATTCTGACAGCCAGCAATTGCACAATAAATTCTAAATGAGGGGACTGATGTTCTTTTAATATGTCAGATGCTGGATGATCTAAGTTATCTTAGATATCAAGTGATCTTACAAACCATTCAGTTAATAAATTAACTGAATGGTTTGTAAAAATAAAAATCACAGTTTTCTAGTAACAGTTCATTACAAGAAGGATGAAACATATTACAGGCTAGTTAATCATTGTCAGATCAAAGAGAACGCTATATACGTAAACAAATCAAAGCATTTTATGCAAACAAAGATTTGAGGAAATCAATGTTTTAGGTTTGAGATTTTTCAGGGATCCTTTTAGTCCTTGGATCGTTTGGGACCAGGCGTCAAGGTAAAAATAACACAACCTTGTGGGCTGAAACATTTAACTCTAAATACAGGGATTATTCTCAAACAGTCACAGCAACTGAGTAACAAAACCCCGTAAATGTAGAAATAGTAAATTACCACATAGCTGTCAAGTCGTTTCCAGGTTAGACATTTTCCGATCCAATGATAGAAAGCTTAAAAAATGATTTGGGCCTTTTAAATTGAAGTCTTTCAGCTGTTCCAGTGAGACAGATTGTCATTTACGTGAGAAATTCATAAACATGACTCCGTGCGACTGTTGATGACACCAAAGAGAAAAAGAAAACAAAAAAACAGGCAGAGGGCCCACATTTTCTCTTCTCTGTGCAACATCTTTCTTAAGTAAACAGCCCAATTTTCAGGACATGTCAGGTCAAGAGGAAAACAAGCAGCCCTGATATATATTTTTTTGCATTTCCCCTGGAAAAAAACCAAGACAGTTACATTTTAAAAAACTGGAAAATGAAGGGTGACAAATGAAACCGCTAAATCACCTAAATGACTCAAGATAGGATGCTTCTTGCAGTAATTGACTTCATTTTCATAGGACCACACTCACAAAGCTTGTCAGCAGCCAAAATTATTACTTTCAGCTCCCAATGCTCAAAGAATTATAATGCACATGTTGCAACATTTGTAGCTGTTTTGTTGTGTATTTTCCTCGGTCTGACCTGACCCGAGTATATGAAAGGTCAACAGGTAACTAACAACAACTGTTATTTAAGCAATCCAATATTAGAATATTTTACTGCATAGAATAATTTGCTCAGGTTTAGATAATTTTAAATTATTTTTTATTACCTGTAAAGTATAACAGTGAGGAAAGAACCAGTTGCAGTTATTTATTAAATAAAGACAATTAATGTAATTAACATACTTTTCCTCCAGCAACACTCACAAGAATCCAGTTAACCACCTCTGAAGCAACAATGAGGTTTTAAAAGACATAACAGTGTGTACAAAGACATCCACTTCTATCTATAAAGATACAGAAGTCTGGGTTTCCATTTTGAATAAAACAAGCACATCTTGTCAATGTTATTGTTACACTGCCCCAATAAAAATGTATTATCTATCAAACTGAGGAACACAGTCATTAAATGATGTTATGATCTGCTTTATTAATTCAGTGGCTGTCTGCTTGGTTTGATGCATGCATATCAATGACACTGAGTGCAACAGTAAAACAACCTGAGCTGAATTGAAATAAAAATAACTATAAATTACATTTATCGTCACTCCGCTAACCTGCATGCAAAAGTTTTACTGCCCGAGGATGCAGATTTATTAAACCCAATTGTTATTCACTTTTACCTCAGGAAGCGTTAACAGCATCTACATTAATCTGTAAACAACATGACTTAATTCAGAGCGCTCAGCAAATTAGCAGACTGTTATAAAAAGCCAGACTTGATATGTTACTTCATAGGATAAATTTGAACCATAAACAGTGGTTGCATTTCAATCACGGTGAAGCATTTCTTCTAAAAGTGCTACCATTCCAAACATGAGATGGTATAAATTTACTGTGAAAATAATTTTTAAATATTACTTTTCATCTCTGTATCAAACTTGATCAAGTGCTGATAGATGACAAGGAGCAAAGACACCATTTAGCAGACTTAAAAGTAAATTGTCTTATGGCTTGAAGGTAACTCCTTACTGCAACGTTCTTTTAAATCCAAGTCCTTCTGGTGAGATCCTGAGGTCAGTCTTACTATTCTGACTTTGGGTTCCAGAACTGAATGACAGCGTACTTGCCACTGGTCATCCAGCTTGGATCTTGGGAGGTGAGCTTCTCCCCTTGGCCCGGCTGCAGACCGACCTGAACGTTAGCCTTGAGAGTCCTTAGGCTACACAGTGGAGCCGGTCCAAAACCTCGTAGCGCAGTATTAAAGGTCACTGAGTGGTCCCAGTCCCTGTCGCCCGTCAGCTTCCTGTAGTTGAGATCACCTTTGAACAGCACCAGGTCTGCCCCCTGCAGTGCTGCATACAGGTCAGGAGCATCAGCTGCCATGTCGCAGAACTCATGGGGCTGTGTCCAGAAAGGATGGTCGTGGTAGCACCACACACCCTCTTTCAGGTAGGTCTGCCACTGGAAACCACTCTTTGACATCCACTTGTGATTGGCTGCCATGGTCTGTCGAATGGTCCACTGAAAATCATTCGCTGTGACATCAGAGACAAACCATGGGAAAGACTTGCCGTGAAAATGGATCTGACGTGCAAGGCCTGAGGAAACCAGGAAATCTGCAAAGATCAAGTCAGTGACTAACTCAAAGCCAGCATTGTCTAGCACAATGTCCACCCTGTCTGCGGTGTTTTTTCCCAACTGTCCCGGCCCCTGGGCAGAAATAAGAGTCGACCAAACCATGTTGGAGTCATCCACCAAGATGAAGGGTTGTAAGCTGCTGAGGGACTCTAATGGACTGGTCTTCTGGGAGTTCTCTTGTCCAGCAGAAATAGACAGATCACATTTGTTCCCCCACAGAGAAACCTATAAAAAGTCACAAAGTGTATGTGAATGCCATAATTAAAACATATGCAGTTTTTTGTTCAAATTCTTAGATTTTGCTCTCAGTGTTCCAAGGACTAAACTGCTATATGCATAGAGTATTGGGGGCTACATGAAGCAGATTTTATATAGATGCTGTACATGGTCACTGTGCACTACATATTTTTGACTGACACATGACATTTGCATCACAATGAAATGATGAAGCTCCCAGCCTACTGGTATGAGTGGGTTCACATTAAATCTGGTTTCCACTTTAATTTAGGATATATATTCTGGCTCAGGTTATTAATTGTTATGTCAGTTGTTTTACAAATCCATGCTATCCACCTTGTGGAAAGAGTGTTTGCTGTTGGTAGTATCTCATGCGATAAAGCGCCATCACAGATTTTAAATCCATAATTCAGCGAATGTTGCATTGAGGCATGACTTTAAAAAGTTACATCACAAATCAAACTGCAATGTCTCAAACTGATATTTTCCAGAAGCTAATCAGCCTTATCTACAACCCATAGCTGGAAAAGCAATACAGAAAAGTCAATCTGTCATCAGAGGAACTTTTCACTTGACTGTAAAGTCTTAAGTGGGTATAGAAGATACTGACCTGCAGTAGTTTGCTGAAATGCTCAAACAGTTGATTTTTAGAGAGCTCCTCTATGTTCTTGTTCACACCCTCCAAGTATGTGCATAAGGCCATTACAGCCTGCTGAGACTCAAAGAAGCTCTGAGTCTTTCCCTCATTAAAGACATCAAAGTCACTGATGAGAGGACTGAAATAAAAGAGACAATGAAATCACAACTAGACCACAACATAAAGAAACAATAGATCCTGTATTTACTTCTCCTAATGCTGGGTGATATACCAGTACTTGTTTTAATTATTTTTTAAAATATGGCAATTTGTAAGCAGGAATTGTATTTAATATTAGATGAAAATGTTTCTCACTTGAGCAGTAGGGCCTCCTGTATCCTGCGGTACATGTAGCACTCCACATAAAGCCAAGGAGACTTGAACCAGCTGACTGACTCCTGGTCTCCTTGCAGTCTCTGTTGTCTGTGCAGGTACTGATTCCAGGACTCTGTGTCTGGCAGGTTGTCTGTCAATGCTAGCACTGGCTTATCAGTCTGCAGTTCATTCCTCATCTTAGACAGCAAAGATATGGTTTGCTTCTCTGCCTCGATACCCTCCTGTGTGAAAATAAAGAAATCACCGTCAAAACATAATCAAGTTTTCTAAAGGACCTCATGATTCTGGAGGTCTACAGGATGACAAAAAGTGCAAATTATTAAAGCTAACCAGAAACAGTCTTTACCTCTCCATATTCTTCAAAAAACTTGTTTTTGTTGCGATGTATTGTGTCAATAACTTTAGTCAGGATTGTCGGCAACCTGTCTCTTACAGTCAAATAAGCAAATGACCTGCAGAGAAAAGATGCTGTTATACTCACAGTTTATTATACAGTGGATGTACTGACCAGAAAGCTAACCAGCTAATTGGCATTATGTAAGGTCATCCCTAGCTGTTCGGACATTTATACTGTAAATACTAGACTTGTATTTGGAATGGTGCCATCATGTTTCTGTCCTCATTCAACCGTATTAGCTTCACATGTATGCATGTGTACACAGACATTACCAACTTGGCAGAATGTCAGTTAGCAATTAGCTAATGCTATTGCTAGCCTGAGCACGACGGACCAAACGTGAAGCAGTCGTTTAGATACACCAGTGCGATCGATAACATTATTTAACACTGTGATAAAGTCGTGTGGACATACCCAACCACCTTGGCAGACAGTGAAGGGGGGACTCCGGCCACAGTTTGATCCGCCGCCATCATTACAGCAGTAGGAGACGCTTCAAAATCAAACTTTATCAGTAAAACCACCTGGACAGGAACAGAGAGCTTAGAGGGAGTATGTGAGGCTTGATCGCGACTTCTCTCTGAAGAGCGACAACGCAGATCGCCTCGGTCTTCGTGTCCTGTATTTCTGCTTTAAAAGTGTTTCACATTTTAATATTTGCTTCCTAGTTCCTTATAGGCTCCGGTTTCTATTGAGAAGCCAATGCTACCATCTAACGGCTGAAGTGTAAGGTGCAATGTTGGCAAGTTGTCACAGTCTACATGTTGTTGCTGTGGCTGCATTTTGAAGATGCTACATCATGCACTTTTTCACTGTCCTGTTACTGTCTTTTTGGAAACATATTTTATATTTTCAGACATAAATCTGTAAAATGCGTATTTCCTGATGCGGGTCCCGGGCTGGTGCGCGTTGCCGCATTGCGCATGGCATTTAGCTGTTGCGGCAGCTCTCCGAGCATCCCTGGTTGTCCGGGGCAACAGTTGTCATGGAGACATTGATTCAACGTATTAGAAAAGGCCAGAATTCGAACCCCCGAGGCTTTTTGGCGGGAAAAGGGGAGGGGGGTCGAGCATGCCGTGGTTTTGGTAAAGGAAGGAAGAGACCCTAAATAAACACTAATAATTAGCCTAATATATTAACTTTAAATGCCTACAGGCTACATAATGGTGCTGTCACTTGTATGTTGAGTTCATGTAGTTTCATTGTTTTGTAGCAAATAGCAGATTATTGCACACAGTCGGGATTTTGCATGTGCTGATTTTACAAATGGTTAAGCGAATAGTTTGACATTTCTTAAGCTATCAAGGCAACAAAATAATCAATATTCTCAAGGACGCATTGTACTACTCCATTTTAATGTGAATGTCTACTAAAAAGGTTAAAAAAAATACAATGGGCCCTTTTCATCCTGGCACCACCAAGAACAAAATCAGAGCATATAGGCAATACAGTAAGCTTTATTGGGAACAGGGGCAGGGTCACCACTTTTGACTCTCCTTTTGAACAACATTAATTGGCTACAGCCAGTTTAGTCTGGAAAGATGCGCATTTCAATTCACTCCGGCGGTGTTTTTCCCTCTCAGAGCAGCCCCGGTCACTATGGGAACGCTCCGGGCCGTTGTCAGGATGTGGGGTCCCTGGGAGTGGGAGTCCAGCTGCGTCCACCTCCGGTGTTCATCCACCGCCGGCCTCCCATCCCCCCGCCGGGCCCCAGCCCCGCCGGATCTGTTTTTCTAAACCGAGAGAGGAGTGACTCACCACTCCGGTTTCAAAACACGCCGAGAAAGAGGGGGAGGGTGGCGGTTAACGTTAAAGGCCCTGTTTAAACGGGTGCTTCAGCGCAACACACAGTCCCGTCATGCACCAGTTCACTTGAGCGACTGAATGTTGTTTGTAAAAGAAATGAAATAGTGCACTGACGTCAAGATCGGCTGTAACAGGCGCAAATCTCACGGTATGTTTTAAGCAACTTCTTGCAGACCGTGCTGCTGCTTTAAAAAATGCATTAATGCAGGACAAATCAATTTAATGGAAATCAATAGAAGGGCAGTCATGTGAAAGTCCAGTCTGAATCTCTTTTGAATGAGGTGTTGAGTAAATGGGGATGGCATAAGAAAGCCATATGAACAGAGGCATGCATACATAATTCTCCCCAATGGAGAAGAATTAAAATTCTACAGATTAGAATGTACTGATTTTCATGACAAAACAGTAACAGTGAGCCAGAGGTAACAGTTTATCTGCTTCATTCAATAAACCCCTGCTGTGGACCTTTCAGCAAAGTAAACAGGCTTTTGTTTTGCTGTTATTTACATCTACACCTGTGGTCTCAGTCAGTGTTTTGCATATAAAGCATTTTGTACCCCCGCAGACCTACATTCCTATTAGTTGACTAGTTTAAAAAATATGAATGTGAACAAGGTCAGATCTAGGTCTTTTTGTTTACAGGACGGAGACTTTAAAGTCCTCAGGCCCCCTCCTGTGTCTCCCATCTCCATTTACTGACGGACTCCACCCATCCTCTTGCAAAGCAAGCATTTTCAAACGCTACAGCTTAGTGTGTCCTCCGTTGGACTCCTGTCCCTGAGGCTGAAATGCAACTCTGTAATGACAGGTCTGGAAAAAATGGTGTTTACACTGGAACAACATCTACCAACTCACTGATGACAGCATCTGATGACAAAATATTGATGTGACTCCAAAGTGCACTTGTGAAGGTCCTCCTACACTTCCTGTGCTTCTGGAAAGTCAAAATGGTTTGCTTGAAATTCTGCTGAAACTCCTTCTACTAAAACTTGTTGCAATTGAAAAATGGGTTTTCTATGGCTATTTTGGGTTTATACGTTCACTGTTTCAGCAAACAACATTTTTGTTGAAATCAGAAAAAACAATTAAGTCTCCATTTAAGTATATGGTCTGAGTCAATATTACTTCTCTTGGATGTCTGAGCTTTATCATACAGAATGATGTATGTTCAGAGTTTGACACATCAAGTTGTGCCGTTTTCAAGCTCTGCTAAAAGTGGACAGTCTCTCAACTAAGACACGAGTTTAAGGTAAATACCTGCAAGCATGATTGTTGACATCACAACTGGTTTGGAGACAAGTCCGGTTGCAACAGGCAACTCATGTTACACTTTGGAAACTTTGGAAACTAAAAATATTGACATATTCTGGATTTCATTATAGGGAGATTGTTTCTATGTTATTTTTAGAATTTCTAAACATGTAACTGAGCCATTTTATGGGTAAAAACATCAATAATAATCACTATTCACAGCAGATAACATGAAGAGGATATTTAAGAGCTTATTAAGGGTGAACAATGCCCAGAGGTAATTACTTCTTTCACTCAAAACCAACAAATCAGAAAAATGTGTTTTCTGTTTTTTAACATACAGTAGCTGCACAGCATGATCTACAACTAGGGATTTTAACAGGTCTGACCCTGCTTGGTCAAGTTCTGCAACTGTGAGCACCAGCTGTCTGATCGAGCAAATTCACTTCAGTGCTGTTGTAACAGCAGCCTTTGAGTAAAAATATATTTTCCTTATTTGCACAGACAACTTGCATCCTGCTGCCCTTGATAGGCCAATAGTAAAATTTAATTTAATCCAGGATTAATCTAGACTACGTCTAAAAACAGAACAAATACAACCTCAAACATTTATCTTTTAAAATTTTAAGTTATGTTTACATATAAAACTCCTGTATGCTATAGTATTTTTTACATTAAATAATGATATATTAAAGGATTTAAGTTGAAAATATGCCTTTAGATGTATGATGTAATTCCTATTATTTCAACAAGACTTTGAACTATTCAAAGTACAAAAAATTCAAAAACTGAAAATTGAATTCCAAATAGTCATACAACTGCAATTTTTAGTCACTTACACTAGTTTTAGAAATTAACAATTGAGAGCATAAATTACACACAATGACCTAGTATAGGTTAGTTAACAGCCAAGAACTTGTTTGAATGTAAGACCTTGTTTACTAAAGATTTTTTTAAGAAATTTTATTTCAATAATAAACTCATTTTGTAGTATTTTATGTTATTCGTTTGTATCATAATCCTTGTGTGCTGCTCATTGATTATGCAAAGATACAGTACCCTACATAACAAAACTTGCTATAATGTAAAAGTTTGTTTACTGAAATGGCGCACATATATATATATAGATACATATAAATGGTGGTATTTCAGTAATTCACACATACTGTAGTAAGCTATTTGTATTATCTAGTTGTATTACATAATTCTTGTGTCTGTCGCTCATTACTTATGTAAGGTTTAAAGGGGGAGAAAAGTCACCTTATAATGTGCATTAAAATTTACTTCATTTGTTACACTTAAATATTTGTATTATTAAAGCTAAAGAACCTTCCTTTTGATATGGCCCAAAGAAACATCAGACAAAAACGCATCAGAATGAATTAAACACAATTATGTAGAAAGGATAATTTCACACCCAAACTAAAATTTGTTAAAATGTCAAAGCTTGTTTACTAAAATAATACATGTATATGGCAGTATGGTAGTATCTCAGCAGTTAACTCAAACTGTAGAAGGCTATTTTATATTATTTGTAGTACATTAATCTTCTGTGTCAGTCGTTCATTAGTTATGCAGGATTAAAAGGGGGGGAATCTTATACCGCACTCCGAAGCTATACAGAATTATGTTCACAGCCAATACCAAAACTTGTTGAAATTTGACAGCTTATTCATTGAAATAATAATACAAACTCATATTGTAGTATTTTGTGTTATTTATTTTTAATCACATAATTCCTGAATGTCTGTGCATCTGTGTTATTTAGTTGTACTACATAACTCTTGTGTGTCTGTTGCTCATTAGCTATGTAGGGTTAAAAGGGGGGTAAAGGTACCTTATAAGGATGTCTACTGAAATTAAACAGAATTATGTAGAAAAGATAAATTAACAGCAGATACCCAAACTTGTTCAAAACTGAGGGCTCAATTTATTGTATATATGTAGGGTTCAAAAGGGGTGGAGGCACCATATCATGTGCCTTAGGGTTACATCTTTGGTTCCATATTTTAACATTTGTCTTATTAAAGCTAAAGAGCCGAGATTTTGGTATTGACAAAAAAGTGAACTGTTGTCAAATCACTGTTATTTATAAAGTACATGTTGAACCAAAGTGTAAATATTTAGCTTTGTAAATAATCACTTAATTTAACCATTACCGTTTTTTTTTTTGCTGTTGTTGTTTTTTCAAAAACTGCTAAATAATATAGACTACTCACTTAGCCACCGGACTACATGTAGATATTAAGGTAACGACTCTACAGCGTTATTACGTTGATGCTAGCATTAGGCTAAATGCCTGTAGCCTGCACTTTCTCTAAACTTGTTCAAAACACTGAAACTGCCTCAACCGAAAATGCAAATTAGAGTCGACCTGTGTGTGTGAAGCATTTTGTCTCGGTGGCAGTGAAAGCCAACACACACACATACACCGCCACACTTCGGTTGAATGTTTACGTGTCGTTAACGGCACAGGCACAATGATTAACTACCACACGGTGCGTCTACGTCGCTGCTGCCTGTTTGTGTTCGTCCTCGCCGGCTGTCAGAGAGCGGACTAGCGGGGGTTGATCTCACGGCGGTTACACAGTGCGGGAAATTAACGTTAACTCAACCGCCCCCTCGCTCAACGGATTTTCTACAACGGCTGCTTTTTTTTCTTTTTTTTTGGCTGGCGTTTACCCACAGTCATGTGATTGTAACGTAAAACCCCTAACCGGAAAACACCGACGGACGACCCTCTCCGCCGCCAACGAATGCTGCGTTTACAAGGAGCAGTTGAAGCTGCTGCGAGCCCCAGAGAGGACGGACGAGTCTCCGGTAACAAACAAACAACGGCGACACGGCAAACTCCACCGATTTAAGCGGAGTGCAGGTACGTTTTTTGAGCCACATACTTACCCGTTCGTGTAACCGTTGTGTTACGTTACCGGGCTTCTCGGTAGTGCTTTGGCTAACTGTAATTTTTCACGGGGAAGTTAAAAGAAACGCGTTCGTGACCAGCCCCATCCCCCTGCGCCTCGCGCTCTCTGCCTCTACGTGTGTGCGTGCTGTGCGCGCGTCTGCGTGCACGCATATAGCTGTCCGTTCTCTCGCGCTAGCAATAGCAACGAGTCGGTCCACGCGCGCTCCGCTCCGTGTGCAGCCTGTAGATCCTTTATGTACCGGAGCCGCCGTTTTACCGGAGCCGTTTCACTCGTGCAGCGGCTGCAGGCTCAGCTCAGGTTCCCCGCTCAGACAGTTTAACGGTGTATTTACAGAATAACAGCAAATCTCACCACGGAAGTAACTGTTCCACGTGTCTACATCACATCAGGGGCGGTGCTACATTGTTGCAAACAAGTTAGTAGTGATTAGCGCGTGGTGTTGTAGCTAACATACCAGATCAGGGGATTTTAAGTTGTGTGTCTGATCAGGAGTACTCTCGTATTTAAAGATGGCCACATTTCAAGAGAAGACTTCGTGCAGGGACTAAACTGAGGCTAATCTGAAGCTGCACCGAGCTAAAGTCTGTCTTGGCCATTGAACTGTAGCGTTAAAAGTCATTATAGGATAAACCATCCAGACAGCTGTGCTATAGGCTAATGTTCTTAAAGCTGAAACTATTACGATTAATCTATCAAAAGAACTATGTTGATAATTAACAACAGTGGCCAAATTTAGTGGTTCTAGATGCTCAGATGAGACTATTTTAGAGTCTTAATGTGTTTAGGAGGCAGTGCCTGGTTTTCCCTGATAATAATTAGTTATGTCGTCACATGTTTTCAGATCTGAAACCCAAATGAAAGCAGCAATAAAAGTCATTATGGGTTGATCATCCAAACAGCTGTGCTATTTTGCCCTTGTCGAAGCAACAGTGACAAAATTTAGTTGCTCCAGATGCTACAATGTGAATATTTTATAGTTTTCTTGTCTGTTTATTTGGTAATGCCCGAGTGCTCTGTGACAGCATTTGTTTTCTGTCATGTTGATTTTGTTTTATATATAATTTAATGCCAGATGTTGTTTTCAGATGTGAAAACCAAATGAAAGTTGCACCATTATTTGTATAATTATGCTGTTAGACTAATGTTTTTAGATGTGAAACCATTAAGATCAACTGATGACTATCAAAAGAACAATTATGATAAAACATGACGCAACAATGGCACACAAGGAACTCAAGAAGCCACAGTGTGATTGTTTATTAGGCAATGCCATAGTACGCCGTGACAACAATTCGTTCTGTCATGTATGTTTTCTACAAGTGTTATTTTCACATCTGATAACTAAAAGTAAAGTACATTTATTTAATTAAAAAATCTGTGCAGCTTTTAATTATAACACATTTGAACAGCATTAGCTACCACACATTGTGATGAAAAAATAAGAAGACAAAGGGCAACTAATAAGAAACCGTGTCTTGATTCGGATGTATTAAGACGCTGGAGGGAAGGTGAGCAGCTGCAGCACTGACAAAATAAACACACTCGGTTACAAGTTTATTAGGCACATGTAAATAAAACTAACAACCCTTCAATTAAACTATGATGGTTATTATGTACCCTTATTTGTTAACTATTTATGATCATTTTTGAGATTGTGGTATGGTTGAATTGTATTGAGAATTATTCCTAACCTTTAGGCCATGTCCTCATTGATAGAAACTGCACTAGAATGAGCATTTCTTTCTGTAAAATAGTGAAGTTTTAATGTCTAAGGAACTAGGGTGACATATTTTTAATGTAAGGAAATCATAAGATATTCTGTTTGGTGTCATGTACAGTATTAAACAGGAAACTTTCACTTTTAAGAGGCTACTAATTAGAGACCATTCAGCAATTTGGCCTAAAAACAAACTGTAAAGAAAGTCTGATTTACCCTCTCCTGATTGACTAATTAAAGAAGTTACGGCTCTAATTTAGTCTTAGCTCACTGATATAAATTAAATGGATTAAATCTTACAAATACCCTGTTGTATTTTGCAAGACAAATAAATAGAATCACAAAATACAGCCATTGCACTTCTCTATATCAGCTTAAATAAAAACAGAACAACTTAACCTTCATAAAGGTTCGATTTATTGCAAGGCTGTTGTGTTTGACTGTATTAATATTAGCTAGACTTAATAAACTGGAAGCTGATTATATATAGGAGTTTTTTTTGTGACAAGAGCATGGTTGTTGGGCTGCACTTTAGTCTTTAGCCTCTTCAGTATCTGATGTTGTTGTGGAACCCCAGTCTGCTACAGCACCAGCATCTTTACACTCTGACCTTTCTGATGAAATACATGTGTACAAGGCTGTTTGAATGCAGTCGGGGTACACAGAGCTAGACCTCTGTTCTTTGAGAGGTACGCTGACTGAAGACGTTTCCTTCATTGTGTGTCTTCAGACGTTTCTGTGCCTCCGTTGTGAGAGACGGTTTGGGAGAAAGGAGATTCACCCTTCCACAGACTGTTTTCATACTCCACTGGAAGGGGGTGAACCAGTTTTGCCTTAGGAATGTGTGTCGACACCCATAACCCTGATCATGTGATGGCCCGAAGCCCTCTCAGTCCTCCAGCGACCTTTAGGGTCAACAAAACTCATCTCATTGGTCAGCAGAATGCTCACAGCTCTGAAATGTCCCCTACATAGGAGTCAAACAAAACGGCATGCACAGTTGTGTTTGCATCAAAGTTTTTAACACATAGAGCTGAAGAGATAATGCATTTTGTTTTATTGACTTCTTATTTTAAATGTCTCTCACTGAGGTTTGGTGGCCCACCTATTGTAAGACTCTGATTTTTGAAGTGGATTTCTCTTAAAATAGGAAGTAAACATGACAAACTAGAGGTCTTAATGTAGTCTTTCCATCTTGTGGACACAACCACACAAGTTGTGTTGTGATTCTTAAAGTTGTCATTAAAGTTCAATTAGGGACTCCTTGTACAAAGCTGGTTTGTAGACTATTAATTCAGCCTGACCGTGCTGGTTGTAACTGATTAAAAACCTCATCCTTTTGATTTAGAACAGAACGTTTTACATGTCCAATGTGCTGTAAGTCATTTGAATTCACAAATGACTTTCCTCTTTATTACCATTAAAACACGTTTAGGCCGACAGAAGCACAGTACAGTCAACCAGTCTGACCAAGATGTTTTGCTCTGCTCAGTCATACCATTAATCAGCATCATTTTCTGTGGCATTAGTGCCACACCAATTGTCTCCAACGTCACAAAATTATTCCTTAGTGTTGTGTTAAGTTAGCCTTTACAAGGTCGTTAGCTCACCACTGTCAGCCTGACTCTTTGTGGTCACAATAAACTCTGGCCAGCTTCCACACAGGAAACTCATTGCTGCTTGTGTGTGTGTGCGTGTGTGTGTGTGTGTTTGTGCGTCTTTGTGCAGGTTGAAGAATGGAGTTGGCCAACCATGGTCTTATCCTGCTGCAACAGCTTAACGCTCAGAGGGAGTTTGGCTTCCTGTGCGACTGCACCGTGGCTATAGGAGATGTCTTCTTCAAAGCCCACAAAGCTGTCCTCGCTGCCTTCTCCAACTACTTCAGAATGCTCTTCATTCACCAGGACAGGTACAATAGGAACTGTACAGCACTGTAGGAATGTACTAATAGTGGTGCCTGACTGAGGCTCAGTGTTAAGTCAAAAACTATTTAGAGTAGTCACATCAGAGAATTTTACCTAGTTAACCCTCTGAACCCCAAGCAGTAATGGGTATTTTTTTGCTCCTGTCATAATTTTACTCACTGTGGGTTCATTTTTCACTGCAGTATAAAGCCCTCCACTTCTACAGTAACAACGCAACCTAGAAGTAAAGAAAACTCAAAAAATATCTTATTTGCATTTTGACGTAAAAATATAATAAGAAAAAAACGAAGGTAGGATTTCTGATTTTTTTGCCATTAACGAAATTGGAATGAACATTTGCAACATTTTTCCAAAAGCCCCCAGGTGTGACCAATATTTTGGAAAAATGGTCACTGTACATAATATAGATATATAATAGCTTACATGTTTAATTTGTGTTCATACTTGGCCTTCTCTGCTCTGTGTAAACACAGCCTGCTGTTGAGCCGAATAGTTCCTGAATTTTTGTTGTGACTGATGGTAATAGTTAAGTCTGTAATGACTTATTAATCCCACCAAGCAGCACAGATTATTTTTGTTTTATACAGAGTCCGGTTTGTGCTCATGTTTTATATTTGCAAATGTTTAAATGTTACAGTTTTAAGGTTAGATTTGGTCAATTTTCCCAAAGGAATGGCACGTCGCACATCATCAGTTCACAGACCCTCTGACAGATGAAAATCAGACGATTCTTTGTTTTACATTCTCTTGTTATGATAAATGGTGTACTTTTGGCATTTTCTGAGGTTCAGAACTGGTTTTGAGGTTCTGAGGGTTCAGATCAAAACATGACATCTGTGCTGCCCTAATAATGTGTTATGGTGAGGTTCCCTCACTGACGGATATCACCTGTTGTCCTCACTGTAAAATAAATGTGTAGTAATCACTTGATCTATTATATTCAATGTTGTAGCTTCTAGTTGCTGTTGATGGACAACATTATGTATTATTATTACCTCACCCATTATTTGCCACTAGCTGACTGTAATCTGTTTTTGTTCCAGCGACTGTGTGCGTCTCAAGGCTGCTGACATTCAGCCAGATATCTTCAGCTACCTCCTCAACCTGATGTACACAGGAAAGCTGGCACCACAGCTGATAGATCCTGCACGACTGGAGCAGGGGGTCAGATTCCTTCATGCCTATCCACTCTTACAGGAGGCCAGCCAATCAGTGTATTCCCACCCTGAGCAGAGCATCAACCTCTCCACCTCCCTCTACGGCATCCAGATCTCTGATCAGCAGGTGGCGCTGTCAGCCAGACTGCCCACTCAACGGCAGCTGTCCTCACCCTTTGATGTGGAGCAGGTCAGCTCAGAGGGCAAGCAACCGTCCACACCAGCGAGTACTTCATGCTCAAATTCCATACCGCCCAAGCTAGCTTCTTCACCCCCTGATATGGAGGCTTCAACCAGTGGCACTAAGCCTGTAGTTGAGGAGGGAGGAATGGACTTACTAAGTGGAGATGGTTCCTCAGTCAGTGCCATCCTCCATGTGAAACCCAGCATAATGAAGAGGAGTTCCTCCTTTAGGAAGCATTACTCCTGTCACCTCTGCAGGAGCCGATTCACCCAGAGAAGTCTGCTGAGAGAGCACCTCCTCCAGCACACCCAGGGTTTTCAGCAGACCCTGACCGAGCCCAGTGATGCCCTCTCACCTGTCATGACTGGAGAACACAGCCTACTCGTAGAGGGGCTTCCTAAAGGGAACAAAGCTGCATCAAGTCCATCGGTTGCCACCACGGCAGTCGAGATCATCAGTGACAGTGAGCAAACCCCTGTGTCAGGTACCAACTCGGACTCTCCCCGAGCAGAGGTATCCACCTCCAGCTGGGGGGTAGGAGGATTGAATTCTCAGGCAGACACACCACCTCCTTCAGACATTGCGGACATTGACAACCTGGAGAGTGCCGACCTGGACCGTGAAGTGAAGCGGCGGAAGTACGAGTGCTCCACCTGTGGGCGCAAATTTATTCAGAAGAGTCACTGGCGTGAACACATGTACATCCACACGGGAAAGCCCTTCAAATGCAGCGCCTGTGGTAAGAGCTTTTGCCGTGCCAACCAGGCAGCCCGTCACGTGTGCCTGAACCAGGGGGCCGATACTTACACCATGGTGGACCGACAGAGCATGGAGCTGTGCGCTGCAGGAGATGACAACAGCCAGATGGAGGCAATGTTCTTGGGGTCGTCAAAGCCTTACAAGTGTAACATTTGTGCCACCACTTTTTCCAATCCCAATGAGGTGATCAAACACTTGTGTTTCACCCAAGGGGGATTAGTGGGGCTGCAGGGAAACACAGGTGCAGGCATGCTGCTCCAGCGTGAAGAATTTTCCAAAGATGAAGGCTCCGATTTGTCCAACTCTGGCACTCCACTAGAACCCATAAAGACAGAGGAGATCCTTGTAGAATAGTGCCGAAACTGTGTATTTGTCCCTTATAACATGTATGTCTATAATCTAAGTTATGGTTAATAGGTAAGCTAAAGTTGAAGTTAGTCAGGGTATGTATGTTGGAGGTTCTCAATCTACTTAAACTTTATTTTGTTTTATGATGCCGTGTTTTGGATATTTTGGCCCTGGGAATAACAACAAGTTCAAACTGAATAGCCCATAACTCCTTCTGTGTTTAAAAGAAAAGCAAATAACAATGACATTTGACTCAAGGCGAATACCAATGTTATAACTTTATTGTTTGTGTGCATTAGTATTATACTGGCTGCACCAGACCCTTCAGAGCTACTTTTGTGGTGACGCTGCACAGGCAGTTTTTTTCAGTGGGAAAGGAAGAGGAAGCTGAGACAGTTCCGGAGAAGACAACATGTTGTGAGATGAGTTGTCTGTGCTAGACTTGCAGGGAAGAAAGAGGTACAAAGTACTAAAAATTCCCCTGGAACTGCACAGTTATTTCTACACGGTCATAGCTGAGAGGCTGATTCTTCAGATCAGGTATAGAAATAAATTTCCAGCTCAAAGCACACAGACCTGAGACAATCTGTGCTCTTATTTGAGTAGACTCTTGATATGCATCAAAGTACATTTGTCTTCCATTAGTGTTCTGGTTGAGGGATTTTGCATCAGCAGAATAAATACCTGGACATGTAATGTGACAACCATTAACTGCATCCTTCTCAGCAACACTTCAGTTGTTTTATTCTGTGTTCTGCTCTTATGTGAACTTTGCTAAGTGTGATTATAGTTCCTGTCTCCTTTTCGTCCAACCATATTAACTCACAGTTGCTCCTCATAATAAGCGTATGACCTCTGAGAATTGGTCACAATGAACAAAAGCAATCACTGTGTCGACAGTAGTGCCACTTTTAATTCTTTCTCATTTTTACTTGTGCATGTTACATATTGTATTACTCTTTGGTTACTGATTGAAGGGGCAACATGTTCCATCTAGACACACACCTTGATGAAAGGCTGTCCTGTACAATGTTGTACATCTTGTCTTTTATAATTTGCTTAAATTTACTCTTAAAAGTCCTTGCATTTGGTTTGACATGCTTTTCTAATTTTATATACACTGCTATATTTACAAAGAAGACGTTATATTGCAAAGATGTTTGTATGTTAGTAGACAAATAGCTTTCAAAATAGGAACACATTTGGATAAGCGAAAGTTAACGTATTAGGGATGGGCATAAATCTATCCTTAATTTCTCCAAGAAATAACCTATGATTAAAGAGACCTTATGGGATTTTCGGTCTCTTTTGATTGCCATATTTGTGCTAACTGCTAACTGTCTCAATCATTTCGTGCAAAGGGAAGTATTTTTTTGGACTGTAAAGACCGTCTGACATTTGTATATGTTCTTAAGCTGTGTCCATACCAGGAAAAAAAGTTAGTAGTGGCTGCGACATTTATAATGCTTCACCTGTCTGTGTGGAAGTTATGTTAACTGATGGTGTGACTTGGGAAGAGTTTACATTGATGACAAGCAGCTGGCAAGATATATAAGATAACAGGGAGTTACATGCGTGTGTTTTATGGGGAGGTAACGGGTGTTTATTAAACAATACAACAACATAGATCTTATGTACTACTGATGACTGGAACGTATGAGACATCTTTACATACATGTCAAATAAATGTGAAGCTAGGAAAGTGTTTTACATGTTCTCTGTTATGTCCAGTGTAATAATAACTGAAGTAGTTTGAATGGTAAAGAAAAAATACCAGTCAGCATCTGTGTTGATTTCTCTGTTGCAAAACTGAACTTAATTTTAACTGTGATTAAAAACTTTATATTTAGAACGTCAATGTATTTTTTCCCCGATTCGTACGTATCAATATTGAGGTGAATCCACTGCAGGGAGGACGTCATTATTACCAACTGCCACAAAATTGCCTCTGTCGTTGCTTCAAAAAACTTTAGATTGGTTGTGAGCTTCCAGCAATTAGTGAAACAAGAAGATGTTGTACTCGCTCTTCCATGTGTCATTTTGAATTTCTGCTAGGTAACAAGTACTTTTGCTGTTTTTCTGCTCCCTGACACAGTAGTGGTAGTAGTCGTCCTGCAGACAAATAATGTCATTTGAGATGTGGCACTCAAAAGCAAGTTAATGTGCATTTGGAGGATAATGAATTAAAATCTAGCTTTTGTTAGATTTGTTGTCCTGCCTCCATCATTAAATCAGTTAAAAAAAACATTACTATTAATAAAAATGCCCATCCCTAGTGTGTTAAATATGCAGTGTTGGAAAGCAGTGGTTGCTTTGCTGCAGTTCGCCCAGTGTTTGGCTAGATGGAGCTGTTTTTCTTACTCAGGGCCAATGATGGAAAAAATCAAATTTGAACAGTGATATTTTTCACTAATGTGACTGTATAGTTGGCAATTATTCGACCCAATTTGCCATAAATCAATATTACATCACATTTAGTTCACATAAAAACACATTTCTGTAGATATGTTGCTTTTGAAAATGTTCAGTATTGAACCGGGAGTGGCTCTTGTCTGGCGATCGAAACGCTGTACTACTGACCTTCATATCTCTGAGCCGAACTGAAACACAGAAACATTTGCAGCTTTAAACAAGGACTGAATCCTCCCCTTAGTTCAAGCTGTAACCGTCATCCAGACACCAGTCTTGTAACTTTTATTTCTGTGTTTGTGTGTGTTTTAAACAGCTCAGTATCTCAGGAAGATGACAAGTTTGTCTTTTCTGTCCACTGTTGGTTATCAAAATAGTGACTTCAGGACTAGTGAGGAGCCCGACCCAGCAGCTTTAGTGCACACAATGTTACCCTCCTCCCCATCTGACATCTACTGTGATCAATCTGTGTTCTCAGGAATGTGAGTAGTGATTCTGTTCAAACTTTTTTTTTCAGTGACGAAAGAACAATAAAAAACACATCTTTTTATAATAGCAAATTGTTTTGTCTTGTCTTTAAATCAACACAACAGCATCAGGAGTCCTCATTAGTTGTGTTATGCTGCCAACACTAAAGGTATCATAACACAATATGATACAGTTCTAAGCAGATATTAGGACATTTTGCAAACAGTTACAACCTATAGAGGACACTTTTTGTATTAAAACAACTCTGATTTAACATCTGTTTTGTCCCACTAGTCAATAAATATCTTTAAAATACTTTTAAAAATAATAGAAAATACACAGCAATTTTCTCTAACTTTATTGAATGAAATATAGACAGGTTTCTGAGTCCTTACTATTAACAGCTTGGAAAATATAAAAGACAATTAAGACCATGCTACATGGATATTATGCTAAATGGATGCAGGTTATTAGTTAATATTACAACAATATGATTTAAGTACATACAGTAGGTATACAATCTGTACAAATGTTAACAGGTTCACAGTTGAGTGTGTTACAAAAAGCAGGGAGGACTGCAGGTGGGAGGTGCTCCTAAATGCTTTACATTATGCAACAATAGCAAGTCTTTAGTTCACTGTCTTTTTGTAATCATTTATTTTACATAAAGCAAACACAACATGGATGAGTCGCACCCTGTGGAGTCAAAGTAAAGTGAAGTGACGACCTAAATACGCGTCCAGACTTCCTGATCCTTGACTCGTTTGGTCATAAAGCTGAGTGAGTCTAATATGTTGTAAATTCAATGGATTGTAGAAGCGCTCACTTCCAGCTCAAAGGATATTATGATTGAAATGGTGCAATTTTTACAAAGTTGGTAGGAAATGAAACCAGTCTAACCCATAGTAACATGATTACTTTGGTGGTGAAAAAGGTGTTTCAGGTTTTCCTAAAACCTTTCACACTTTGCAAGTAAATCTGCACAGTAAGCCCTGACTTAACAACTAAGGTTTGATGCCTGAACCAGAGTAGCTGAGGAGATGCTTTGGGAATCTAATTGGATGCAACTGATGTCTCATCCCATGAGCAATGGAAAGACCATGACTCCCTGATTTGTCCTAACTCGATTTGGCTTTTAAATAAAGAGCAAAATGAGCTTTTGTCTTTATTTCTGGTACCATGCGGGTTGTGTCTGTGCCTCTTTAAATCATCAACCACTCAGTCTACGTCCTCCCTGGTGCCAGTCTGGTGACACTAGCGAATATGCTCGGTGAACAACACGACATAGTGCAGGCCTAGCTTAAGACTGAACGGAACAAAGATCACGTCATACATTATCAACCTTGTTAAAACACATATATGAAGTCAAAATGACAGCAATGACTAAAGGGTGCACTACTTTTTGTAGCAGTAGAGGGCATCCACATACTTTCTTTACATCAGTAAATGTAAATAGAGTGTAGTAAAGAGAGTGTTAAACTGCTTCACATCAATATAACATATGTCACACAGTAACTCAGAAGAAATGGCCATTAAACACTGTAAACATGATATGCTTTGTAAGTGTTTTTTAAACGCACGTCTGCCCAGTGTCAAAAATTGGCATCTACATTGTTTGCAAGTTGACCAGATACCTCTGCCACATTATCAAATGACTGTGTTGTGATAGTGTTTATTGTATTATTACATGAAATATTGCGTAACAATGTCTTTTTCACAGTAAACCAGGCAGTGATTGTATGTCTTACCTACATGAAGCTTATTAAGTATTATGTTCGGGTGCAGACTGAGGGACACGACAAACAAATGTGTCAGAAGTCAAACATGTGGCACTTTTCAGGTAAATGTCATCACTCAATCTGCCCTCTTGTTGTTTTCTCCGTCGGTGGAGTAACACCTGTACCATGGCTTAGTTGTAACTGCTACAGATTGGTAAAATAATAGTTGAATATGACAGTTTAAAGCTGTGATACACGGAGCAATTTTATGCGACTATGTCACATTCTCATTTTAAAGGTACAGCTTTTTAGATGTTTTGCTGTATCAAACTTAAAATTGATCGTTATAATAAAATACCTGATATATCACAGCTTAATATGGGGATTTTAAAAAACAGGTAACAATGTCCATAAAATAACAAAAAAGGGCAAAAAAAGAAAAAATAAAGACTTATGGGTCAATGCAAGAATACTCGAGATATAAATACAATATACAAGATAATCCTCCATCTCTTCACCTTCTGACGCCATCTTACTCTTGCTACTATACACATAAAAGACACATGCATGTGCACGCACGCACACACACATATGCACAGATACACACTCAAGCAGGTTCTCATCCTGTGCAATGAGGGCAAAGGAAAAGTGAGACGCTGAACATGCACTGCAATGATTACAAGCCAGATGGGATGCTTCTGAGGCACAGGACATGCATGAGTGTGTGTTTGTGAGAGTGAGTGAGTGGGTGAGGGTGGGTGAGGTGGTCACATTGGGGCTGTAGGATTGGGGCTGAAGCAGAGGTGGGAGGGGAACTGGAGAGAATGGCGGAGCTGCAGCTCAGTCAGTCAGTCTCTCTGGGCGGGATGGGTGAGGCCCAGTCTCAGCGTGTTACCACAGAGCAGAACCTCTTTCTGTGTCTCTCCCTCATCACTCACATCCTGGTCCAGACAGTCCGTCTCCCAGGAATCAGTCTTGTATCTTCAGCTGTGGTGGACAGGCACAAAAACAAACATTAGGAGGAGGAAAGCCTGCAAAATTTCTTCTCTTATCTAGAAAAGGAAACCCTCTCAGACTGACATGAGATAACAGCGTTGTCTCCTTGTATGTTGTAAGACCAGAATATCAGTGAAAAATAGTGTTTTTAAAGAAGCCTCTCTGGTTCTACAAAGCACCATCACCAACTGAATAACTTCTTCACATACTTTGTCGTTTTTTGAAGTATCAAACACGTTTTTATTTGTATTGGGGTGACTTGGTGGCCCCTCGGTGGTAATAGCATGAAATTAGAGCTACAACTAACTAACTGTTTTCATTTTTGATTAATCTGCAGATTATTTTCTCTACTGATTTATCGTCAGTTTTACAAAACGCATCTTTTAATATGGTTAATATGCACAAAAAAAAAAAATAAACGTATCACAATAGAAGAGCCAGAAATGCTGCAAAACCTTACAGTTCATTCATAAAGTTCCTTCAGATCAATGCGTCTGTAACTATCAAATGCATTCATTTACTCATTCTTGATTTTTAAGAAGAAGAAACCTTTACTTGGCACTAATACATTTTTACAGCATTCTGAAATGTTGTTTATCCCAGTTAAGGCCGAGGCGCAGGGGTCAGCCATGGTACGGCATCCCAGCCCAACAATGGCTGCATTGGAGTTAAATTTAATTCCTCAGTTAATTTAAGGTGTTAGGGGTCAGTGTTCCCCTCACAGTGAGCAATGTTATGTTTTTTTGTAGTACTTTGTCTTTCTCTAAAAATGACAGTTTTAATACTTTGTCTTTTTTAATTCTATAAATATTAGTTGGATTTAAAAAGCACAAAGGTTGTTTTTATTCTATTGTTTGTTTTTGTAAAGTGTCTTAGAGTACCCAGAAAAGCACGATGCAAATAAAATTCATTATTATTATTATTATTATCATCATCATCATCATTACAAAGACCAGTTATTTTGAAAAAATTACCTAGGAGCCATTTTAAAAGAGGTTCTTTACTAAACCAAGTGAGTCTCCAAAGAGCTATTCTAAAAATGGTTCCTAAAAGAGCCTACTTTTGTTTATATGAGAAAAAAACACTCACAACTGTGCTCTAATAAAGAGTTCTTTTTTCTCTACACTATTTTATATGTCTGGCTTAATAAATTCCAATTATAGTGTGAAGGGACACCAAAGGATGACAAGCAATGCTGTGATCCTAAAAAACAAATATATTTTTACTCTTTAAGATTAGGATTGCAATTTTGCATTAAATTTAACATTTTCAGTTAAAAATTAAAGGCAACATCCCAACTTTTGGGTCTAAATTGTTCTTTTTACTTCATACAATTTTCCTTTTATCTAATAGTTTTACCTTTTTCCTAATTGTTTTTCCTTCTCACTTTCATTTTTTTTTTACTAATAGGAGCTGCATGACTGTCCAATAAATATCAGAGAGAGCTGTGCCCAGTTTCTCCCTCCCCCTCATTTGTTATATTGAATAACATCAGACAGTATCACTAAAGCATTTTTGCACATTAATAAAAAAGATATAATTCAGTTAAAACTGAAAGAAAAAAACAACTTCAGTCCTTTGAATCTTTGTAATTGAATCTAACAAATGCATACTCCGACATGGTTTCTTGACTCCATACTGAGCCTGTGATGGAAGAAAAACATGAGGAGGGAGCAGAGGAATCATAATCAGCCTTTCAGCACAAGTTCATCTGCCCCTCACACACACCGCTTCCCTTTAAGACCCCGGCCTACAAAGAAGGGGTCAATGGCGGCATTCCTGCTTTGATATCAAAGGTCCCCTAGTTACTCATAGCCCGAACAAAAGCTTTTTCATCTGGTCAGAGTGCAAATCCCCTCCCCTACTCCCTAATAAAAGTAGGACCCATTGATGTTTCAAAAAAGCCTCTATGAGAAGATTGTTTGATAGGCCAACAAAGGAATTTTGAAAATAACAACCTTTTTTCATTCTTCACCATCCCATCATTAATTTTATGATACTAAAATACAAAAAAAAAAAAAAAAACTTTAAAAATAAGAACTAAAATGAGGTTCTAAAACACTGGAACACACTGTAAATCAAAGCTGTGAGATAAGTCTTACCATCTCATGATGTTGCGGTGATGTCTGAAGACACAGGCTCGATCTCCTTCACAGCCTCCTCAATCACCTCGATCACCTGGGCCATCACTTCTGCACACTTCGCTGCCGGTGTTTTCTCCGTCTCTGGGAGGCTCGTTTCCTCTGCTGAACCCATCGCTTGTGGTTCTTCTGACAACACGGGGAGTTTGCTTCCCTTTGCAGGGCTCCTAGGTGATGCACTGGTGCTCTTAGGTGGCAGACTGTTGCCACCAAACTCTTCTGCAGCCTCTTCTACAAATGACATATCCTCAATCACCTCCGCTGTCTGCAGGACCACCTGCACTGGCATGTGGAACGCCAGCACTTTCTGTTTGCTGTCTCCTGAAGGGGCCTCTGATTCAGTTTCCTCTGACTGTGATTTCACTTCCTCAGCTTCCTCTGCTTCTTTTACTTCTGGCTCCTCGTTTTCGTTGCTCTCTTCCTCCTTGATCTGTTCAAGCTCTTCACCTGTCTGACTCTCTTCCTTTATCTCTTCTACTACTTCCTCCACTATGACAGTTTCTTCACTTGCTTTTACCTCCACAGCTTTCTTTAAACCTTCCTCTGGTTTCTTCTGCTTCTCCTCCCCTTCAAGGCTCTCTGTTACCTCTATTGGGACTGTGTCAGTGACCTCCATGGCAAGACAGAGGTGCGGAAATAACTTGGGTGATGGTTTTTCACAGTCAACAGCAACAGGGGTGTCAGTGATAACAGGGGTTTCGGTTTTGATATCAATCTCTTTCTCTGTTGTTGCTACTGCCTTGACTGGTCTTGGAATGAGGGCTGATAGCTTGGGAGACTTTTTGTGTTCAGACACATCTTCTGAAACTTTATCCACGGCATCCTGAATAACGGCCTGGGCAATGACTATGCTCTGGGCCTCAATTTCACTGCCCTGCTTGACTTCCTCCTTGACCCCCTGAATCTTCACACTGGCATGCTCAATGATTGCACTGATCTCCGCCTTTGCAGTCGGGGTGGTTATGGCCTCCACAATCTTTGCAGCATTACCTTCCTCCTTGGTTTCCTGCACCTTGATTGGTTCAAGACCAACTGCTTCTGACACTGATGCGTTTTCCATGACCACCTTGTTTAATGTCACCACTTGGTTAGACTCCACATTGAGTGGAGCGACCAGCACCACTGTTTCTGCAATAACAGGAATCTCTTCGCTTGGTGCGCCAACAGGGAATTCTGGTTCAGGCACCTGTGTGATGGCGACTTGTGTGGCTTCACATGAGTTGGATGCCACAGGCTGGGCTATCTCTGTTACAGGGGTATTTTCCACATTTACATCAACCCTGCTGACAGGTCCATTGATCTCGAACTCAGGTTCCTGACTCTCACTGGCGACTTCAACCTCTGTGGCTAAATCCTCTGAATTTTCAACAGCTGGCTCAAGCTCAGTGGTATCTACTTGGTGTATTTGGGCAATGAGCACTTCGTCTTCTCCAGCTATTGCTTCCTCTGTACTTGGCGGCTTCTCCTTCACTAACACCTCTGTGCTCAGAGGATCACAGATCACAGCCACAGACTCTACCATGGGCTGCACAGGCTCCTCCAGAGTTACTCTGGCAATTTCCTTGGTGCCAAGGCCAGTGCAGATAGCCATGGCCTCCTCACGAGCATGTGGCTCCAGAAGAGCATTTGTCACAGACGTAGCAGTCTCAGTTGGTATTTCTTTCTCAGTTTGTTGAGAAGCTACGTCCATAGGTACATCTTCTACAGTCACAGATGTCTGGGTTGGAATTTCACTGATTTGGGCCTGAATACCTTGCACAATCTCTAATGCACTTTCTGAAGTGGGTCCTTGAGCAACAGGGGTAGTTGCTGCATCTGGAGCCTGAGGAACAGGTTTCACTTCAGCAGTAGACAGTCTGCGCCCTGCACGCCCTCGAACTCTGAGCAGTGCAGCCTGTTCCTCAGCCTCTGTAAGATCAGCTTCAAGGGATTTTGGTGTGGAAGCATTCTCTGCCTCCTCTGGGATATCACTCAGCTGATCTTGTTTATCATCAGTGTCTTCGACAACTGCTGGGATCCACGAAGGGGATCTATCTTCAGCAGCAGACACTTTAATCTGTATTTCAGCTGACTCAGCTGGCTCAGCTGGTGTTTCGTCTTCAGTTTCAACTTGTTCATCATACTCTGAGAGAGGAACCACAGCTGGGGTGTCAGAGTCCTCCTCACCTAAACCCAGGTCAGAGGAGGATTGTTTTTCAACCTTCTTCTTCTTGCGCCCCGGGAAGAGCTTCCTCAAAGAGAAAGATGACTCATCTTTTGGTGCTTCACCGTCTGACAGGACTTGGTCTGCAGACTCCTCAGGCTTTTCCTCAGATTTGGCCTTATTCTTTGACAAAACCATGCGTTTCAGTGTGTCCCAGGTGGACTCTTTCTCAGGGGGACTGCTTAAAGGTTCAGGTGAAGAAACACCTTCTCCTTCACTTTCTGTATTTTGGGAAGTGACAATGGCAGCTTCGGTTTTGCCCTCCTGTTCCCCCTCTGGAACTTCCTCTTCAATCTTGGTCTCCTCATCATCAGAATCAGAGGTCTTCCTTGTCCTTTTTTTAGGTCCACCCATACACATTAAAGCCTCCCAGGAAACAGAAGTGTCCATTTTCTTTTTGGGTTCCTCAGTGCTGCTGACAAGTTTCTCAGTATTTTCAGTCTTTGGCTCTTCCTCAGAGGGCTTATCCTCCTTAGTCTCCTCCTCAACACTCTTATCTGCTAATGCAGCACTTTCAGAGGAGGACAGGGTGGCTGACTTGGCTGGTTTCTCACCTGTGGCTTCATCTTCACTTTCAGAGGGTCGTTTTACACGTTTTTTGGGCGTTACCAGTTTCTTGAAGGAGGACCAGGCAATGATGCCTTCCTTTTTCTTCTCTCCATCAGATGTAACTTCACCTTCATTCTCTTGACTAGACTCATTCTGAGTCATTTCCACAGCAATAACATGCTCTCCTGACTCCTCTGGAGACGAGGGCCCACTGTCAGCTTTAGAGGCCTCTGCTAACTCTGTGGAGGATTGGGGTTGCTCAGCTGCCTGTTCTCCAGATTCAGTGGGCTTTGATTCAGTATCTTTCTTGCCTTTCTGTTTCTTGGTCGAGAGCTTCTTCAAGCCAGCTCCGGTGAAGATCTTTTTCAGGGGGCTTCCCTGGGGCTTCGTCTTCTCCTGTGATGACAGCAGCTCTGCCTCAGAAGTCACCTCGGCTGGAGCCTTCTCCTCTTCTGCATCAGCCTCTGTTGTTTGGTCTTCTTGTTTGGTGTCATCAGTAGTTTCTTTAAGGGTCTTAACAGTGCCCTTGGGCTCTGGAGTAGCCTCTGCAATTTCTTCCCCAGAAGTATCCAATTCTTCCTCCTTTGTTTCATGCTCTGTCGCCATTTTCTCCTCTCTGTTTTCCAAAGCAGTAGCACTTTCCTCTGTCTTAGCTTTCTCCTGCTCAGCATCTGCCTCCTTGTCTTCTTCCTCTTTCGTCTTCTTGATGCTGGACTTCTTTCGCAGATTTGAGAAGAGTCCTCCAGTGAAGAGCTTCCTGAAGGGAGACACAGTAGTGTCCTGAGATGCTGGACTGGTCTCATCTTCCTTCACAGCTCCTTCCTCTTTGGCTGCCTCATCAGCAGCTTCTGGTGGAGCATCAATGGTTTCAGCTTTGTCAACAGCAGATGCCTTGTTGTCAGCCTCATTTTTTTCAGCAGCAGCATCCTCCTTCTCCTTTTCAGGTTCATCAGTCCCACTGACTACCTCTCCTTCTTTGTCTTTGACTGTCAGTAGCTTCACAGGGTCCTTCTCCTCACTTTTGTCCTTCTTGAGTGTGAACTTAAAGCCCACAAAGCGGAAGATCTTCTTGAAGCCCACTTCACTGGCATCATCAGGCTTTTCCTCCGCTGCCTTTTCCTCAACAGCAGATATGTCATTTGCATCAGGGGACTCTTTATCCACTTTCTCGCCATTTACTTGAGGAGTCCCTTCATCCTGGATGGCGTCCATGGTCTCAGGAGCCTCCTCCTTCTGAGCCACAGACACACCATCCGGCTGGCCGACTGTAATGAAAAGAGAATAAAGAGCTTTCTGTTAGATGATGATCAAATTTCTCACTTCAGTTTACTACTTATTAATTCTTGTTTACTACCTGCAGCCACTGCTGTGGTACAGAAACAGAGGTCACTAACGACATTCCCATGATATTCATATTAGACTATGATCTGAACAATCAATTCAACTAATTCAGGTGATAATGGGGAAATCAAATCACTGATGGAGACTGCAGAACTCTGTGTTCTATAAAAATCTTCAAGGGGAAACTCAAAAACAATTTACAAAAAAACAAGGAGTTTTATATCATTTATAAAACTCTTATTCATCTGTAGATAATCAGAGATTGTGACCTGCTGAGCTGATTTTATCAGGTGTTTGGCTACTTAACTGCAATCAGATTGTAATTTGATCCAGCTTATCCTTGGATATTTAGTTTTGGCATTGACACAAGTAAAACAACAGTCCCTAAAGGGATTAACAGAAAATCTTGGAACGTTAGCATTTAAAAAAAAACACAATGTGTGTAGGCCTGTAACACAACGGATGCAGTATGTTACCCATTTTTTCACAGTTTTATCAAACTGAGACACTTATTCCATTTTGGTGAGTGATTCCTTTGGGAGTCAAACTGTTGTAAGACAAGTGATGCAATAAAAGCTGAGATCAGAGACAGAAACCACACAAACACATAAAAATGCAGGTCTGCCATGTCTATCTGCGCTCTGACAGAGGAAGGCGTGGGGGGATGATGATTTGCCAGGGTCTCCTCTGATCTCACTACAGTCTGGGAAACCTCACATGTGAGACCCCTGGGCTCTCAAAACAAATCCCAGAACTTTAAATCCCTGAATATCAGGTTACATGATTACACACAGAGATACATAGACGTTCCTTAAACATCGCACACTGTGGGAACTATTCTCTACTCCTTTCCTGCCAGTGACCAGACAAACACACACCTAAACATCATTTATATAAAATGATGTTTAGGTGTGATGTTTTCTGTTAGTTTTGAATTTAAAACTAATAGAAAAAATAGTCAGAAAGTAAAAAAAAAACAGGGTACATTTAAATATGCTGTCTTTCACACAAACTGGATTCAGTTTGTAAGTAAATCTCTATAATTTGTGAAAGATGACTGTTCTTGTCTCACACAAAAATGTCAGACTGTGTGCCACATCCGTCTTCATCCTCTACCTGAATTATAGACATGAGGCTTCACTCAGTAGCGCTGCATTCCTAGAATATTTGAGCTTTAAAATAGCAAACTGTTATTTAATCATTTACCTGACAAGTACAAGGAATTGGGTAAAACCTTTTGTCAAAACTTCACATTAAATTCACACTAAATTTGCGTGATAAAATAAAGAGGAGAAGTGCTTGTTGTCGCTACCGAGGGCACGCCCATATCTCATGCACAGGAATGTGAGCTATGCTGGTCACCCCATGTTTAAGAAAATTATTTTAGGATGCTCTAAACATAATTTCAATTTACATGCCAGGGGATTTCAAGAATGTTTATTTGTGTTTTTCAGTTAAACTGTGTCTCGTCAGTGCCCATGTAGTATTCATACAAAACAATACAGGTCCAGACTACCCCTCCTTAAAATAAGTCCCAATCCCCTTGACCCAAATTCCACCACAGCAGGATGGATGGGGACCCACCCCCTTCCCAAGGCACACACGCATACAAACACAATAGCCTTCCAACCCTCTCTGGCCTCTGAAAATAAAGGCAGGGGGGTTGGTCAACTTTTCCTCTTATATCAAGACAAATAGAAGATTGGAGGAAGTTTGGAGAGATTTGGTAACTTCACTGCACTGATTGAAACATGAATGAAAAAAGGGGAGTCTGGGTGGTTATTAATGACATCTGTGTCACATGGCGGCAGACTCGGTCTCACATAGGTGCTATTTTCAGGGTAAGTGTCACATCACACTGTTGTTAAGCAGGCAAGTCAGGGCCAGAAGACCGGAAGCATCATGTAAAAACATCTAATCATCTAATATGAAAACAGGCCTCTAAAATCCATTTTGGTGCACATGATCACGCCAGTTCCTCTGGGCTGTTTTCAATGAATTTCCGGTGTAGTGGAGCCTTTTTTTTTTTAGTAAAGATGTGTGTGTGGGAGGGGTCAGACTGTTACAGCTACGACCATGTGTATCTACATGGATAATAAAACAGGAACCATGTTGATTTAACAGACTACTGGCATGTCTCGCGTCTTTTTGATCTTTGTTTTCCGGCCCAACTTTTTTTTTTCTCCCCCAGACGCACCACCGTTAACATCCCTGATTTGAGGGGAAGGAGTAAATGCAAGGAGGAGGAGGAGGAGGAGGAGGGTGTTTTGAGTAATGACTGTAACAGAAAGAATGTGAGGGGTGAGCTGGGTGTGAGGAGGGGGACAGTGAGGAGATGAAGGGACATGGGGGGATGGAGGAGGGAGGCCGGGGGTGTTCGGCCACAGGGCTAACTCACTTTAGAGGGTGTCACATATCTTTGACACACACATCCATAGCTGGGATGCTTCTCTCTGCTGGAGACAGGCTTTGTTTATGTGCGGGTGTGGGAGCATGTGGTCAGGCCGCGCGCTCGTATTGAATATCGCCGCAGCCCCCAAAAAATCCTGATTGTGGTAAATCTACACCAGTCTCCAGCGAGATCAGATAGTGTTTCTGTTGTGGCTGTTGCAAGCACCACTTTGGGATTGTGTGTATATGAGATGGGAGGGAGGGAGGGGGGGAGGAGTGGGTGACAGTTGGGAGTCTGAATGGCAGCTATTCTTTCTACACACCATGTTCAAACTTTGCCAAATATATGCAAATCCTTGTTGTAATTACTACAGTTTGGATGAGAAGCCTTTAAACAATAGGAGTCAGTTAAAACAAGGAGACCCCCACCCCACCCCACCCAAACACCCTCCCCCAACAGAGACGCTTCCTCGCACCCCTCTCTGTATCAAAGGTGTGGTCACAGTGTCTCCTGTGGCTCCAGGGGGACGAATCAACAGTTACAGCATTAGTAACATCCACCGCTGGACCCATTTGTCCCTCTTTTATCTAATTCTGATCAATTTCAACCCAGATGTGACTGTATGTTGAACCAGCCGGTCTAGAAAACACCACTTTTATTAATATCAATATTTAAGCATTCCATTCGTATATCGAAACCAAAACCTTGAGGTCACCGTGAAACTAAACACTCTGCTTTATCTGAACCATCACTTCCAGTTATAAGACCTGAAGAAGAATCAGTCCTGGCATGTAATTAATTCCATACGCCCGTCTCTCCTCCCTCCCCTTATATCCTCTGTGGCTAAGCCGAATAACCCCACTGGGAATTAGGATCCCACTCTAATCTAATGAAATACTTCACATGATGGGATGCAGGGAGCCAGCTCGGATGGTCGCATGAGCTGAAAGCAGGAGTTGAAAATATTGCTGTCTGTGAATGCATCTCCACAGTATATTTCTATTTGGCAGCTGTCTCTGTGTGAATTCTTGGATGCACAGTTTAAGTTCAAGACACTTAGAAGTTTGGTTTTGGCCCGAGGAAGCAGCGGGGAATAATATTTGTAAGTATGATTGACTACAGCAGATAAAGATTATTTATTTTTTACACAGTGAGGCTCTTTGGTGGTCAAAGCAAAGGCATCTCCAACTTGAAATCACTCATCCGTGCCGGGACATCTACAAACCCCAATGCAAACTAACCACACCCTCAGGACAACAATGCCTTTGGCTGTACACAGTCATATAAGAAGAGCACTTTGTTTTCAATATATCCCAAATAAATGAATAAAAGCAACAGAAACAGATCACAAAGCATAAATATTTGGAGGAAGTTCAGCACAGCAGCAGCAGCCACAACTTTGTATTTTGTTGAGCAGAGGTGAATACACGGCATCTCGTGATGAATGAGAATTAAATGATAAGAAGTTATTATTGTGAGGCAACTCTTACCTGTTAAAGTAATTGTTCCAAGCATTGGTAGAAGTCTCAAAATTCTTTCTCCAAAAAAATCACAAAAACAGTCTTTAGAAAAAATAGATGATTATAAAAAATATTTTCAGGAAACTATTCGGTCTTTAAGTATCACTTCTCTGCACACAGATCTGTGAGGAGAGCTTCTTCTTCCACTTGGCTCCTGTTCTAACTACTGAACTCGGTCTGAGGGCTGAAGCTGTGTCTTTCTCTCTTGCAGCGCTTCCAAGTAGTATGAACAGAGAGGAGGCTCCACACACATTTCAACAGACTGACACACATGTCATGTTGGGACCACCCCTGCCTCCCCTCTCCCCCACCTCCCCTGCCTTTCTTCAGCTGTTCTGAATGAACGCTCCACCTCCCCCTCCCTCCCCCACCTCCCCCTCTATCCGCTCACACTCCCTCAGACCTCAGCGTCCAGCCTGGGATGACGGGAGCTCGTCATGTGATCTCTCAAGGAAGTCGTCCATCCCTCAAAAAAAGGGGAAAAACCATTGTACATGTACAAACTCCTTACCACCCCCCCTCGTCTCCAACGACAGACACACATAACCCCCCACCCACCTAATCTCGTCTGCAGTGTCACGTAGATGCAAACTGTCTGGCCTTAATATCCATATGTGTCCTCAAAAGACAGTTTCTCACACTGGAAAACAGCCTCGAGCACCAAAGCTCTCCCCTTTACTCCCCCTTTTTCGGGAGGCAACCAGGCTCTCCCTCCCTTGTATCTCATAGCTCATGTCACCAGTCACGTAGGAATGTTGATGGAGGTAACCCAGAGGGAAATGCAGGGCTTTTATGGATATCAACTGAAAGTGGCAGCTTTTGGCTTCTAAAACTCCCATTATTTAACGCAAAAACAAGATAAAACTCACTATACAGTCACCAAGCATGTTCCCCGTTTAAGGCAAAGTTTCTACAGCCCAAATCCTGAACGGGGGTGCCGTCGGGTCACCGCCTGCCCCCTGTGAATGTTAATAGGCCCCTCTCAATTACTCCAATACAGACACATTTAATTCAGCTTTTGTCTGTGGGGGGAGAGAGACTAGCAGGAATGCAGATAAATCCTCAGGTAAATACCAGCATAATCAGATCTGTCACACTTCAGCATTGTCCCACAGGAATGTGTGAATTCCTTCCAGAAGGCTCTCAAATGGGTGATAACAGCAGTAATCAAGTACCGTCTGAAAGCAGCCCCCTTCGGCCCAAAAGGGTGTATGTGCATGAGATTTAAAAATGTGGGGCAAAGTTTTCACACAGTGGGAGGTTTATTGATAAAGAGTCTGGCTGGAGCAATCAAGACAAGTGTCAGCTTCATCATGGATAAGACTTTTACATTAGGCTGGGTATAAACGCAGTTTCTACTCCATTCAATAGTTAGGTTAGTTCGCTGCACTGTAAAAAAAAAAAAGAGTTAAAAATCTGTTTAAAAATAGTGAAAATCTGGTTTAAAAAACATTCAAAAACTGTAAAAATTGTGTAAATAATTGTAAATATATTCGTTAAATACCTTAAATACACTAAAACTGTAATTTTACAAGAACAAATTACTCTGACAATGTTTTATTATTTTTTATTTTACAGTCAACATGTAAATTTACTGTTTTTCTGTGATTTTACTAGCTGACAAACGTTGGAAAGAATAGATAAAAAGCTAAAAAAAAAGAAGGATTTACCATTATTCAATCCTTAATGTACATAATTTTTCTTTCAAATATCGGAAGTACCTGCAAAATGATGCTATCATTGCTGATTTAAATACAGTAGAAAAATACTGTGATTTATTTTAGAGTCACACATTGGAAAACAACAAATTACTATTTGTAAAAAAACAGATTTCTAATGTAAACATCATGGAAAGTGTTTTTTACAGTAAACATATTTATTTAAATTTTTTGTATAATATTATTTGTAATCTAACAAAACAGGCAACAACAGTGAAAAAAAGAATAGTTCAATTTTACAGTCAAACATTATTAACGAGCAAATTACCACTTTAAAAAGCACAGATTTTTAGTGTGGACATTATTTAGAGATTAAAGTCAACATGTATATTTATATTTATTACTAGTTTACAGTTCTCTAATGTCTGTAATTTTAACAACACAGCAAAAATCTGTTAAATAACACTAAATGTCACAAAAATTACAGTTAAATTTTCCCTTTTTTTTACCATGTACATGTTTTAAGTCCATATTCACATTATGTGTAGCGGCAAGTTCAGAGTAAAACCTGATTGCTATATCACGAAAGACCCTTTCGTTTGATCAGTCATTAACTAAGAATCTCATTCTGACACACCAGTGAGGCTTTCTGTTGTTGGGTTGACTCATCTAAGGAGTATTTCACTATCTGTGCTGCTGCATAATGACCACTTTGACAGTATATTATGCTGAGTAGACAGTGAGTCAGACTGAGGGGAATTTAGGGAGAGAACCTCCACCGGGTCGGCCCACATCTTCCTCTTCCCTCCCAACTTCCTTCATGTGACTCATCTACATCAGTCACATTCCTGGACTACCATACATACTGAGAGATTTCTATTCTGACTGCACAGTATGGGAAAAACTATGAACAATAGAGTGAAGAATCCATATGGTTTTTCTTAGAGTTATAGCTGTTTTTATCACCATCAGTAAAAGAAGACAACAACCAACTCTGGGTTTGTGTGTCTAGAAGTTGCCTTCATATACTGTAAGTTATGCTCACATGCCATAAACATCCACTGTTAAACACAAACAAAAACCTTTAAAAACCTCTAAAAGTACCACATCTCTACACTCACTTTACCCTTTTTTGGCCTTAGTGCTAACTCAATTAACCCCTTAACCCTGTTGATCTGCTGTGGCCCATCATAACAAGGTAGAAGTCTGCAGCAAAACACTCTAAACATTGTTCAAACCCGCAGAACTTTATCTTTTATTTTCCCAGAATGTCAGAAAATAGCGAAAACCATTCACTTGTTTTGTCAGGCACTCCTAAACCCAAATATATCCAGTGTACTCTCACAAAAGGACTAAGAATAACATGAAATATTCACATCTGAAAACCTTGAACCTCAGATTTTTTACATTGTTTTAAAAAGTTACTGGCATGATTTATCTGCTATCAAAAACGTAGTTTTCCGTCACTTAACTAAATGATTATTTGGTGCATTAACTCTAAGTTCAACAATAGTTTTTGATGCTTTAAGCCTGCTGCTGAAATGTGTATAAAATGATACCCATAACATTTAGAAAATAAAATATAAATAGTGCCAAACACTGAATATTTAATTCAGTGCAGACATTATATAGCTTCCATAGAGAGTCAGAATAAGACAAAGTAAAAACACTCCGGCAGTGTGAGACAAACTTTAAAGCTCCTTAAGACAGAAATGCCATTTAACATGACTTTTTCTCATATTGGAAAAAGCCTGATTCGTCTAAATGAATTCTCCAATAGCAGCAGTAAATAATCTCAAGTATATTTTGTATTTAAACTCCAGTTAAGTCTCAACAACACCGAGTTAAGTCTGCAGAGGTGACGCCCCACATATCTTGATGAATCTGAAAACGTGCCTGAGTTGAGGAATGTTTGAGGAGGGGTCCTGAATGGTTGGTGGGGGGTTGGGGTGCCGGACGGAGGGTTTTTTTTTTCTCTTTTTTTTTGTGGGCTGTAAAAGAAGTGAATGACATCATCGAACGGCACAGAAGAAACCGCCTCTTTCTCTTCCAAGAACTGTAAAGGATGATGTCGAAATAATTGGAGGAAAAGGAAACGAGGGCAGCGAGTGTGTGAAACTGCCCGAGATCAGAGAGATGTTTCACTCAATAACTCTCCTTTATTCTCCTTTATTTGAAACTCTTTTTTCTCCTTTCACGCCACAGTTTATTTCCAGAATCCACACTTCAATCCTCTTTAATCCTTCGCTACTTTCCCCTGGGTCTCTTCTAGCCCTCTTGAGCCCACCTCTCCTCCTGCTTGTGTGTGGGCCGGAGGGATGGATAAGAATGTCGGAGAGGAAACGCAGCCATTTCTTGACATCACCGCTTCCTCTTCCTTTTGCCCGTTTCCTCGAGTTGCGCTGTGCATCCTGCCTTTCCGTGACACTACGTGATGCAACACGATAAGATGAACAGTGTGGCTGTGACGTCTCATGTGTTTTGTTTGTTTTTACTGTAACACAATGAAACATCACGTTCACAGCTTTCAGCACTAAGAGACGTGTTGGATTTAACATCATCTTGCACGCAACTGGCTAAAATTGAATTCGCTGTCCTTACTGCCTGTCCTCCTAGAGGTCCCCTACAGCCTTCAACCAAAAAAAGCTGCGTTAAATTTAGGGTCAAGGGCGAGGTTTCTTCCAGAGGAGTATGTTTAGCCGTGCAGCACTTGCCATCTGTTGTACATGTCTTCACTTTTCTCTGCATTCCTGGAATATCTGCACCCGCAATTTGGCATTCCAGTTGTTGTTATGCATCATCTTGTCTTGTAGTGCTGACTGGAATGCACGAATGGAGAAGTGAGGATTCGAAGAGCTCCTCCTTGAGCTTCAAGAGGCCTTGAAACCGGTCAACATTTACAAATGAA
>CM045455.1:12324985-12399810 GCA_024666655.1 Dascyllus trimaculatus | reverse complement strand
CTCACATAACCCCTGAACTGCGAATAACCTGCCAAACATAAGATTAAACTCCGATGTGGAGGTTCAGAGCCGTCTAATGGTGCCACAGTGCCTCCCTGTGGTGGCAAACATGGACTACAACAACTCCTGAAGCCCAGACTCTGACAGTCATTCAACATTTTAATAACTGACCTCTGTCATAAGAAGACACAACAGAAAACAAGCTCAATAAATTCTCACCACTATGTATTCATAAAGAAAGCAGATTTGCTACTAGAAGCAGGAAATTAAAGGACTAACTCACCGTCTTTAGTGTTGAGACATTTTTTCAGGTTTTCATTGATGAGTGGAGCTTTGTTCTGAGGATGACAGAGGTGGATGTTCTCGTGAGATTCAGCAAAGACACAAGACAGAACTGAGCTGTGAATACAATCAGTACTAAGAGTCACCTCCAGTTTGTCCTGCTCCTCCATGGCCAGAAAAACTGCTGCCCTCATCTCTGCCTGTAAGAACAAACAGGAAATAAACACACTTAAATTAATTCAGCGTATTCTTTATCATTGTGCTGTAGCTCATTCAAACACAATTGTGACGTCATCTTGGTCTTATTCTGATTCCATGTGCAAAGGCTAGTCAATGAACCAATTATTTCATCAACAGAAAATTAATCACAAACTCATTTAAATCATTTGTGAACAGCAACAGCAAATCAAGGCATCTCCCACAGACATGTTTGTTTGTTTTTTTGTCTTGATTATTATCTGATTACACAACTTTTTGGAGTTTTGGATGTAGCTCAAATAAAACATTTGAAGGGATCCTCTTGGGTGCTGAGAAATTACAGTGGTCAATTATAATATCCTCAGAAATGTTATTACTTTTTTCTACTTGTCGTTATTCTTACATACAGCTTGGGAAAATAATGATCAGATTACTGACAGCAACGTTTTCTGTCTCTTCCTTTGTGGTCGTTGATAAGGCCACACCAAAATTTCTTCTCAAGTTTGTAATAGACAAATGTTTAACTCATTCCAACCTGGTTAGGCACAAACATGGCGGCCTCCTTGTCATCTTGCTATTCCTGTTTTACAGGCATTGTTGAGTGTTAATTAAGTTTGGATTATCTGTCACATACATACAGTTTATGCACAAAAAATGATAACTCAAAAAAACGTTTTGGCCATCTAATATGAATTTTTTTTTACAGCTTTAATACATCACAGCACATTTTTAAACGTAATTTATTGCATGTCTTGAATCATTATAAGACTTTATAACGCTTACCACTTTGAGAGCATTTAAAATGATCACAGACAGACAGTTGGTTGTGTGGACTTGGAGAAAAAAACAAAGTGTCTAATAATTATTTCTAAAGCTTTCCATGTAGCTTTAACAAGCACCTCACATTCAGTTTCTGGCATTACGCCTGTTCAGAAGTTAATTTCGGCCTCAAGGAAAGACATTTTAACTTTAATATGATTTCCTTTACAAATAAAAGTTAGCTAACAGTCCAGCAAAGTAACTAGCTAAGAACCACAACACTAGCTACGATAGCTAACCACAGCTAACTAACGCTGAAGTTTTCTCGGTTATTTTTTATTTTGTCAACGAAAACTTATTAACTTGCCTCAAACTGTTATAAAACCAATTTACAATTATAATAAAATCTCAAATCAAAATCGTCAACTTGAACTGGTGTCACTGTAACTTCAAACTGCTAGCTGCTGAGCTAGCGTTAGCCTAGCGTAGCTGACCGGTGCTCCGGCTGACTTTAAACGAGCTACGCGTCTTTTTCAGACCTTGAGCTTGTTGAGCACTCCGCTGTTCTCCAGGTTCTGGATGAGCAGGTCCCTCAGCTCGGTGTCGTCCTCTGCAGCTGACATGTTTATCTGAAGCTAAGCTAACTACTGCTGTCACGACAACCGACCAAAACAAACAACCCGGAACTACCTCTTCTTCGTGTGCTGCTTTCTCCGGCCCTCGCAATCTTCTTCTTCGGTGGTTTTTGTCGGTATATTTCCACCACCTGCTGGACTAGACATGAAAAAAGTCAAGTCAAGTCACAGTTATGTATATGTTTATTTGGGTATCTAAGTCTCATCAACACGGATGGCAAAATCCAAGGTTTTCCAGGAGAACATAGTACCAAATTGATCAATGTTATTCACTCACCTGTCAGTGGTCATAATGTTATGCCTAATCGGTTTATATCCTATCCTAGCTAGCACATTTGAAATGACAGATGTTAAACAAAAGTGCTTTCAAACTGAGATATAAGATTAACAAAACAAAATGATCTGACTTGTTTAAATATGAAGGTCAAAAAAGTACCTGGTAGAGAAAAAAACCTCACTCCTCCTATTATGTAAAATATGCCAGTTTGTTTGAACTATCAGTCTTGAAACCTTCCATGAGTCTTTTCAGAACAACCTCCTGTCAAGTGTTTCTTGCTTCAGTGCTGGCCCCATCACATCACATCCTGTTGTCCTGTTCTTCACGTTAGTTTCAGGCTCTTGAATCCAGTTCTGTTCTGTCCACTGTAGCCTGAGCTTTTTTTAAAAGGCTGTCATTCAATCCTATATCTTGCTCAGACACTCACCTGCTGTAATAACATTATCATTTCTTTCCTTTTCTTTGCCCTTTCTGACTAGATCCTGTCTTCCCTCTGAAATAAAGCACAGCCCCCAGCCTCCGATTGCAGATGGAAGCTTTTCCATCAGTAATTATCCTCAATCGATCAATTATTCTGTCCTCTCTTCAGCTCACTTTAACTACTATTGATTGTCTGGAAGGATCACTAAAAGGAATAGAAGAGTTTATTTTCCAGAGTCCTGAAGGAGGTCAGATTCCCAATGAAGAGGCTGATCAGGACAGTGTGCAACCATTAACTGGTTTACGATTAATGTCCTTTTATTCAGCAGGCTAAGGCCACCAAACCAAAGACAAATAAACCTGAATCATCAGCAGCTCACTGCCGTAACATCTGTGGTTTACTGCACATCAGCTGTGTCTAAAGAATTTGAATGACTAAAAATCTGTCAGAAATTTGCACCGCTGAAGCAGAACATCAACAATATCAAGTTCTGTAGATGGGTCGGTACTTTATTGATCTTGAGGGAAATTCAAGAAGAACTATAGAAGAGCCAAAATGTGGTTTGAAGACATTAGATATTTCAATTTACAATGACTTCATGTATTGTGAAGTTATGTTTAATCAAATTACTTCAATTTTCTCAATGTTTTAAATAATTAACACTCAGAAAACTTTGTACTGTTCCACCACAGGAGGACAACTAGAACGCTGCAACCTTTAATTATTTTCCTTATTAGTACATCTGATGGTTAATTTCTTTAATAATCAATTGGTTGTGTAAAATAGTGCAAAAACAACATTATAAAATAATAAAATTGTCTTTTCTATCTGAAAAAATGTTGAATTTATTACAAGTTAAAACTACAAAAAGCAACAAATATTCACATTTGAGAGGGTGGCAGCAGGGAATTCTGAGTATTTCTGTTTCAAAACATCTAACTTAATCATGCTTGTGCTGCTGGTGTCCGTGGAAACAATAAAACCTACATGTACAGTGTTGAGAGTTGTTGTGGTAAATTATCATCACCTTTTCTCTTGACCTTCATTCATACTCTGTATTTTTCGCACTGAGACACATGATCACGGCTGAGCTAACCTGCGGAAGATACTCATCTTGTCTCGCTTCAGTTCCCATTGCGTTGCAGAAACTGTAAAATGAAGAGAAACTTTTGAAGGCCAGTGTGTACCTGATGGCTGTCCGCTCAGCCCACGCTGCAGTCAGCTGATCCTTGTTCACAGCGCATTTGTGCAGAAAAAATTGTATCATCCTGTATCGCCCCTTGTCAGACCTGATGTGCAAGAACTTTGTCCTTTTCAGCGAAGATTAAGATTCACTCTGCATTTGCTCTACTTTATTAAATACCAAAAGGATAAGAGTTATTTTCATCACAACAGTCATAAATAATGTGACATCATGTACCATCGTAAATTAATTAATGCACAGAAAAACAGAAAATAAAGGCTTATTTCTGTAGCACATTTAAAAGCAGGCAGTATTAACCAAAGAGACACTGACATAGACTAAAAATATACTAAAAATATATCTGCAATCGAGAAAAACATGATAGAAATGATGACGGATTAAAGCAGGACGACACAACAGAGCACTAATATGGATGATAAGATATAAAACAAAGATGATTTTAAATGTTCAGAATGATGCTCGAGAGAAAAGGTAGGATTTGAGTCCAGTCTTTTTAAAAGGAAGGTGATGATAAAGGCCCAATCACCATTTATTTGTTGATCGGCATCAGTTAAAGTAACTTGTCTGAAGATCTCAGTGAGCTCCAGGCTGCATGCAGAGTAAGATGGAAGATAAAGTCAACTCAGTTACAGCTTTAAAAACAAATAAAACCTTCAAATTTGTTCTGTTTTTCACCGGTAGAGGAGCTGACGGTAGCTTCATGTGCATTAAGTCATGACTAAGTAAAACCACAAAACCAGCTTGTTGAATTCTTTCAACTCTGAGGTGCATGAAAGAGGCAGATATACCAGAACCCCAAAAACTGCCTGACACTGGGAGTTAACCCTGAACTCTAGGATGTTTTTTTTCCATTTCAAACCCACGTTCAGTCAGTCTGAGCAGCTGTCAGACCGAGGTGAACAACTGTGTGGATCGGAGCCAGTTCTGACATTATCGCTAAAAACTTCCAGTTTCAGCTGCTGATGGAAAGACGTCATCAGCTGAGGACAGAACCTCCTGTTCAGTTGTTGGACTATGGTGTAATTTACCGCTGCCTCTGAAGTCTCTCGACGTAAGACAGAATCACTGTGAGAGACTTCTAGGCTATAAATCGAATATCTGCTGCAGCCTAATTAGTTTGAAGGTAAGATCATGTTCTTATTGGTTTACAGTTACTGTAAGTCTGATCTGCTGTTGCCTACGTGAGTATCAGGTGCACTGGTTACATTTTGCTTATATTTTGTACATGCCAGTGTTGTATTGCTCACATTTGCTGAATAAATTACTGAAGAATATGAAGAAAGAGAGAAAAACAAGAGGCCAAACTCTGATTTTACATGCTCTTAAACTTGCATGATTAAAAAGGCGGCTATTTTCATTGGAAATTTTGATACTGCAAAGATTTTTGGAATAAAAAACAACCATGATGAATTAGCCCTTCAATCTCCAGGTTATTTTTTTAAAATAACAGCTGAAAAACACACACAGTTAGCCTGTAGCAGCTGCACAGCCGCGAGGCCAAACTAAACGACCTCACCCTGCAGCATTTAGAAATACAATCAGTCTGAGTGAGATCTGAAAAAACTCCAGCAGAAAACTCCAGTGCAGCACCAGTAATCCCAGTGCAACGCTCCAACTGGTCGAGCAGCATTCCCAGGAGCAGACTGGTATTCATGTGACAGTTACTTCTTCTATTAATTGATTTTTTGAGGTAGAAAGCAGCAGAAATGAGTGAAAAATGCCTCCATCACACCATCAAAAAACTACAATTCAGGTTTATTATCACAGAAAACTAAGGTGGCTCTGTGAGTTTTTAATTTTTTCTAATCAGTTAGTTTTAAATGAAATATCTGTCATCTAATCAGTTAATCACCTGATCAATTCAGCTGGAATCAGAGGAAATACTGAATTAAGGCCTGTCAGGAGGTGAAGCCAGCCCTGAGCTTCACATCAGTATAAATACAACAGTATACCCTGATTAGACATAACATTATGAACACCTTCCTAATATTGTGTTGGTCCCCCTTATGTGCTCAAAAATGCTCTGAACCATGGACAAGAGGATGTCTCAGGGTGTCCTATGGGGTCTGGAACCAGGACCTTGGCACTGGATCCTTTGGGTTCTCTGGCTTGTGCAGTGGGGTCTCTGTCAATCAAACTTGTTCCACTGCATCCTGTTGATGCTTGATCTGAATGGGGTGTAGGAAGTTTGGAGGTCAAATCAACATGTTGGGTCATTGTCATGTTCCTCAACATGTTCCTGATTGTTTGATGTTGTTTCCATGTGGTGGGGTGCATTTTCCTGCAGGGGTAGGTCAGTGACATTTGGGATTTCCATTTGTATGATGGAGTGTGCTTGTTGTGGGGTAATGTTTATTTGGGTGTCTAAGTCTCATCAACATGGATGTTAAAATCCAAGGTTTTCCATCAGAACACCTCATAGTACCAATATGATCAATGTTATTCACTTCACCTGTGAGTGATCAGAATGTTGTGGCTGATCGATGTATTATAGACAAATATGGAGCACAGACATAAACAATAATGCAATAAACAAACAAACAAGAGGCTAAAAGACAACAACAGTAATAAAAACGTATAAAAATTGAGCAAAAATGCCAAATACCCCAAAATAAAGCTTCTCTGGTGTGACCATTTTCAGCTTTTCTTCCTCTTATGTGACAGTAAACAACAGTTTTAGATTGTGAAGACAAAATACGACAAACTGAGATACATATTTTTCAACATTTACAGACCAAATGATTCAGTTTGTTGTTGCTTGAACATGCTTAAAGGAGCAGAGAGGCTGTGTTTAAAATATGGATCAGGTCAGTTTCACTATTCACTGAGCTGCCACTGGACCCTGAAGGACAGAAGGAAACAAAAGGAGTAGAAAGACTGAGGAGGAGGAGGAGGAGGTGGAGGAGGAAAAAGTGAGAGCAGGATGGGAAAAGGAGGAAGTGGAGGAGAAGAAAGGGAAGACAGAAGAGGAGAGATTAAGAATACCAGAGAAAAAGCAGAAGTGGAAGAAGAAGAGACAGAAGGAGGGAGGACAGGAGAGGCTGATGGGGGAGGAGGGAGCATAAAAGAATAAAAGGGGAGTAAAGCAGATGGAAATGTGAGGAAGAGGAGAAGAATAAAAGAGGGAGGAGGGATCAGAGAGATGGATGTGGGGGAGGAGAGAGAAGGGGGGCATCCGAGGGAGGAGGGGGAGACAGACAGACGGGGTGAGGAGGAGGAAGAGGAGGAGGAGGAACAGGAAGAAGAGGAGGACGCACAGACACACGGACAGACCGCCGGCGGATCACGGAGCCTCCGCCGCCGCCTCTGAGCTGCTGCAGCCGGACACAGAAGCAGCAGACCCGGCCGCAGACACGGAGCCATGGCCGATGACGACGCCCAAACCACGGCCTGCACCGGCTCCAGCCTGCTGCAGCCGGTCAGCGAGATCACCAACCTGCCGCTGGACCAGGTAAGACCCGCCGGGACGTCTCCTCCACATCACTCCCGGGGGCCGAGCGAGGAGCCCCGGTGGCGGAGGCTCCGGAGCAACCGGGGCGGGGAACCGGGGCTGCCGGGGGTTTGTGGTAGCGGTGGGGCGGTGGAGGCGGCATGAAGCGGCCGGAGCGAGCAACAAAAACGGCGGTGTGACAAACGAACAGGGCGGGTGAGAGGGGAGGTTTGGGTAAAATGGATGGAGGCCTCGGATGGGTGATGATCGGTCCGTCTGTGTGGGTTTGTGGAGGCTTTGTGCTGCTGGTTTAGAGGAGATGGAACCTGGCTGAAGGTTTACAGACCAGATGTGTGTTTGCATCCAAATGATTCCCCCCAAAAATCATGTTGATGACAGGAAAGCTTCATCCATCAGCATCTGTGAAGAGGAGGAGGAGGAGGAGGTGGAGGAGGAGGCGTGTTTGATCCCAGCAGGAGGAAAACCTCATCAATATCTGTCTGCAAGGATCAAATATTGGCATTGATTATTAGCAGCCAATCACTGATCAGTCTGATTAAGTCAAAACAATCACAGCAATGAATGAAGGGGCAATATTTCTCTGCAGTAATCTGACAGCTGCAGGTACTCAGAGTGTACAAATACTCCATTACAGATTCTAAGTACTCACCGTCCAGTACTCCTAGAAGTGAGATCTGCCCTGTGGCTGATATAATAAACCACATTATTGATCCTAATCAGCAGCAGCAGGAGTCATGGGTGGATTACTGAGCAGCCTGTTGGGCCGGAGCCCAAAGAGTCACGAGGTTCTGGTCCGGTGCCTCTGAAGTGACGGTTAACAGTTTATGTTGGCAGGTCGATCAAAAAACAACTAGACGCAGCTACAAAGAGATACAAAGCAGCAGCAAATAAAGGACGAGTGGCTACAAAGAGAGTCAAAAGGGCCTGAAAGGGAAGCAAGATGGGCAGAAAATGACCGGGAAGAGGTTAAACTGATGCAAAACAACAGCAAGGAGACACGAAACACATCAGCTCAGCTTGTAGAGTTTCCTTCAGTCTTGTAGGACAGGTGGGGGGCCTTTTACTAGTCTGGCTCAGGGGCCTGTTGCCTCATAATCCGTCCACGGCAGCAGTTTCTCCCATTGAAGCTATTTGAACTGCTTTTTATACCGTCAGACTGCTCAGCTCAGTGTTCAGCCTCCTGAGTCAAGAAGACTTCACTGCTTGTTAAAATGAAACGAGAAGTTCTTTATTGTCACCTTTAGCTGCTGCAGACGAAACAATGTGACACAAGTTTCTATAGTATATGTGAGATGACCTTTCATCATTTAACTGAGCAAATAATCAAACAGCTCACTGATGGAAGGAATCGTTTGTTACAGGTATTATTGTCTGATAGTTCAGACTGCTGGGGTCAACATGTACTTTTTCATTTTTAGATTGTGGATTCTGCTCCGGGAGTGCGACTAATGATCATTTTATTGTTGATTAATCTGAATCCTAATGAAGGAAAACATGCAACACAGCATCCCAGAGTTGTCTAACATCACGATGTCGTCTTCAGACGTCTTCAAATTACCTTCAGAACCACAAAATATTAGATTTACAATCGTTCAAGATGAAGAAAGCCAACAAAATCTCGAAGCAGCAAATGTATAAATAGAATTTGATTTGTTACTTTTGGCCAAAGTACAAGCACAAGACGATACGAAAAGATACACATAAGTATGATTTAAAATTGCCTGCTTATTTTGAGGCAGGAATAAAAGAAATCTAATGATGGAAGAAAAAAGAAAAACAATCAGATCTAAAGTCACAACCATGTCAGCACGTCTGAATATGTTCCATATATCAGTAAAGATATCAGGATGAATGAAGCCACAAGAAACAAAATGAAAAGCAGTAAATAGACCGAACCTGAATTTGGAGTTTATTCAGTGAACGAGGCTCCAGATCAGGATGATAAACACACCTGAAGGTACAAATATAAGTAAAATACTCAACAAATGTAAACAAGGCAATAAAAACAGCTTTACTATCTGATGGAATTAAAAGATCAAAGTTCCCTGAGATAAAAACACAGAGTAACATTAATCCGGTAAAACCACATCGCCCTCCTCTCAGGTGATACCATCAGCTGTGTAACAGGTAGACGCTGCTGCGCTCTGATTGGCCGAGAGCCAGGCCTCTGGTGACCGGGTCGAATCCTGATGATCCAGATCCTGGATCAGGTGACCCGCGCCGTTTGTTCCACTGCTGCTGCTGCTGCTTCTTGAAGTAAATTCCCTGAACCAGCTGCGGTTTGCTGGTTTTGCTGGGAAACACTCGAGCTCACACTGGTGTCGAGTTCATCTGAAGTCTGCACTGTGAGAGTGTTTGGACTGATGTCGTCCAGCTGCAGAGAAATAAACGAGAACATCAACGGCCACTTTTCAGTCACAGATTTTTCTACTGAGAGACATTTTTACACGTGTAGAGTAAGCTGAGTCCAGCTTTGCAGCTTCAGACTGGATCGGTGTGACAGTTTGGGTTAGTTTGAGCCAAATGTTGAAGTTTGTCCTCTCCGCCTGTTACCTGAAGACAACAGGCCGATGCAGGTAACGGCAACAGACGTTCTCAGCGTCTGACTGTAATCACTCAGTTTACACACCGTCCATTATTCATGATCGACATGTCAACACATCGTCTCGGCTTACAGACAGATCAGATGCTTCTGGATGCAAAAAACTACCATGTAAACACCCTCTAAATACTGCACAGATGCTGCACTCGGTAAATGTCCTGCAGAAAACTCTGAGTGTATGATCAAGAGCCTCCTCTCACCATCCATCTTGTGTTGGTCACTGAACAGCAGCGTTAATTGACTCTTTCAGCTCAGTGACCTGTGTGACCCTCTGACTGCAGCTCACTGCGCTCACACTTCAGGACAATAATAGTCGCCGCCTTCTCTCGCATCCTTTACTGCAGGACGACATGGAATAAAGTCCTCTAAAGTCAAAGTCACGCATTAAAATGTGTGTGTTTGATGGGAAACGCTGCATTAGGAGCAAAATGTGGTTGAGCAGTTGTGCGTCTTTTGTTTGTTTTGTGTCTCTTTGTGGTTGTTTTGCATCACTTTGAGGTCATGCTGCAGTTCTTTGTGGTTGATTTGTGTCTCTATGTGGTTGTTTCATGTCTCTCTGTGATTGTTTTGCATCTTTTAGTTCTTGTTTTATGTCTGTGTGGTCATTTTGTTTGTCTTTGTGGTTATTTTGTGTCTCTTTGTTGTCTTTTTGTTGTTTTGTGTCTCTTCATGGTTGTTTTGTGTCTCTGGATATTTTGCATCTCTGAGGTCAAGCTGCATTTGTTCGTGGTTGATTTGTGTCTCTGTGTGATTGTTTCATGTCTCTCTGTGATTGTTTTGCATCTTTTAGTTGTTGTTTTATGCCTCTGTGGCCATTTTGTTTGTCTTCGTGGTTGCTTTTTGTCTCTTTGTGGTTCTCTTTGTGGCTGTTTTGTGTCTCTGTGGTTGTTTTGCATCTCTTTGTGGCTGTTTTGTGTCTCTGTGGTTGTTTTGCATCTCTTTGTGGTTGTTTCATGTCTCTGTGTGATTGTTTTGCATCTTTTAGTTGCTGTTTTATGTCTCTTTGTTGTCCTTTTGTCATTTTGTCTCTCTCTGACCGTTTTGTGTGTTTTGTTGTTAAATTGTGGTTCTTTGTGGTCATTTTGTCTCTTTTCAAGGTCATATTGTGTGTCTTTGTGGATGTTTTGTGTCTTTAGGTGGTTGTTTTGTGTCTTTTTGTCAGAATTTTGTTGTCTTTTTTGCCATTTTGATGTTTAGGCTTTGTTTCTTTTTGTTTCTTTGTTGTTGCTTTGTGTCTTTGTGTCTTTTTTGTTTGCAATTGTTTCATATCTTTCTATTGTTGTTTTGTGTCTCTTTGCGATTGTTTTGTGTCTCGCTTTTATCATTTTGCATCTCTTCGCACTTCTTCTTGTAGTTCTTTTGACATCTCTCATGGCCATTTTGTGTCTCTGTCATAAATATGCTTGTCTTTGTGGTTGTCTCGTGCTTGTTTGTTGTAGTTTTGTGTCTGTTTAATCATTTTGTGTTTCCTTGTCATATTTTTTCCGTCGTTTTGTTGTTGTTTGTCATCTTTTGCGTGTCTTTATTGCCACTGTATGTCTCTTTATGATGTCTTTATGTCTCTTTGTTGTTTCTTTTCCGTCGTGTGGTTGTTTTATGTCTCTCAGTTATTATTTTCTCATCATTTAGCCTCTCCTTGCTATCATTTTGTGTGTCTTTGTGTTTGTTTTTTTGCCTTTTGCTGTTTTGTTTGTCTGTGTGGTCATTTTGTGTTGCTTTGTTGTCATTTTGGTTGTTTTTGTTGTCTTTTTATCAAACCTTGTGACCTTTAAACTAAAAATCACTGAACTTGCCCAGGGGCCCATGGCATCAGGGGGTCCTGACCCTGTACATGATTAATTAATTATTATATGTAGTCGTGGCTGTTGTAGTTACCACAGAGAGATGAATTTCATAAGTATCAGTACTATTGTTTGTGTGAGGTGAAGCAGGTGTTGAACAAATCTCTGCGGAATTTAAAAAAAAACTTAAATGAGTCTTAAATGTAATTGGGTGAACCTGATGTGTGTTAATGGGTGACTGAGAGGCTCTTTGGAAAGAAGCTCTGTAAAAGTGCAGCTATTAGCTTTTCTAGCCAGATTAGGCGTCCTGACGGAGAAGACCGCTGGGCTTCCTGATGGTTTTACCGAGCGCTCAGCTTTTCCTCTCAGACACCTCTGGACTGTAGATAGATGGATTTTATGTGATGTAATCTGTCTCGTGGACGACAGGTCTCAGCTCACCAGCTATAAATATCTTCTGAAGGTCTAATTTTATCAATGGAGACGTCAGAGACTTTCTGAGTCAACAGAGTTCAGCCCAAAACAGCCATGGAGTGCTGCAGCTGCTGCTATTAAGGACAAGACTCGTTATGCTCCGACATCCTGACCTGTACAAATCTCTCCTCTGCCTCTGCTTCTGTCTGCAGGTGAACTTTGTGGTGTGTCAGCTCTGTGCTCTGATCTCAGCCTTCTGGTTTCGTCTCTTCCTCCATCCCAGTAAAACCAGTCCATTCATCAGGCATGTGGTGGCGACTCTACTGGGACTCTACTTTGCCTTGTTCTGCTTCGGATGGTAAGATGGACTCTGACTATGATGCTGGGTTCCTTAGGGCAGATACCAGTCCTGAGCCCTCTGAACCCAAAGCAGTTTCTGGGTATTTTTAGCTCCTGTCACATTTTTACTCACTGTGGGCTCATTTTTCACTGCAATGTAAAGTCCTGTACCTCTATGGAAACAGTGCAACCATAAGAGAGAGCAGTCAAAATATCTTTTGGGCAGTATGACAAAGTTTTAATACCATAAATCCTGAAAAAAAGAGAAAAACAAAGTTACATTTCTTTGATTATTTGCTTTACAAAAATTTGAAATTGTGTCACCAATACTGAAAAAAATACGAGGGCTCCACATGCCATATGTTTGACTTGGCCTCTACCAACTGTAGATGTTTTTCACAGTACTGTTCAGTTCAGCGCTAGAAAAATACTTCACCATGCTGAATGTATCCTCAAATAACTTTCGCACAACGTACTCCTCTGCATTTAGAGCTATGATGCATTATTTTATGGATCAAATATGTTTTATTTTGCTCTCAGTCTCTCTAATTTGTTTCCATACTTGTCTTCTGCACAGCCTGCAGTTCAGCCGAATATTTTGTCAGTTTTGTCAGGTGACTTTTGATCGAAGCTGAGTCAGCCATCATCTGTCATTTGCACAAAGGAGTGCAGAGCTTTTTGTGTGTGGTTTATTTTGGCTTTTACACATAAAGTGATATAGCTGAAATATCATAATCTTAAGCTTATATTTGGCTATTATTCTGGATTGACACTGGGGGACATGCTCCTTTAATGGTCCTTTAAACCACGAACGCACACTAGTTTATTTAGACTCAAAAGAAAATCTTACAATTTTGTAGAATCTCAAATGTGCAGAGCAGGTGATGCAGTGAGTTTTTATCAGTTATCTCTGAATGTATTTGAACAGTTCTGGATATGCGACATGAGGAAATATGATGATGTGTTACTTCTTAAAAAACATATACATATTTCCTCTGTTTTGCAGGTATGCTCTTCACTTCCTGGTTCAGAGTGGACTCACCTATGGCATCATGATCCTGACCGGAGTCGAACACATGCACAAGTGAGCTTTAAAAAAAAAAAGTCCTCGCATCACAGCTTCATCCTGGATCTCTGTAAAGAAAATCACTGTCTCAGGAAAAGTTTGATGTTGGTGGATCCACTGTTAGTTTGCAGACATTGAAACTCCCAAAGGAAACGTTTGTTAATGAATTTAGAAATAAACCTCAGTCAGATCCAATAAGATCAGAGTTTATTCTTAAGGAGAGGTGAACTTTTTATTACACCTGACGTCCCTCAGAGGAAATCAGTCAAAATTGGTTTCTCCAGCACAAATCATTTGGTGGATGTAATTCAGAGAGCTTCATATCCAAAGGAGGATTAGCAAATCAAGCTGAAACCTTGATAATCAAATGACTGCATAAAAAAACACCTAAAAAATGATGCACTGATAAAAAGACACATTAAAAGTTTGTCGTGGTTTTAAAGGCCACTGCTCAGGTGATGTTCCTCGCTTTATTTGGGCTGTTGATGTGATAGAAGGGCGAACAAGTCTGTAACCATTCAGGGTCCCCGGCTTTTAATCCATGGCCCCTACTGTTTTTAATTTAAACAAATCTCTGTTTACTTCTAAGATCTGTCGGTGAAAAATGGACGACTGTCATTCTGATTGTGTTGATTTTGCAGACGTAGAGGTGGCCCATATTTTAAAGATTTTTATTTTGATTTGCATTTTTCTCATGTGAAGCAGTTTCCTATATAAAGTTAGGTCTCATCTAATAACCACCAACTCGGGCATATTAAGTCTTGTTCCAGCTCAGGAGGCCTCTTTAACCTGGACATAATGGAAATTTGGAGGTAGCAGCGTTAATACAATATACGCAATACTCTGTAACTGATGTAATATAAGGTTATAAAAAAATCTGCCAGCAAAGTAGAAAGGACTTTTTCTTGGAGAGTAAAATTGCAGCTGCTACAAAAAGGAAACCTGATCATTAAACATCAGTGTTTTGAGCAGCCAGCAGTTTATATCATGAAGGAAGTACTTATAACAAGAAGCTGCTGCCTCTTAAGCTGAGGATAAATCTACATGTGTATTTTATTTCAGGTTTCAACAACACAAAATATTTGGTTCTGTGGTGAAACTTGAACATGTCAAGCAGTCAAAAATGTCTTGCGTTTTCTAACAAAAACATGAGACCACTTAAACATGATCAAGCTGATCAAATGAGCATACACTCTAAGAAATTGAGGATTTACATGCAGTTCAACTGATTTATTGATGGAAACCTCTTCAGTTACCCTGAAACTAGCCCTGCTGCTATTTATCTTTGATGAGAACAATCAGATCGCTTCACCTTGGAATAAGATTTCTGTTTTTGCAATGTTACCTGAAACTGCTGGTCATTGTCCCGCCCTGCACAGGATGAACCCTGCACATGTTAATGATGTTTCCAGTAGCTCAGGACAGACTGTATATTTCCAGCCCCACACATGTTGCTGAGACTGAAGTCATGTTTTTAAAGAGGTGTTGAAAGACGGCCTGTTTCCTGTGTTCCTGCAGATACTGCCTCCTGGTGGCCCTCAGCTATCTGAGCCTGTGTCAGATCACTCGAGTCTACGTCTTCGACTACGCCATGTACTCTGCTGACTTCACAGGGTAACAGAACACTTACACCTGAATTCACCTGCCTGCTCACTCTGGATCTGAGTTATGGAGGCTGTGAAGCATCTCTGGCAGATACTTGGTGAAGTAAAAACTATGTCCTCACTGCTGTCATTCTCTCTCCAGCCCCATGATGGTGATAACACAAAAGATCACCAGCCTGGCGTTTGAAATCCATGATGGTAAGCTCCATGCAGAGTTACTGGACTTTAGATGTTTGCTGCTCAAAACAGTAGCTTACTCTCAGTTTGTTGTCCTGACAGGGATGGCTCGAAAAGAGGAACATCTGACAGCAGGACAGAAGATCCTGGCGATAAGGTTTATCTCACTGTGTTTAAAGTCAGGTTTGAAGATGTCTGTGCAGATGTTGAGCTGCTGCGGTGATCAGAGCTTACTGGTGTGTCTGTTTGCTCAGGAGGATGCCCAGTCTGCTGGAGTACTTCAGCTACAACTGCAACTTCCTGGGGATCCTGGCCGGACCCACCTGCTCCTACAACGACTACATCGCCTTCATAGAGGGAGACCCCCGTCGCCATAGAGACCAGGAGGCTGACAGGAAGTCCAACTACAAGCTGAGGCAGAGCGAGCCCTCGCCAAATGTAGGTCACATGACCGCTTCGGCCCTGATGCTCTCGGAGCCTGTTTATAGCCCTGTCTCTTGTTGTGAAACCAGAGCAGCTCCATTCATTATTCAGAGGAGTGATGCAGACAAAGTGTCCACTCAGTGACCAGACTCTGTTAAAACCACACAACTGTTTATGATTGAGGAAAACAAAAACCTCCAGTGTAAACAAACCTACAGGTAATTTGTTCCTCTCATACATCCAGACTGTATATAATAGATAGCGTAGCTGCAGGGTCTGAAGCCAAGTGCCTACACCTGTATTCTTTCTAACAGCCAGCAGGGGGCGACTCATCCAGGTGTTAAAAGAAGTCTGATTTTTGAGATATCTGAAAAAAGTGACCTAATTCTTCCTTGATCTGTTACCTCTTTAAACATTTTCCTAATGAATTTATGGTCTCAGTCATTAGTGTCAAGTGTCCCTCAATACAGCACAATGTTCAGTTTCTCCATTCTAATCCTATTTAGAGAAAAATATATGACGAAGCAGGGTAAGCTTTAGGGCAGAGCTACCTTGTCTCTACCGCATGAGCATGCATTGTGCCCTTGAGTTCTCCAGTCAGATCAGCCCCTTACACAACAGTAGTCCACAAACTAATAGGTAACAACATGGCCACTACATCCATCCTTTATATACGGTCTATGAATACATCACATGTGACTGTATGATAAAACCACTGCTGTGGTAAAGATTTGGCTTGGTTTAATGACAGATCCCTGTTTGGTTTAGAAGAACTACTGTGGGTTAGAGAACCTTGGTCACAATAATAAATAGGGGTTAAAAGAAACAACATTGAATGTGTTTAAAACAGGAAACAAACACCAGTCTCCGGGTTGAAGTTGGCCCGTCCATCCACCCCGTCCTCCTCCCTACACTGACCTTGTGGTAGGCCTAGGCAATAAAGCGATATCTGCTATCAGTGTAAATAAGAAATCATTTTAAAAAGTTTGATAGTTTCACTTGAATGCATTGAATGCAATCCACAATGAAAGTATGTAAGACACTGGCTCATAAACAGCCTATGATTTCCCTTGCTAGTGGAGCGTGCTACAAGTGACACACAAATCATTTACCAGTTTAACTAACAAATTGCAAACAAGAAAAGTACGGGTTGAAACGGCACTAAAATGAGACGTGGTAATAGGTCTGGCTACGACACAGTAGCTCGCAACAGAAATGGTGAATGCAACTGCAATGTTTCAGCCATCACTTGCATTCAGCTATTGGTGAGTGGTGTTGGCATTTTGGAGACTCATAAACATCCACAGACTGATCTTTAGGTTGTACTGGTAGCACTAAAAGTCAAAGTCAATTAAAAAAGCACAAATAAGAACAAATATACACAACTAATTTGCAAATCCTAAAATTATTTTTAGTCAGAAACTAAAATATTCAAAAAAGTGACTAAATTCATTGTTTTTCTGCTGGTCTCTGTTAAAAATAGGTCATTCAAAATTATTTATGTTTCCTTTAATGAAACATTTCATCGTGATACATTTTTCAGCTCAGTCAAACTGTCTGAAACTAAATGAGAATCAATTTGTGTCCCTTCAGATGGAGGTCATCCGTAAAGTGGCCACATCCTTCTTCTGCCTCCTGGTCTTTCTGTCAGTGTGCAAAGTTTTCCCCGTGGAGCGAAACATTGATGACAACTTCATCGCCAACACGCCGTTCTATGCTCAGGTGATCTACCTGTACCTGTCCATGCTGACCACCAGACCCAAGTACTACTTCGTGTGGACGCTCGGTGGGTGAATGAAACCTGGATCCTTTCTTTATGTAGTTCTTCAGTTTGTCCTCTGTCTGGACAGTGGATCAGCAGAGTGTACTGATAAAAATCCAACAGAACATCCTTTTGTTTTGATAAGCAAAACCAACTACAGCAGCTGGTTGGTCAGAAGAAAGAGCAAAGATATGAATATGGCACATGCAGTGTAGGCAATCTAAAATTTTATTTTTACTGGTCTGACCTCAGCCTCTCTTACCTCTCTTACCAACAGCTGATGCCATCAACAACGCTGCTGGCTTTGGCTTCAATGGCTACGACAGTGACGGCTCTCCTCGCTGGGACCTCATCTCCAACCTGAGGATCCTCAACATCGAGGTCTGAACTGGGATCTGGGCTTCATATACCATGTCACTGTGAAAAGATATAATTTGTAGTCATTCTGATCAGTCTCTTTTTGGTTCCAGTTTGCCACCAGCTTCAAAGTTTTCCTTGATAACTGGAACATTCAGACAGCACACTGGCTCAAAAGGTTAGATCACACTTACTCTGTTTTTGTGTCCTATTTATCAGCTTTAAATCTTCTTTATTTATGGTTATTTTGGTCTCTTTGTTGTTGTTCTGTGTCTTTTTGTGGTTCTTAGACCTTACAGTATGCAACCAGTCATTTCATACAGTGTTTCCTATTGATTAAACTGTGTTTTTGATGCCAGAGATTTAATGTTGTTTGCATGCAAAATGAATGAACCTGCCTCACTTACCCTGCAGTATACAAAATGCATAGATTGCTGTTTGTTTGTGACCTCTAACCTTTATGATCTCTGGTTAACAGAGTGTGTTACGAGCGATGTCCCTACCACCCAACAGCAGCCACCTTCATCCTGTCAGCCATGTGGCACGGAGCCTATCCAGGTTACTACCTCACCTTCCTCACTGGCATCGTCATCACACTGGCTGCCAGAGCGGTGAGCTGTTCTTACTAACTTTTAGCTTTTATCTTAGGAGTCCAGCAACTGTTAGCTGTAAGCTTTAGCAGATCAGTAACTATTATCTGTAAGCTTAGGAGTCAACTAACTGTTTGCCATATGCTTAAGTAGCCCACTGACTGCTAACTGTTAGCTGATGACTTCACAAGCTGTTAGCTTTTGAGTCCACTTACTCCTAGGCATTAGCTTATGAGCCCACTAACAGTTAGTTGTTAGCAGGGGAACCAACAAACTGCTAGCTTGAAAGCTATTAGCTGGTGAGCCCCATTAACTAACTGCTAGCTGATAACAGATTTTTTTTTTTCATTTTTGTTTAGAATTAGTTATATTTTAATTGTAAGTAATGTATTTATGGTATTTTGTTTGAAGTTTGAAATGTGAATTTTTGGACCCCAGGAAGAATAGTCTTCACTGCAGTGAGGACTAATGGGGATCTGTAATAAACACAATAAACACAACTGATAATCCATTAACTAACTGTCCGCTGATGAACCCAGTAGCTACTAGCTGCTAACTGACGACCTGATTTACAAGCTGTTAGCTGTTGACCATGGTACTATACATTTAAAATTATTGCTGTGTCTAAGTGAGCACCATTAAGCAATCTAGCTCACATGATTTTAGCTGTATCTCTTTGCAGTTGTCTAAACAAAAGCCTTGTCCCCTCCAGGTCAGACACAACGTTCGGCCATACTTCCTGCAATCACCCACCCACAAAGTGGTCTATGATGTCATCACGTGGGCGGCCACTCAGATCGCCATCTGCTACACAGTGGTGCCTTTTGTCCTGCTGTCTGTGGGTCCGTCGCTAAAGTTTTACAGGTCTGTAAGTCAGCCAGGTTTAACTCTGTGGTTGAACTTTCACTTTCCACATCAACAAATGCTCAATATGACGTTAATTACAGATGTTTCTGAATATATAGCCACCTTACATCTACATGCAGATTACTTTTTCCCCTTACTGCTTTCACTTTGACACAGAGTCTTTTTTGTAAATTCTTGTCAAAAAAGCCACATTCTAGTGGCAATGATCCAATGTTGAAAAGAAACGAAAGAGGAAAACTGAGGGGGAAAAATACTTTAATTCTAACAGATGCATCGCAAGCTGTTATTTACATATTACGTATGTCAGAAACTCTGGAACACGCACCCGCAACCTGTCGGCCTCTTCACCTACTGTCTCCTCCTTTTTCCCTGCAGGTCCTGGTGCTTCAGCCTCCACATCGGTTGCGTTCTGCTGGCCGTGGCATTGCCTGTCAAACCAAGACATCTCCGCCTCAAAGAGCAGCAGAAAAGCTCCATCCAAGAGTCAGCTCAGCACCACCTGGAGGGTACAGACGGCAACTGCAGCCAGAAGGAAAAAACCACATGAGACAGAGGACAAGGAACATTCATGGACAACATCATATTTCCATGACAAGGTGAACCATCACAGGGAGCTGTCTGCTAGCCTCGGTACAGAAACTCGACGGGCAGTACTGTAATATTTGGGACATTGGGATGAAAATAGACCCTGTGTTGTACCATGTCTTTAAAAAGGAAGTACGACTGCCAAGATAGTGTCTGGACTCAAGTGATTTTTGGGTCTGTTGGCAGATTCAGACAAATCTGCGATGTTGGAGGATATATATATATATAAATACATACTGTGTGTGAATCAATACAAACTGCCCTGAACTGTCATGGCCACCTGCGCTGAAGTGACTTCATTTTCTTCCTAATCAGACACCTGCTGACTGTTGATCTGCAGGTATGAGTGAATAAAGGAAGGGAAAAAACAAAGGGATGAATTGGAAGGAAGTAGATGGATGAATGAATGAATGAATGAAAAGTCCACTGTATGAAGAGACAGAATCAGCAGTTGGATGACTAAATGAGTGAATTAAAATCCAACTGATTAAACCACTACATCACAGTATTCACATAAGTTGGAGAAAGTGCCAATAATTGTTTCACTCAGTCGCCTTAGTTGTTTTGATTTTTACAAGATGAATATAAATGCTGCTTTGCAGGTGTACAGACCATTTTCACAGCAGATATCGTCTCCTGCTATTCTTGTCACTGTATGGAAAATACAGGTGATTTAATGACAGGTGCATTCCACTTTGGGAGGAGGGTCCTGCTTTTGTGCATGCTGGTTCACTGTCATGGCTCCTAACGGAACAGAGCCACATTACTTACATCAGTGCTTTTATTTACTGTCTCAAGCCAAAATGTCTGCAGTGAAAATGGTCTATTAGCACGATTTCTTGATGTGTGAGCGTTGAGGACAGTGTCACGTTTACATTTGTAGATGTCAGTTTTGGTCAAGTTGTTGTTTATGTCATATCATTCCAAACTTATGTAAGGGTTTATAGTATATCGTGTTTGCAGAATCGGCTTGAAGAACAGGAAAACACTGGAAAAAGAGCTCAAACTCTGAAGTCTCTATCTGATGATAAGAGCTGTAAAGCGGCCCAGATAAGATTTCTCCACCATGAAAGGATTGTGCTGGTTTCATGAAGGGGTCAACTTCCTTAGCTTAGCAAATATAACTGTTGCTACAGTTAATGTTTTGGTTTAGATGCTAAACTCTTTGATTTAGCTAACAGCTCCAGTCTAAAACAGTCACACTAAACCTGTGTCCAAATTTAGGGGTTTCATCCTTCAAAGGACGTATACAAAGGTGGAACTAAGTATTGTAAATGAGACGTCCTCGTCTACGGAGGGTATGCTGTTTAATTTAACCTTCACATCCTTTGAAGACACGGCCTTTGTGGGCCTTGTCCTTCAAAGGATGCAGGCTAGGCTCTAGTATGTGGCACAGATTGACAACAGTGTTAGTTAAGGCACTTTTCTGCAGGTTAGCTGACACTTCAATAAAGAAATTTAACTACTTGGTTTATTTTATCAGTGGTTTGGTTCATGTTAGCTAATGATTTGAACATACTTGTTTTGGGATAGCCAGCAGCTCAGTGTAGAGGCTAATGCAGTTCATTTTGGGTTAGCTAACGGTTCAGCGTGGAAAGTAAAACCGTTTTATTCAAGTTAATTAAAGGTTAATTTTGATTTTTAAAAAAAAGGTTGATTTTGGGTTAACAATTATAATTGCTAAAACAGATAAAACAGGTTAACTACAAAGGCAGTAATGCTACAACTAATGCTTCAGTTTAAATGCTGAACTATTTGATTTAGGTTGGCTAATATCTCCAAGCTAAACAGCTGTAGTTTGCTTTAGGCCTGCGATGCTTTTGCCCATGCTTTTTTGCCCATGTCCCACTAAATCACTGTCTTTTCTTCTAAGCAGTTTGGTTCATCTAATGGTTTCAAAATGTTTGTTTTTGGTTACCTAACAGCTCAGTGTAGGAGCGAAGACAGTTCACTTTTGGTTAGCTAACAGTTTAGTGTGGCAACTCAGACATTAGTAATTAAACTGTTTGGTTCATGTTAACTAAAGGTTCAGTTTAGCTAAAAGAAAGCTTTGTTGTTGTTTTTTGTTACCTAACAGTTCAGAGCAGAAGCTAAAACAGCTCACGTTTGGTTAGCTAACAGTTTAGTGTGGCAACTAAAAGACTCATAATGAAACAGTATGGTTCATGTTAACTAAAGGTTCAGTTTAGCTAAAAGAAAGTTTATTTTTGGTGAATTAGCAGATCAGTGACCTAGAACTAGTCAATTCAAGTTAGCAAATGGTTCAGCTTAGAAACAACAGCTAAGGACGGTGTATAAGTCAGCCGCTACGAGTTATCTATCCAGCAGCTGTAAACGTTACATTCAGATTAGCTGAAGGTTTGGGTTCCATACGAGAAAACAGTTATTCTTCTGCACTAACTTATATTCCAGCAGTATTGTTTATAATGATGCATCACACCATGTCAGTACCATCACTACATGGTTCTGAAGCCCAGTATTTGGCTTCAGAATTACTGCTTTGTGTTTGTAGTCGTGTCTTCTTTGCAACATCAGGAAAGCACCTTTCTAAATGTATCTGTATGTTTTCCTGTTTCCATGTTTGTATTTTTAGTGTTGTGTTTATTTCTTACAATTTCCTGACACCTGGTTAAAGATGTGACATTACTTATAAATATGTTGAGGTGGTGCATACTTAATGTTCTGACGGGGAATCAGTTTGATATGGACAATATGTTTGTTTTTTGTAAATGATGTGATTAAACCTTGGATTTTTTGACAGTTGCTCATTTGTGATTGCTACAGAAGAGAAACTCTGATATCACGCAGTAAAAAAGTTCCAGGATAAATCGCTGACCGGAGGTTCAGATGGGATTATAACTACTGGGATTCAACACAGTAAGATAAGATGTGACATAGTGCAAACTCTCTGCACTTTATACTCCAATAAACTGATAGCGGAGGAGGCTGAGCAGAGTTCCTGCTGACACTTTGCACTGTTAAGAATTATATTTATACCTTATATGATAAACTGACCTGATCGTGTTTCCAGAGTGTAAAAGAAGCCACCAGTCCAGATCAAACACTTCAATAAAGCTGCAACTACATACATGCTTTTTATCTAAGATTTTGTCAGTCTACCCATAAATCACAAACACAACGCAAAAAACAAATTTTTAATACTATTTTCTAGGTCAGACATCCTCTGGATCTTCAGGCTGGGGTTTGGATCTGGATGAGTTAATGCTACTGTTGCTTTTGAAGTAATTTTGAGTACACTATACTTTTCAGTCTATAACCTCGCCTTAAAGCTTGATTAAATGTGTATGAGACATTATAGTAGAAACAACATGGATTGTATTGTGTGTCCCTGGCTGTTCTGTGCAATACTTTCGCGTCTGCTGTGCAAGAAGCCAGCCTGTTTGTATTCCCATACAAGCAACATAGGATGAATTCTGGATTATTACACCAGTGACCAAGGAATGTAGTCTACTATTTATGTCTATTTGACACCTTATTATTATTGCTTTATTGATTAAATGACCAAGAACATCCCTTTTCTTGTTCTTTCATGTTTGTCCAGCAGGGGACAATGCTAATGTTGCTAGTTTGTTTATCTAACAAATTTGGTACCTCCCTGTACTTATGGATATTTTACCAGTAACAGACCAGTTATTGCACAGTTCTGGAAATTCTGAAACAAAAATGGACTTATTTGCTTTTCATCTATCTTACAGTCCAAGCAGTGGTCAACAGTGATTTACTGCATCTTTAAAGGTCAGCGAAGCTCAGGCCAAATGTCAACATATGTGCCAGGTGCAGAGTTGTCACAGAGTTATTAAGGAGAACTGAATGCCAAAGTGCAGTGTCGGTCCCTGATTCATTCCTGTGAAAGCTGCGTGGTGACAGATCGCTAAAGAATGTCCGCTTTGTCCCAGTAGGCATTTGCATTTTCAGGCCTGTACAGAATGCTAGCTAGCATAGCTCTCCAGTCAAGCTGGCTGGAAGCTGTGCGCCAAAGACTTCTGCCAGCCAGCCAACATCCTGTTGTCTCCTCAAATGCTAAAGCAGTTTTTCATATGACCTAATGAGACTCAAGAGCTGAACAATTCGGCAGCCTGACCAAAAAGATGTTGGGCATTGTAACCTGATTATGGTTTTATCTGTGCAGTGAACCACAGTGGACGACAAAAGATGTTGCATCTTGTACAGCTCACATCGCCTTGACAACAAGACTACACTGTCAGAGTGTTATACCTTCCCTCTCCTCATGAGATGAATCCCACAATTTGTCCAACTGGATAATAACAGCACAGAGATTGGTGACTGTAAGGAAAGTCTAACTGACAAGTATACAGTTGCTGTTTCTTTTACTGATACCAGACATACCACTTCAGATGATTTACTCTGACTTATATTCTTGTTTTGGGAGGTCAGTTCCTGGACCTCAAGGATCTGTTAATAGAAATGATGCAAGTTTTTCATAGGGGGAATTTTAAAAAAATCCTCAGCTGGATTTAAAGCATTTTCCTGCCACTATAAAAGAGAAGATCTTTGGCAGGACATGCTGAACTGCACACAATGTCAGTTTTTACTCTTTCTATAATGACATTTTGTTCCATGCAAAACTTTCCTACAGACTAGAAAAGTGACTTTTACTTTCATGATGTCATCACAATGTTTCATCCAATATGATCACATAATAGCTTACCAGCAGTAAAAATACATCTATCAATAGCAATATAAACATATCATACTTAATGTTAAGCTAATAGTATTGTGCTATGTTAGCTTACTGTAGCAACAGCTACCTAGCTTGAATTCTATATAGGCTAAAAATCCTAGTGATTGATGATTTGACATTATTTTCACATGAGATATTTAAGTATCCATGATAATAAAAGTATATGAATATAAATATATTTATCTCTATATTTAATATTATTATTAATTCTAAATTAATTGGCAGTAATTCAACTTTCAACAATTAAATTTTTTTTGTCTTATTAAATACTTATGTTGCAGTTAAAGTAAGAGCAACATTTAAATTGGAAAATAGAGTTAATGTAATGCAAGTAACAAGTTAATATTGATCTTAGAAGGAGAGATTGTTCTTAAAGCGTTGGGGGCGATTTATTCCACTGTAGTGTAAACTTAGCATAACACCAACTGTAGTGAGAACAAAACAATATATGTGAGTATTGAAAATTAAATAATTTCAGTATGACTGAAATAGACTAATCGTGGAGAAACAGCCCTTTCAACGGTGCAGGAAGCTGCCGTTGCTGTGCTCTTATTGTGGCGGCTACAGCGGAAGTGCGGCGTGACTACGTCAGACTTGACGCTCAGCTCTCGGTTGTTGTTCTGATCAAGATGGCTGCTGTTGTTCTGGATGGAGACTGAGCCCAGGCTGTCATCCCAACACAGGCCGAGGAAACGCTCCCGAACCCGCTCCAGGAACGACATTAGAACACGAACGAACCCGAAACCGAACCGCTTAAACCGGTTTTAATTATCTTCTGAAGGTACATACGTTTCTTTTCCTTTCGTTTTTACCGTCAGCATCCTTTGCGCTTATCGATTAATATTTGATTGACACTTGTCGCGTTGCTACTCGATCAGAAAAAAATCATAGTACCGCTTATATGTTTGATGTTTGTGTAATTATGGAGGATAAAACAGTGAGTGTGATTATTAATAGTTTAATTTAATGTTGTCTTGTGTCGTGTTCGTTGCTGCCGGCGGTTAATGAGTGAATGTGTGACAGCATGAAGGTTATTCAGGTTACTGCAGTGATATAACACCGTTATTTAAATAACGGCACAGGTACAGTTAATACAGGCTAAAATAACACAGGGCTATTTTAATATCATAATTAATGTTAATGACACACTGGGCGTCGCCTTATTCTGCCATAAAGCCTAATGGCTCGTTCAAAGAGGGCGTTCTATTTAAATAGCTAATACAATTATTTTTAAAAATAGATTAAAGTTATAAACTAAAGTGACCTTATTAACTTTATTTTACATATATATTTTTATATGTAAAATTATTAATGTTATTATTATTACAACAATTCAGTTTTGTTTAAAAACATTACTGCACCAGCTCCACTTGATGTTATTATCGCATCAATAAAAAAAGGTGTAGAAACAGATACATAATAGTGACTGGAATGCTTTATTATTTAAAAATACAATAATAATTTATTAATTTCTTCTTGTCGATTGTCTACCCTAACTTAATTTCCAGTGTTTTATTTCTACACAATAAACTAAACAGGTCCAAAACAAGGCGAGACTAATGAGATAACAATAAGATAACAAATACACAGTAAATGTGTATGTATATAAACATATAGACGGACATATTATTGTCAAAATAAACCTGTTGACACACCAATTGATTACCAAGTTATTAGAGGGCAAAAAATAATGAAAACAATAATTATTTAATTACCACAGTATATGCACACGCTTGCACAGCCTGTTCAACCAGCTGATATATAGGAATTGGCCTTTAACAGAGACATGCTGCAAATATACTCATTATTCAGAACTGAACACAATGAAAAGGTGTCGACCAAAGCCTCAGCTAATCACAACTCCTCCCCTCATCATCACTAACAGACAGTAACTAGACAAATATTCATACATGTACACCATCCATTGTATCAGCGATTCATCCTGTTGTTTAATAAGCAATCTTTTACATGTCTGAATTGTCTAAATCTTAGTCAATCTTCATGTTTTTTTGTCCTCACTGTGCACTTAGAGCATACAGTTAAATATTGCTTTTAATGTTTTAAAGCATAGATATGCATTTAGGTTGATATGTATTTGGCCTTTTACCAAAAAAAGATTCAGAATGTCTCACGTGTGTTGTGTTTTGTTTTTTGCTCAGAGGATTTGGAGTTTTAGCCAGTGTCTCCAGCAGCAGGAAAATAAGCAGTGCTAAAATTATAACAGTTGAGAAAAATATATATGAAAATACAATATGTATGTTGCAGATTTCATCCTTAAATTCAGTAAAAAATCTGTTCTACAAAGCTGTTAAAGTGATGTTTTAAGAGCCGAAGGCACCAGTCGATTAATTTATTAGTTGGTAAAATAATCGACGTGAATTTAGATAATTGATAACTGATCGTTCCATTTCTCCTTTTTTGAGCATAAACTGTGAAGAATATTGATCCTGTAAAGAACATCAGGGGGATTTGCTGTAGATCCAATGCTGCACCTCAGCCATGGAGCTCACATGACCTGCAGCCCAGATGTTGTTGTTTTTGGTGGTTTTCATAGCATCCGTGACTCTAGTAGGATAACAAGTCGGCTGCAGACCATCACTGAGATGAAACAAGTTAAATGTGAAGCATTTGAGATGATTAAACGGCATGACAAATGGGGAAAACAATCTCCTGTTTTAGTTCTTTGGTTTGAACTCTGTTGGAGAATGTGGCTCTTTAGCTGTGTAGCTGTGGTAGGGAACATTACAACAGATTAAATGGAGCTTTATCTGTGGTTTTTCAGACTTGATGAATCAATGTTTGAAGCCTGGAAGCTATGAAAGTCTTGAACCTATTGCAGAAACTTTAAATCAGAAATATAATGACTTCCACTGAAAATCTAATTTTGTAGATATGAAGTTGCCGGGTGGGCTGATGGCTAAGGTTTATACTGCATGACTACAACACTTTAACCCTGCAGGTCTCCTGGACAGCAGAGCTTAGACCCTATGATGATGAAATGGGATGTTCTGGTGCTGTCGGTGCTGTCGGTGCAGTTTACTTCCACTGCTGCTCTCCATCTCTTCTCCGCTGATCTTTATATATTTAACCTTTGACTTTTTGCTGCAGGCTGTCGGCTATCTGCTTCAGTCTGCTTTGAGTCACACTTTATTTTTGCCTCTCAGCTCTTTGCAGGGAACCTTGCATGAAATTACGGCTTCGTTTCGTGATAATTAGAGGCACTGACACTGATCTGAGACAGGCGTACGTGTGGTGAACACTCGTTAAGTTTACAAGAAGTAGACATGATCCGGTAACGCTGTTGCAGAGGTCGTTGGAGTTTGATGTGTAGCTGTTGATTCTCAGAGGACTCTTAAACCCACATTCACGTCCATTCGTTACTAAAATCTAGCTTTTCTTTACTTCTTTCTGTTCATCCCTACATGTTGCCTGTAATGTTCAACTGTGTGAAGCTCTCTGTCTTTAGTGACACAGCTTTGACATGGAGGCTGCTGTCATAGCGACAGCATCACATCCTATTGGTGGTGCTTAATGAGGAGTTTATGGTTTAGCTTGCCATTTTCCGTCACAACAGTAAAACCGGACACCACCTCTGTCGCCTGTCAGTCCTTTGAAGTTGTATCAGTTGCCAGCAGAGTAAGCAAGCTGATCTGAGGTTGGTTCAGGACTCCATATCTGCTGGGACTGTAAAGGAAGCTGCTGCCGTGTTGAAGATCAGACTTCAATCAGACTGTCTGGATCTGTGCCACATGAAGCCTGCAGCTCCTGATTTATCTCTGGACCAAGTAAATGTCATGTAGATATAGAGAGAGGCTCCACCCAACGTTCAGTCCGTCAACACAAGAACAAAAACATGTCCAACTGTGACAGCCTAAAGTCCTGTTAGCATCCCATAGAAGCTGCAGAGCTCATTACAAACAGCACTTGAAATGTGAAATTCATTTAAGTGTTCAGTAAATAACAGAAACAACTGAAAAAGTGTGTGATTGCTGCTGCAAACTGCTGGATGCATGTTTTAGCACTAAAAAGCTGGAGAATCTTTTTCAGATTTTTGAGCTTTAAATGGCCACATGGAGACGCTGTTGATAAGATACTTCAACATGCTGAGCACTTATCCAAGTTTCACTTCATGTGTAATATTTGAGATTTTGATGATATATCCTGTCTTATATAGTGAAACTCAGTAAATGGCTGTATCAGTAATTATATCAGATACCCAGACTTTTTAGAGGTGACATGTGGGAGTAGAGGTGTGAAATTTTACAGAAATAGAGCTTTATAATTGGCTACATGGTGGAGCTGCTGCTGCCGTCTTTGAACATGTGAATCATTGTAGGGTGGGGCCGCCGTTTCACCCTTTCGGCATTTAGATGGAGATATTTATGAATTTGTTCACTCCTCCATAGATTGAAAAATAATAAATACAAAATGATGAATGTAGCAGGCTGCAACAGATAATAATGAAAAAAACCATTGCCAAACATTTTAGAGGTTTACGGAATTGTTGTATTTGACATTTTGATGATTTATTTATTTCACAAAAAAATGAAAATCAGCTTAAAAATATAATAATAATACATTTAATCAAATATAACATACAACCCAAAAACCTTTTTAGAGAGAAACTGTGTGTGAAGATTAATATTATGTTACAAATGCTATCAGATGTTAGCTTAAATCTGCTGATCAGTTACCTGCTGATGTACTTTGGGGCTCTGATGTCCTGAGAGTGGTGCTAAAGGAAGGGTAAGTGGTAAGGAAGCTGATGCAGAGATTCTGATGCTGCTAGTTTTCTTGTGCTGCTGCTGCTTGTGTCATTACTGCTGATCCCAGCTGCTCCATAAACGCCAGCAGAACATGAACGTTAGCTCCAATTCTACTGTTTAAAACAGCGGTCCCCAGCCACCGGGCTGCGGACCGGTACCAGGCCGTGGGTCACTTGGTACTGGGCTGCAAAGAAAGAATGAAAAATGTTTTATTTCCAGTGGAGTCTGCAGGGTGTTTTATTTTGAAAAATGACTAGCTCGTCTTCTGTCTGTGTTTGTTTCCTGCACTTGGCTCGTCAATCTAACCCACTGCCAAAATTAAAAAAAAAAAAAAAAAATGTCTCTGGAGAGCTTCTTTGAAAGAGGGAGAGACTCGAAAAAGTAAATACATATATAGCGATAAAAAGTCATTTTATTCATGTAGGACACTTATTTTAATTTAAATAAAACAATTATTATTATGAGTGCGATGACCGGTCTGTAGAAAATTGTCGCGCTTGAAACTGGTCCGTGGTGCAAGAAAGATAGTAGACCGCTGGTTTAAAACACTATTGTCTTCTGTCAGCAGGGGCGCAGTGACAGACCGCAGACATGGACACCACTACGTCCATCAAGATGACCACTCTGGCCATCCAGAACCTGTTCAGCTACGTGGAGGAGGAGAACCTGTCTGCTCTCAAAGCTCACCTGGACCGATTCAAGGAGGTGGACGGACGCAGCGACGTACGTAAATCTAAACATCACATCTTGGTTTAGTTGAAAGGCTGTTTCATTCTGTCAGGTTTCATTTCAAGTCCATTCAGTTCAAAAGTCCATTTGAGTTCAACATTTCAAGACTTTGTTTTATATTTTCATTAATAATTTGTTTTGAGAAACAACTGATCCAATCTTGCGATAAAAAAATTGACGCTGTTAAAATTGATTTGTGTTAACATGTTAATAACGCAATATTTTTGACAGCATTAATATTTTTCCATCATTATTCTTCTTTTATGTTCATTTTATTCCTCTTTGTACTTTGTCTATTTTTTATTTAATTGATTTATTTTTCCATTTTTCATTTTCTGCATTTTCCTGCATCTTTATCTTGTACTTTTGTAAATCTTGTCAGTAATGTCAGTTTTAATTATTCCAAAAAATCATATCATTAAGCGACATCCTCAGTGTTTCTGGTTATATTCTGCTCGGTTTCTGGGGTTTTTATGTAATTTTTTCAGTTACTTTATCTCAGTATTTTTCTTTATCCAGTTTGTGCTGCTTTTTGTTCAGGAAACGACCCCTGTCTGTTTGTTTGTTTGTTTGTTTGTTGTAATTGTTTGTTGGTTGCTTTTGTGGGTGCATTTTTTGCATTTTGAGTGGTGTGTTTGTTTGCGTTTTCATGTGTCTTTATTCAGTCTGTTCATGTGTTGTGTTTGTTGTGTTTACATACAGAACGGTCAGACTCCCCTGATGCTGGCAGCGGAACAGGGCAGTCTGGAGATCGTCCAGGAGCTCATCAGGAGAGGAGCCAACGTAAACCTGGATGATGTGGTGAGCAGAGCAAGTGCACTCTCATGTTGTGTGGTCAGGTTTGATTCTGTTGCAGCAGATTAATACAGTTTCAGTGGTCCTGTTTTGATTCTTACTCTGGTGGAATAATTAAAGCTCCTCTCACCTTTCCTCTGCTCTCCCCTTTTGGATGCTGTGGTTGCTAGGAAACAAGGTGAACCGCTCCTGTTTCCATGGTAACATATCCTCTCTGTGTGTTGTCAGGACTGTTGGTCGGCTCTGATTTCTGCAGCTAAAGAAGGTCATGTGGACGTGGTGAAGGAGCTGCTGGAGAACAGCGCCTACATCGAGCACAGAGACATGGTGGGAACTGCAAAGACTCATGGGAAATGTAGTAAGACTGGGCAGTTAGCACACGTCATATACGCATAACTTATACAGCATGTTTTACATTAACACAGAAGCAGATGAACGTGCTTCACAGAGGTACAGCATTAGAGCAACATGCCGAAACAAACGCAGGACAAAATATGTTCAAATGAATAATAATGAGATTTAAGAACTAGGAAGTTATTAATGTCATTATTTCCAACGTAGTTGTCTCTCCTGGTGTAAATATTTCCTGTGTCTTAGAAAATGCAATGACAGTTGTGGTGTTTGTGTCTCAGGGAGGATGGACGGCTCTGATGTGGGCAGCTTACAAAGGTCGTGTGGATGTAACAACGCTGCTGCTGGAACATGGAGCTAACCCCAACACTACAGGACAGGTAACACATGGACACACACACAGTGTACATACACAACTGTGCATACACTGATGTATACAGATATTGTAAATATTCCACTGAGCCCTCTTCCTCCTCTTGTCTCTCTGATAGCAATACAGCGTTTATCCCATCATCTGGGCTGCAGGTCGAGGACATTCCGACATCGTCAAGCTGCTGCTGCACAACGGAGCTAAAGTCAACTGTTCTGACAAGGTGGAGAGCTGAGAGCCTGAACAACAACACAAAACAGCACACAACTACTTTAAATGACAAGAAACAGAACAAGGCAACACAACAAAGGCAGAAAACAGAACACAAAATGACAGAAACCACAACACAGACAAAACACAGAGTGACAGGATGGACTGAAAGCAACAAACAATAGACAGCAGCATATAACGACAGAAGGCACAACACCCAATGGCACAACATGTCTCAAACCTTGACACAATCCAGTACAGAAAGACACAGAATGACACAAAACTGCTCAGAACAACACAAAAGAACACAGACTGACACAAAACACAACACAGATTTACACGACTGTCTCAAAACAGTATGGAACAGCTCAGAACAACATTATCACGCAATGACACAAAGGGATTTAAGATGACACAAAATATCACAAAATAAGACACAAAGCAGCAAAAAATTACACAAAACATCAAAATGTCATTAAATGCGCAACAAAAAGCCACAAAACTGGGATTTGTGGTGTTTCTGTCTACAGCCGTGTATCCTTTGTCTTGACTTAATTTTAAGAGTTGTTTAACTGGAAAACGCAACAATCATGTTGTAAATCTTCTGCCTGTGTGTGTTTATACAACAGTATGGCACCACTCCTCTGATCTGGGCCTCCAGGAAAGGACACTTTGACTGTGTGATGCACCTGCTGGAGAATGGAGCCGACGTTGACCAGGAGGGGGCGGTAAGACCACACATACATACAGCTGTTACCATCATTGTTACTGCTTTATCAGCACTCTGTACCACTGTACTGCAGTATTAGTACTACCCAAGTTTGGAGACAGTAGATCCAACTTTCAAAAAAGCAAAAACAATGACTGATTCATTGCAATACAACAGCAGCTCTTATAAACTTATATTTTAACATATTTGTGGCTGCTAATAAACCTGAAAGCTGCGTTTGGATGAAGCAGACCTTAGTTTGAGTTAATGACAAACTGTAGACACTGACGTTAACACGTCAGGGTGTGCTAAATTGAAGCTTACATTAACTCATCTTAAATAAAATAAAAACAAATGCTCATTGTTAACAGAATGTCTGTTAAGAAAAACGCTTTAAATAAGTACAAATTGACTCTTTTGCTTCATGCTGACTTTAAACAGTCTCATCAACATCAGACTGAAGCTTTTTTTTGAGTGACACAAACAAACAAACAATCAAACCGGCTTATTTTAGTTAAAATAATTCATCAAATAAGCTACTGCAAAGGTTTCTTCAGGCTGTGTTAAACCCTGTGCCTCTCTCTCCTCAGAACTCAATGACGGCTCTGATCGTGGCAGTAAAAGGCGGCTACACCGAGGTGGTGAAGGAGCTGCTGAAGAGGAACCCCAACGTTAACATGACCGACAAAGACGGAAACACGGCGCTGATGATCGCTGCCAAGGAGGGATACACCGAGATCGTCCAGGACCTGCTGGACGCAGGGACATACGTCAACATCCCTGACCGGGTGAGACAGCGTCCTTTCACTCATAACCAGAAAAACAGCAAGTGAATCTTAGTTTTTCCAGTGTTTGTCCAGCAGGGGCGCTGTTGTAGCTAACAGTACTGCAGGTGCATGTCAAGAAGTAAAAGGACACAGGAAAGTGAAGTTTTCCTTGTCTGTTACAGAGCGGCGACACAGTGCTGATTGGAGCAGTGAGGGGGGGACATGTAGAGATCGTCAGAGCTCTGCTGCACAAATACGCCGACATCGACATCAGAGGACAGGTGAGTGTTAATATGAATGATCTGAGCTCATTGTCTGTTTAACACTGGAAAAGTGAACTCATCTGGATGTAGTAACATACGATGAGATATACTTTACTGTCCCTGAGGGGACGTTTGTTCTTCACACAGCTGTTAAATAATCTCCATGTAGACATGACACAACTAATTTCCAAAGGCAACCAACACAATTCTTCCTGCTTGTGAACACAAACTGATGTGCAATTATCAGGCAGCAAAACAAACTCAAAGAAAGAAACAATAATAGATGAATGAAACAACAAAATAGTGTCAGTAATATGTTAGGTATCTTTACACATTAGCAGCTGCAATATGGCAGAGTACATTAAAAGATAGAAAACAAGAAACAAGTATGTGAAAGGAGATCATGTCCAGAATTAGATATTACAATTAAGTTATATGGTTGCTGTTGGAGGGTGTGCTGTCAAAAAAACTTTTATTTGTTGTTCGGTTTTATATTTTCTGTTATTTTTAGCCAGTTTTAGTTGTGGTGTTTTGATGGCCTTAATCCACTTCAACCATGGGGAGAACTTCAGAATTGGTAGCAATAAAGTGTATCATTAATAGACTAGAATGAAAGATAAATGAAGTATAAAATAACTTATTTCCAGAGCTCCAGGTAAATTTCAGACCCCACCTGCAACCCCTGGTGAATAAAATGCCATTTTAGAAAAAGTAATTTACCAAATCTAGTGGCAGTCAGAGAGGATGTGAATGTTTTAGTATCAGCTGTCACAGCGGTGCAGCAGAATTGTGTTACTGCCGTACTTCGTTGTTGTCAGAGCTGACGTCTCACTCTGCTAATTCCAGGAGAACAAGACGGCTCTGTACTGGGCCGTGGAGAAAGGGAACGCCACCATGGTGAGGGACATCCTGCAGTGTAACCCCGACACTGAGACCTGCACCAAGGTGAGATCTGAACACATCTGCTGGGTGTCGTTGTCAGCATCTGCACTGTCCCTGTCACCAATAAGGAAGCACCAAGCTTGAAGCATCTTTAGCTTCTCTTTCTGCTCCAAATGCTGAAATCTGAGACTCTTACTGGGTTTGTGGTCAGATTGTTATTTTCACAGTCACATCAGAAGACTTCTCCACTGAATGTAATTTGCTCTGAAACCTTCCAAAAAGCAGTGGCTGATTTGTGTAACCACTGATATAGTTTGGTACTGACACAGGGACTTCCAGGGAAGGTCTAACAGGAGTTTTTGTGTTGTTTTTACCAGGGGAGTTTTTGCAGTGCACAGTACACAGTTACCATGTTGAACTCCTTGTAAGCTACTTAAAACTGCAGGTGACATTGCTCCAAAGACTTCAGCAGGCTGTGTGAACCAATCAGAACTGAGTATGTGTAATAAAGGAGCAGTGACACTGTTTTTGCTTCCTCAGGATGGAGAGACTCCTCTGATCAAAGCAACCAAGATGAGGAACATCGAGATCGTGGAGCTGCTGCTGGACAAAGGAGCCAAAGTGTCGGCTGTCGACAAGGTGAGAACATCAAACGCACATTTTCGACCTGCTAATATTACCTGCCCTTCAAAATAGAAGTAGGTTGTAAAAATGTATGGTTGCAGAATAACTGAAACATTACTCTTACCTGCTATGTTAAACATTTATAGTTTCAAATATGACAAATATTTTGTAGCTAAGATTCACTGAAACACAAAAGATCAGTTAGCTTCAAGTGACTGAAGCTAAATAGACATCAAGTCCACAATTACTGCAGCACATAGGCAGGGATTCACCTTTCCTCTGTCCTCCTCAGCTGTCATGTTGTCTTTCCAGAAAGGAGACACTCCCCTCCACATCGCCATCCGGGGTCGGAGTCGCCGCCTGGCCGAGCTCCTCCTCAGAAACCCCAAAGATGGCCGCCTGCTGTACCGACCCAACAAGGCCGGAGAGACGCCCTACAACATCGACTGCAGCCACCAGAAGAGCATCCTCACGCAGATCTTCGGAGCTCGTATGTTCTCTGGAACTTTACTTTCATAATTTGTTGGGTTGATTTCCTATCAGAAGCACAGAAACAATCAGTCTCAGCTTCATCTGGTGGTGATGCAGCCAGACTGTACAACAGACTGAGGTGAAACTCAAAGTGTCACTTTATCTGAATCACCAGCTGATGATGAGGAAACCAACACTAAAAGGAGAGGGGAAGGTGCTCAAATAGATTCAAATATTTTAACGGGCAACAGGACAGGAAACACAAGAAGAGATGTGGTTTGTCAGCACAAACGACTAGAACTAAGTTAATTTGCTGGTCATGATAACTACTGTCATAATGCAGGTTATTAACTGACTCTTCTGACGCATTCACAACTGGGTTCATTACATAGTTTAACATCTACCAATGAGGAAAAAGAACAAAGAACAAAACCATGAATATATGCTGAAAAATAAATATTTCATGGAAGCTGAACCCAGCTTGAGAATACTCAACTGGCTGGTGGGTTTTGGGGGGTTCAGGGGGGCTAATACAGACCTGAACTCACTGATGTGTCTCCGCCCTGCAGGTCATCTGTCCCCTACAGAGACAGACGGAGACATGCTGGGTTATGATCTCTACAGCTCTGCACTGGCTGACATCCTGAGCGAACCCACCATGCAGCCTCCCATCTGTGTGGGTCTGTACGCTCAGTGGGGCAGCGGCAAGTCCTTCCTGCTCAAGAAGCTGGAAGGTGAGTCCACATACACTCACACATAGTACGTACATCTCATGAATAGGTGTTAATTCTTCTCCTCTTCTTCCTCCTCAGATGAGATGAAGACGTTTGCAGGGCAGCAGATTGAGCCATTGTTTCAGTTCTCCTGGCTTGTCGTCTTTCTGTCCCTGCTGCTCTGTGGCTCTGTCGCTGTCGTCCTCGGCTTCACTGTCGACCCAAAGCTGGCCATGGCCGTCTCTCTCAGCCTGCTGGCTCTGCTTTATCTCTTCTTTGGTAAGAGCTGACTTGTTATAACTCCATGTTCAGAAAGTCTGTTCTTGTGATGTACAGATAAAGTTTCCTCTCTAATGTTATGTGTTTTGTAGTGGTGATGTATAAATAAAGTTGTGTACTCTGCAGTGGTGGTGTACTTCGGTGGCCGTCGGGAGGGTGACAGCTGGACCTGGGCGTGGCTGCTCAGCACCCGTCTGGCCCGTCACATCGGGTATCTGGAGCTGCTGCTGAAGCTGATGTTCGTGAACCCACCGGAGTTGCCGGAGCAGAGCACCAGAGCTCTGCCTGTCAGGTAACATTGCTGCTGCTCAGCTCACCTGCGGAGACAATCTCAGGGGAAAAAGCACGACCTGCTGATCTGTCTGTCATAACATCATGAGTGGATAAAATGTCTCGCTGATGTCTCCTGCAGGTTCCTGTTCACAGACTACAACCGTCTGTCCAGCGTCGGAGGAGAGACGTCGATGGCAGAGATGATCGCGACGCTGTCCGACGCCTGCGAAAGAGAGTTTGGCTTCCTTGCCACACGTCTGTTCAGAGTGTTTAAGACCGAGGAGACGCAAGGTAACACTTGCTGCAGTTTCTTCTGTCTTTGTCAGAACCCTTGCAACACTCTAATCTGAGCTAACCGTAGCACCTCTTTTTCTCTCAGGTAAGAGGAAGTGGAAGAAGACGTGCTGCGTGCCGTCCTTCATTCTCTTTGTCTTGGTGCTGGCCTGTCTGATCACCGGCATGGCACTGCTGGCCGTCTTCAGGGTGGACGGCGACAACCGCACGGTGAATGCAGTGCTGATCGCCATCGGCAGCGTGGTGGGTCTGGCTCTGCTGCTGAACTGTAGGACGTGGTGGCAGGTGACAGACTCGGTGCTGAACTCACAGAGGAAGCGGCTGCACAGCGCCGCCAACAGGATGCACAAACTGAAGAGCGAAGGCTTCATGAAGGTGAGGATAAGTTTAAAGGAGCATTCTGCTGTTTTACTGTGACCTGCTGCAGGAAGTTACAGCATTAGAGGTGCTGGTGGAGTGTGTATAGCAGCTTAGTATAACAAATCCAGTGTTATATTCTCCAGCTGCTGCACAGTTTTGCATGTTTACAGGTTTTAAAATGTTCATCCAGCAGCAGCAGTCTTTTATTGATCTCAGCAGCCTTTTATTGATCTCTGTAAGTCTGGGCTTTCATCCTACAGGTCCTGAAACATGAGGTGGAGCTGATGGCGAGGATGGCAAAGACCATCGATGGCTTCACGCAGCATCAGACCAGGCTGGCAGTCGTCATCGATGGGTTGGACTCCTGTGAACAGGATAAAGTCCTGCAGATGCTCGACACGGTGAGGAGATGCATACACCACACTCCATTTAGATTTTATATGTTTTGTGTTTTTGTGTTTAAAAATTAATTTAGGGAATTGACAGAAGGCGTAGAACAGACACATAAGGCCAGTCAAACATTCTGATCATGTATAACATATACAGTTTTATTACAGTTAGCTGGAAGAAGCTGTGAAACCAAGGCTCTTCACTGTCTTGACTTCTTTTTCTTTTAATTCTCATAAATTATTGTTGAATTTCTACATGTCTGATTCAGAGTCAGGAAACACATTTCCCACTCAGGTTCATGATGCAATCGATTTATCGCCATCAAGACATTTTTATTCTGAGAAAAGATGGTAAAAAGAGTTTATGTGACAGCTGCTTGTTTCTTAAGCTCAGTCTTCATGACTTAATTTGATGGAGACATTTTCATTTGAAAGGACCGGCTGCAGGATCAGATTGAAAACATCTGGTTTCATGTGGGTGTTTTTCCTGCTGCAGGTGCGGGTTTTATTCTCCAAAGGCCCCTTCATCTCCATCTTTGCCAGCGACCCCCACATCATCATCAAAGCCATCAACCAGAATCTGAACAGTGTCCTCAGAGACTCCAACATCAACGGACACGACTACATGAGGAACATCGTCCACCTGCCCGTCTTCCTGAACAGCAGAGGACTCTCCAGTGCCAGGAAGATGTGTGCTGCGGCACCCGCCAACGGAGACACCGCCAATGCTGAAGGTAACCATGAAGACACCTATGACAATACGAACACTCCATTAGATGCAATATAATTGAATAATGTACGATGAGACGTGCACATCACTGCAATACTTTTGCGTGTGTTAGTTATTGGAGACGGATAATTACACTCTGAACTGACGTAAACAACATGCTTGTGTGTCTCTCAGCAGGTTGGCACGAGGAGCTGGACAGGAAACTGTCTCAGCACAGTTTGGGAGAATTAACCAAGTTTGGCAGCAAGACAGCGCTGAACCGCCGGGTGAGACGATGTGTTGGTGTGTGTGTGTTTGTGTGTGTGTGTGTGTGTGTGTGTATGTATACAGCCATCTTTTTAGGGTTCAATAACAGTGTTAGACCTTGTGAGGACACTGTGTCCAGTCACTTTGGAACCTTCAGATCTGATTTTGATGCTTTATTTGATTTCCTCACATTTACGTCCTGATTGGCCGCTTTTTTTCATTTTGTCTCTTTGTGGTCATTTTGTGTCTCTTTGTGGGTGTGCTGTTTGTCTTGGTTGTTGTTATTTTGTCTCTGTGGTTGTTTTGCGGCTTTTGTGGTCATTTTGAGTCTCTTTGTAGTTTTGTGTCTGTTTATGTCTGTTTTTAGTTGTTTTGTCTCTTTTTGTTTGTTGTTTGTGTCTGTGCAGTTGCTTTCTGTCTCTTTGTGGTTGCTTTGCATTTTTTTGTGGTCGCTTTGAGTCTCTTCGTAGTCAGTGTCTGTTTATGTCACTTTGCAGTTGTTGTGAGTCTCATTGTGATCATGTTGTGTCTTTACTCTTCTTCAGTCTCTTTGTGGTCTCTTTATGTCCCTTTGTAGTTGTTTGCATCTAATTGTGGTTGTGTTGTGTCTCTTCATAAACTTCAGATCCTTGGGCATGTTGGCCACTAGTTCTGTTCAGTGATCTGTTCATGTGACCTGTGTTGTGTGTCTGTGTGTGCAGGACACATACCGGCGGCGTCAGGTGCAGCGCTCAGTGACTCGTCAGATGTCATTCGACCTCACGAAGCTGATGGTGACGGAGGACTGGTTCAGTGACATCAGCCCGCAGACCATGAGGAGGCTGCTCAACATCGTCTCCGTTACAGGTGACCTAAGTCACCAGCTTTAGAACCAGGTCACACCTGGATCTGTGTTTGTAGCTGCAAATAAACCTGCTGCTTCCTGTGTCCAGGTCGTCTGCTGCGAGCCAATCAGATCAGTTTTAACTGGGACCGCCTGGCGTCATGGATCAACCTGACGGAGCAATGGCCCTACAGGACATCGTGGCTCATCTTGTACCTGGAAGAGACAGACGGAGTCCCAGACCAGGCCACGCTCAAGACCATCTACGAGAGGTCAGAGGCTACACCCACCTCTGTTGTTGGTGACATGGTTGTGCTGTACAGCAGCAGCTGCTCAGTGTATTTTGTTTGTTTTGTCTCTCAGGGTGTCAAAGAACATCCCGACCACCAAAGACGTGGAGCCGCTGCTGGAGATCGATGGAGATGTTCGCAGCTTTGAGGTCTTTCTGTCGTCACGAACACCCGTCCTGACGACCAGAGACATCCGTACCTTCCTGCCCTGCACGGTCAACCTAGATCCCAAACTCAGAGAGATCATCGCAGGTAGTACTGATACTACTACTTTTAATAATACAATAACTAATACTACTAATACAACATCTGGATCCGTCTAATCCAGATGTAGTATTAGTAGTATATTCGGGGCAATATCCCCAAGTATTACTGGGGATTATTACAGGCACTGTGTGTAATACTACACCTGATACCACTGCTAATACTGCTACAGACATACAGCCTGTAGTCATCACAGTTGTAGTACTACAGCAACGTTAGTTTTAGTACTATGATAAGTACAACTCACTCTACTAAACTTAAACTTACTAACCACTATTACCACAATGCTCACAGAGCAGCAGATACTGTAGTACTACTTTCAAGACCTAAGTTACTTTCTTTCTGATCCAGATCTTGTCTTTCTGTTTGATCTGGGTGTTCTTTCTCTATGCCTGATCCAGATGTTTGTATTCTCTTTTTTCTAACTGATCCAGATGTTTTCTCTCTCTCTCTTTCTGACTCAGACGTCCTTTCTCTTTTTATAGAATCCAGATGTTCTCGTACTTTCTCTCTGATCCAGATCTTTTCTCTCTTTGACTGTTCCAGATGTTCTGTCTCTTTATCTTATCTAGATGTTCTCTCTCTCTCATCGCTCTCGTTCTGATACAGGTGTTCGCTGTCTGTTCGTCTAATCCAGATGTTCTCCTTCTTTCTATCTGATCCAGATGTTCTCGCTTCTTTCTGTTAGACCCAGGTGTTCTCTGTCACTCTCCGTCTGATCCAGATGTTCTCCCTCTGTCTGATCCAGATGTTCGTGCAGCGCGAGAACAGATTAATATGGGTGGGGTAACATACCCGCCCCTCCCCCTGCAGGAGGCTCAGCCCCGCCCCACCTCAGTCTACAGTCAGGTGTCGTCCACCTGTTCGCCCTCTGCCTCCTTTAGCGGACCCTTCAACCCACCTGGGGGAGGCGTCGTCTCCCCTCAGCCTCACAGCAGCTACTACAGCGGCATGGCGGGTCCCCAGCACCCGTTCTACAACAGGGTGAGTACAGGCTCCACCCACTGACCTCACCTAGTGATGTCAGTGATTTCAGGTGGACGTCCCAGCTGGAGGTTCAGCTCTCAGATGTTAGTTCTGAGTCCACAGTCTTTCTGCGACTCTGCTCACCTGATGGAGCAGCAGGTAATGCAGTGATGTCATCATGTCATGTGGTGGCTGTTTCCTGGTTCAGTCCCATTCATCTTCTGTGTTTGAGTCATCTTGTTTGGACTTGATTTGATTCATATGTTTTATGGTGAGTCTCTGCTGTCGCACAATCAGCTGACCCGCAGCTGTCCAATCATCAAAGAGCTCTGAGCTCAACAGCAAGAAATGAGCTGCTTAATTACATGCTTATGGATGAGCTGGGCATTTAAAGGGATACTGCAACATCTTTGCTCCTTGTTATGCAAATGTCCTGTCAGCCCAACAATGTAAATGGATCTGAACATCTGTCAGTTGTCTGTATTTAGAGACATGAAGAACATTGAGACATGTTGAAGCAGCTGTAGTAAAGCCATTCAATGATTCAGTAACATGCGGCAGCAGTGAGTCACTTTTATTGATTTGACTGTTTTTTATGTTCAGTCACTTCCATGATCATTATTTTGATTTTCTGCCCCCCCCCTCCCCTCAGCCATATTTCCCCCACCACCTTTACCAGCTGCCACGCCCATTCGTGGCCTCCTTCCCACCACACCTTCATCCACGTCCGCCCACTAAAAGCTCCTTCAGCAGAGACGCTGCCACTGCACTTGTAAGTACGAAAACAGCTTAAACCTGAATACAGTGGGGACCAGTCAGATTATAATAGCTGTTTCTCACTGCGTGTCTGAGAGACGGCTTAAATAATTCAAATTAATCATATTTATCCGGTCATTTTTTTCCACACAGGACTAGTTTTAATATAAAATGTGTCTTTACAGGAGACAGATATGTTACATTAATGGACATCCTGTACACTCAGCAAGCACTTTGTTAGGAACAGAACACTAACTCTGTATCAGGCCTCCCTTTGCTATGAGGAAACCTTCGTCTGAGATGCTGCTTCATGTTCACGATTCATCTCGTCATTTCTGCAGATTTGTCAGCTGCACATTTATGCTGCTGATCTCCTGACCAGGGATACTCATATCCCCGGGGGTATTTGTACATTAACCAGGAAGAACATGGAAAGATTAGCTCAAGCCATCTGTGTGTTTAACTTGTGTTTGATTTGCACACATTTTTATCATTGATTAATGCAAATTGATCAGATGCATGTGCAGGAGAAATGATTTCTTATCATACCAGGGTATGACATAAAAAGTTGAAGCACCACGGAGCTGAAAACAATCAGCCACAGCAGAACTGAATGAACTTATGAATGAAGTCTGGTGCTATAGATGTCTGTGCACATGAATTTGTTTGTACTTTCCAAAATGGGATCATGAAAAAATGTGAAATTCACCTGAATTAAATCTAAAACATTCAGAAGCATTTAGTTTCCCACACAGCTGTCGTCAGCAGCTTCTGTAGGAAAACTGAGGCTGATGTGATCGCTGAGGTAATCGACAGGTGTTCCTAAAAAGTGCTCGTTAAATGTGTATCTGCTTACAGCTGCATTATAAACCAGTTATTACCCGTTAGAAAAACACGATAATTACATGTGTGCATTTCATACATTTGCTAATTTTCCACTGCATTTTTTTGTTTCTTTGTTTATCAATGAATGGAAATCTATTTACACAAAAACACCAAATGAAATGTTCACAATGTTAAAAATAGGTCACAATATTTGACAAAGTAAGTATTACAGATTTATTTAATGATGGGGTTCATTCAAATTATCTCTGTAAAATGTCAAAAACAGTAAAAAATGTTTGTTTTTTTTTTAGTTGCATTTCTTCTGATAATATTGCCCAAAACAGGTTTTCAACTTAAGTCAAAAACATTTACATATTTGCTCAATTTTAAGTAAATATTTAAGTTTGAAGTCAAACTTTAGGCTCCAGAAACAAACTGGGCTCATCTCTGACAAATGTTTTCTTTCATTCTTTCATTCAAGGTAACAATTTCAGTTTAGTTCACTGTGAAGCACATCTCCAAGAATCACAGCTTTCGGTTTCTGCTTTTCTTCTTCTGCTGTTGTGCACTTCCTCCCCTCAGCTCCGTCTCTTCTTCGGTGGTGGCTGGGCGTGTAGCCTGGAAACAAATCAAACATTGAAGTGATTTTAGTTTCTTTCTCTGGTGTCCTGAAACTGAAAACAGCTGCTGATGTTTGGTTGACATCATTTCCGCTTTGGTCATCTGTGTTCTCCTGATGTTTTCATACTTCGTCTGTCTGTCTTGTCTGTCTGTCTGTCTGCAGTATAAGAGTTCATCTTTGAAAAGGAAGCAGGTATTGAACTTTCCCTAACACCACTCTCCTTCTGTCCTCAATCCCACCTTCCTTCCTTCCTTCCTTTCAACACCAACCTGAAATGTCCACAGCAAACGTCTGCATCGTATGTCGGCTTCGTCGTATGTTTTGAGTCGATCGTCGTGGTTCCATCGGCCCTTTTCTTTTATTTCTGTCGGACGTACAGCCGCCTCACACAGCATTGAGACAGAGGTTCACCAACAAATATTTTCTTAATGTTTTCCGAATTACACCAGTTCAGCATTATAAAGGATGACAAACTAAATGTAACTGTCTTTAGTGAACTGAATATCTATGATTTTATAAACAAAAAATAACAAACTTATTTTTATTTAATTTTTTTTTAACTGAGAGTGCCTTGCCTTTCTTTACAAAAATTGTTATTTGTTTTAACATGCTTTATCACCAAATGTAGTGACTTTAAGACATTTTGAGTGCTGCTTAAGTGTCCAAATACTTTCTGGGGTCACTGTGTTTTAATGCAGCCAAATTCACACTTTAGTTTCTGTTGTCAGATGTTTCTAACTAGTGTCAAACTTGATCATGCATCATTACCGGCTGCTACGATAGTAGATAAAATATAAAATCAATATTTTAACATCTCGTCTGATGTAATAAAAAGAAACATGTTAGTGACAGTAGAAAACGTTCAGGCACAAAAGGTTTTCAATAGAGCTGTAACGGTTTTCATTTTAAACAGTTCATACAGGGTTTTTGATTCAGTTCTTCCTCTGATCTAAACTTTCTCAAGTCTCTTAACGTTGGCCTCCTGCAACAGATATTTTAGAGTTTCAAGTTCCACCAGGAACGTTTTGGCAGAACCCCAGCGTTGTCTATTAGCTACAGCATGCTAGTAGGGTTAGCCTTGCGATTGACAATGTGTCACTGTGATGAATCTTGTGAGATGTGTTAACTCAGACCACACGTTTTAATTCCTAAAGCCCAAACCTGAGACTTCGCTGCTCACGCTGTCCTGCTCATGCAACGTTCAATCAAAAATCAAAAGGCAAAAAGTATCTAAAAGAGTCGCAACAGCGTTTCGATTCCTATAAACGTGAAACAGCAACGGAGCCACGAGTGAGCTGGAGATCAGCTGTATGCTGTGGACATGAGAGGGATGTGTTTCCACTACTACAACTCCCAGCATGCAGCTTGCCTGGAACAGCCTGTAGCTTCAGTAGAGTAGCTCTTTGATCTGCTCAGCAGAAACTTCTGTTCTCACCTTTGATACCTAAAAACTCACTGCTCACTCCCCAAAGCCCCCAACCTCACCTCCACCTCTGCACTGTACAAAATGATCTCAGCACTTTGTTTTGCAGTTAAAAAGGTGAAATATGGATCTGAATAATTTGTAACAAACATTACCCGACAGATATTATAGTCAGGAATAAACTGCATTATTATTTAAGTCTTTAGACACTGATAACTTGACATCTGGGTTTCTAATGGGATGCCTTCATTATGGGAATATAAACCATTTAATTTAGTTAAAAATTGAATAAAGTACTCTTAAGTTCTCCATTTAGTCAAAGAAACACATGATTAAAGAATCAGTACAGAAGCCTGAAAGTCGGTACTAATCAAAATGCTTTTCATAGCTTTGTATTGCAGTTTAACATTTGTCACAGTCAACACTTAAGTTTCTCATGAGGCCAGTAAAGAAAAGAAAGCAGAACTTCAGCAGAAAATTAATTGTAATGGTGAAAAGATTAAAAAATGTATGTATGTATGTATATATATATATATATATATATATATATATATATGTGTGTGTGTGTGTGTGTGTGTGTGTGTGTGTGTAGTTAAGTTTCCAACACCAACGATGAGCTAGGAGGAATTTGAATGCTATTTACCATCTAATAATAGGTTTTAGATCTTCCATGTAGAATAGAGTCTCATCATTTATTGTAACAATGCTTGGTCCGTCCTGAGAGTTCAACCTGACTTCTGTGATGTAGCCGAGTTTCCATCCAGCTCACATGCTGGATTTTCAAACATTATGCACCTTTTCCACTGCAGGAACTTGGAGTAGGCACAAGACGGCGTAAATGTTTACCAAAACAAGCCCCTAATCAGCTCTTTCATCGGCCTTTTCCAGTATCTGGATGCAACTCCAGTTCTATGAGCGGATAGGAAGTAGAACAATGAAGTTTTGTTATGTTAGCCTATATGATGAATTTTATGTTGAAGAAAGCGTCGATAGAGAGAAGACTGCTACTCAACAAGGACATCAAGAGGGCAGTAAAATGGTACATGTTGTCGTCTCTGAGTTAAACCAGTCAGCACTGAGGCCGTTTAGAAGTACCTGCACTGGAGTAGGTACTTTTTCTGTCCCAAAAATGGCTCTGACCTTTCTCAGAAAGGTTCTACAGTGATGGTTCACTCAAATGCCCACATGCTCCTGCAGTGGAAAATGGCTTATTAAAAGTTTGAAAAGATATTTAAAATGCTGTATTTTCCTGGAGATCAAACCCATTTGCTTTTGTGTTCAGGGCTCAGCCTCCGTTGTGTCAGGCACTCCCGCCATCCTCCTCAGCTCCATGACGACAGAGTCCGTCTGTGAGCGCGTGCGGCAGATCGATGGCATCGACCAGAGCATGATAGGACAGTACACTGCCACCATCAGGAAGGTCAGTGACACAACTTCACACAACGACAAAGTCTGCTCTAACACTAGATGTCTGTGTGGTTGTAAATTGTCACATGCAGCAAGCAAGACTGGAGGTTTGGCCTGTTTGTTCATTATCTCCATCTTCCTTTCAGGCAAACGTCAATGGCAGAGTTTTGTCTCAGTGTAACATTGACGAGCTGAAGAAGGAGATGAGCATGAACTTTGGAGACTGGCAGCTCTTCAGAGCCACGGTTAGTCCACAGAAAGCAGATAACAGACTTTACACAGCAAACATGTTAGCGTGTTATGAGCTGGTGCACTGACAAACAGATGTTGAGCGTTTAGGTAAGAACAATAAAATGTCATCTGCATACTGATGCAGTTAAATTTTCACGATTTGATTAATCAAATAAAGTTTAAACTGTCTCCTCTCACCTGCAGGTTCTTGACATGCGTCACATAGAGAGCCAGGTGTTGCATGAGGAAGCTGCCAGTGAGCAAGGCAGTGTTGTCGGCGGTCACACTGAGGCAGGAAGGCGAGCGGTGGCTCCGCCCCACGCAGGTGCTGCCAACCCTGATGCTTCGCCAATGTACAGTTTCAACCTGAGCTTTGAGGAGCTGAGCAACGTGGGACTAGAAGAGGCGCCGCGGCATGGAAACATGCAGTGGATGGTAAATAGAGAATTATATTTCTGGGACACCCATTTTATAGCTCATTTAAAAACATTACCTGAAGCTATCTTCTTGTTGATTCAGTGTGAGTTTCATTCACCTTCTGTCTAGGGATAGACCAGTTATCAGCCTGACTGATTATCGTGACAGATTATCAATAAATTAAATGCGCTACTTCAGGTCTGATGCAGCCTCCTCTCTCCGTCTGTCGTCACTCTGTGGTCTCAGAAACATCTCAAGCAGAGACTGAAAAAACTGACAAAAACACAAGCCACAAACCAGGAAATTAGCGACTCTCACAGGGGCTAAGGCTATGCTAACAGCTAGCGGCTAAGCTGCAAGGCAGAAACAAATTACCCCGAAACAGAGTCCGGAAAACAACAATTAATCATGCTTAGATAGAGCAGTGAAAAATTAATTTAATAGAGAAGAACAGCAGACGTAACTGCAGGAGACAAACTGATCAATCTCAGTCGATCCCACATAAACAGAGTGTGTCCTAATTTAATCCTGTTTCTATTTTACATATTCAGTTATAGTCACCCTTATTAATGAAGAAGCCTAGTTATAAATGACTGCTATCACATGCTGTAGAAACATTACATTTAATCTATATTGGGTCCAAATATTGGTTATCCGTCTTTCTTGATTACCAATAATCGTCATTGGCTCTAAAACAAAAAAAAAACTATTGGTCAATCTCTACTTTTGTCAAATACATTTGTCCTGTTTTTAAATCTGTAAGTAAAGAATGTACTGCTTTTGTTTCCCTGCTCTTCTACTCTCTGTCCACAGGGTGGCCCTCACCGTACCGCCAGCATGACCAGCCTGAACTCTCAGGAGTCCTCAAACGACATCTCCAAGCTGACGGACAAGCAGCAGGCCGAGTACCGCGACGCCTACCAGGAGTACATTGCCCAGATGGCCCAGCTGGAGATGGGCGGCGGTGTCGGGGAGAAACCTGTCCAACCTCAGCCAGGACAGTTCATGACACCATCCTCTGACGACAAGAACAAGGACAGCACAGAGTCAGATGGACGCAAGTTCTTCAACAAGAGGAGCAGCAGCAAGCCAGCGGCAGATAACACTGAGTTCGCCTCCAATGGTGAAGCACTGGACCCCATCACAGAAGAGGATGAGAAGGGCGACCACGGATCCTCCAAGTCCATGCTGACCCGCAAGACCTCAGCTGAAAGAGTCGGGCTGTTCCAGGGCGCCGCTGACCTGAAGCTGAAGGCTGGTGGAGGGCTGCGCTACCAGAAGCTGACCAGTGATGATGAGGAGTCCGAGGAGTCAGATCACGCCCCCCTGCTCAAAGACGGCAAGAAAGTGGTAGACGCCAAACTGCCTGGCGGCTCGCTGGCGCTGAAGGGGAAGGACTATCTGTCAGATGCCATGCTGGACAAGAAGGATTCATCAGACTCGGGCGTGCGGTCCAACGAGAGCTCGCCCAACCACTCACTGCAGGACGAAGAGGCGGACCTGTCGCAGCTGGAGAGAGCCAACCTGATCGAACTGGACGAGGAGAGCCTGGCCAGGAAGCGTGGCCTTCCCAGCAGCCTCAGCGGCCTCCAGGACCCGGCCGTGGCCCGAATGTCCATCTGCTCCGAGGACCAGTGCAGCCTGCTGGCCAGCAGCCCAGAGGAGAGCTGGACCTCATCTAAGAGCTACAACCTGAACCGCACACCGAGCAACGTCACCCTCAACAACAACACCAACACCCAGCAAGGAAACCGCCCCCGCCAGCCTGCAGAGGGTTCCACCTCCTCCTCCAACCCCACCTCCTCCTCCTCCACCAGTGACGTCATACTCTCACCAAGCTCTGGGACCACCGGCTCCACCACCACCACCACCAGGCCAGGGCCCAACAACGAGAACGTCCGAGTGGTTCACCTGAAGAGGGGCCTGAAACCCGGAGACCCACCGGAGATCTGCACCGTGTCCTCCGACACCGTTACCTTCGGCGAGGAGCGTGAGAGCATCCTGTGAGCTCACATAGAAGATAAAGAGAGCACTGAGGGTCCACCAAGAGCTGCCCTCCAACCTCCTGAACCAGTGAGAAGTGAAAAGTCATACAAAGGCTCATCTAGACATTTAACAAGTCAAAAGTTTTTAAAAGTCATGAAAACTAACAAATAAGAAAACATTATTTGGCATTGTGAGAAATCGTTTGATGAGTTGATCAGACACTTGATGGAAACGTCAGGTTTAAACTGCTGTTTGGCTACAAGTGATAGAATTTAAACTTTAAACCACTAAAACTGTCTCACTGTTCAGAAGGTGACATTTAAGAGGTGAAGTGCAACTGCTGGTGGACTCGTAGTTTTAGTGTGTTGTGATCATCAGTGGTGTTCATGCATGCTCACAGATGTAGTCAGTAGATGAACCCGAAGCTTCGTAGTGACGTAGAAACTAAAGTAAAGCTGCTGCATGCTGTTATTGTGATGTGTCGTGTCGCCTCCAGGTGTCCACACTTCACTGTTATTTGTTTATTAGATAATAACTGTCACGACTGGAAGTTTTAGACTTTTAGTTATCACATAAACAGGGTCCAAAAGCTGCACTGATAGAAACAGGCGTTCAGGAGGGTTTGCAGTATTCATCATTAGTGTCTCCACAAACAGAAGTCAGGATCCAAACATCCGAGACAAAGTTGAACTGAAGTTATCAGCTGGTTGAACTTATTCCTGCAGGTATGCATGTATTGGTGTCTGCAGTGTTGAAAAAAGTGAACATCAGCTTGACTTGAGAGCTCAACCAGTGACCACAGTGTGTCTCTGGAAGCTGTGGAGGAATTTAAAGTGTCTGACCTTATACTGCAGACCATAGAACACGAGAGTCTGGAAGTCTTCTGTAACCTGTTAAGTTCAGTGTGATACAGGAGGTCGGGCAGTTTTTAGAAAAGTGCTAAAAAAAAAACACGTGGGGAACAAAGATCACCGAGTCCAGTTAGAACATTCTGATCTTCAGGTGACTTTTAGTGTGAACCAGGAGATTCTGCATTAGGAAACGCATCAAACTCTATCAAACACATCTATCACTGGAATCTGGTCACATTCACTAAAACCACCTGAATATGGAGCTGTGGCAGGTAAATATGCAGTATTATTATAGTATTAAGTTGTTCTTCTTTCAGCAGTGAGGATAGATCTGTTTACATGTCAGTGAATGTGCTTTTTTATATTTTCAGTCCGTAGGCAAACGTGATAACACAGCAGTAACAATAACACACACATTATTCTCTTTTAAAACGCTAAAATATTTGAACTGTAAACCGGTAAAACTAGTTTCCCTGCTGCTCGTTTTTATCTTAACACTAGTTTGTCCTTTTTAAAATGACAGACAGCAGATACTAACAGATTTTTAAAAATGCTTTCTGTTTCTAAAAGCTGCCTCTTTCACAGATTCCCTGGTTTTATTGTGAAAAACAGACTTCCTCAATAGCTTTGAAAAACACTTCACAGACAGGAGCCTCTGAGTAAAACCGATTCAGTGTGTCCGTCATCAGTATTGACTCCGTGTCCGTTTACAGTGTTGGTGGATTTACAGCTGTTTGTAGTTTAGATTGAAATGAACAAGTCAGTGATTGTGTCTCAGCGTTGTGTGTTGTGACGTGTTGTCGTAGACTCCATCAGAAAATCAACCGTTTCAAATGATCGATCAATCGTTTTAGTCGTCTTCTAGCACACAGTTGATGTTGCTGCTTCTCCGATATGAGAATGTGAAGAAATAGAACCTCTTTAGGTTTTGAACTGTCGGCCAAACAAAACAAAACATACAGAAGATGTCACATTCAGTTTTAGGACTGTGTTTTTTTTACGTTTTTATCGTTGTTGAGAGGAGTCAGCCAAACGCAGAATTTAAAAACACTTATTTAACTTAATTTGAACAAAATCAAAGAGAGGCATTTGTTAAGCTAGGAAGTAAAATGAAAAACAATAAATATTTGTCAGTATGAGTCAAACGTTTAAAAAAATAAAAGCTCAAAAAAGCAACAGAACAAAGCTTTCTTCAAATTAAAAGCCTCCATTATTTATATAGTTTAAATTTGTTATGTATTTATTTTTAAAGACTTGTGTAGGTGATTCTGGACGTTTGTGTTGAATCTGTTGTTCATTTCAGTGCTCTCCAATAGATTTAACATCTGTGACTCGTCTGAAGATTAATTTAAGGGAATCTGTTGTTGTGCTCAAAAGAATTAATAAAATCTCAATGTTTAATGTTAAAACTTGTGTCTGACTTTTTTTTTAAACTATCAGTTTTATTTTATTGATTTGGTTTTTGCATGATGATAGCTGAGAGGGAGATCATTCAAAATAAAAGTCCTGCATTCAAATGAGTAAAGTTTTTTGAGTACAAGTTCCGGCACACTGCTGTTGTGGCTGTATTTCATTTTGATGGATTGCTTTTTGGGTTTAATAAGGGAAAAGTTTAAATTTTGATAATGTATATTTTATTTTTCAAATAATCTGTAGAAGCATAGAAAAACATGACTCACGAAAAACAAAGACATATAAAGCTTATTGTCCAGACTTTTACTTTGAAGAGGCAGAGTGATGAGTTAATTTTTTTAATTAAGCTTCAACCTGTGAGTTGAATAAGGATGCCAGTCTTTATTTGAAATTACAAGTAATATTTTAAAAATTGCACAATATGAATAAATATTAATTTAGTTGCTTGTTTAAATTCAAAATAAAAGCACAAATGGGTTCCTGTCTGTAGATTCTAAGTCATCCAGTTTATGGTAATTCTAGGAGCTTTTTTAATGTTTCACTTTATGAGAAAGCCAATATTAAAGTTTTTCTTTGTTAAGATGTTTTTATATTTTTGAGCGTGTGTGTTTAAACTGGAGGTCTTTTCCACAGTTTCTCCAAAACATAACATTTTGTAGATTTTTCTGACTAATACTTTGACGCGTGATTAGTCTTATTCTGAAAATCACAGAGACGGCTGTGCTCTGGAGTCTAAATCAAGTCAAAATTTCATTCAAGTCTTAAAGTTTAAACTGATTCAATACAGATTATTTTACAAACCACACTTAGTTTATTTTTTAAATCATAGTTTAGCTGCCACTTTGACAACAGCTGATGGAGCTTCAGTGAATTTTAAAACTCAGACCACCATAAAGCTTTAAATGTGAAAGGACAGTTTCTGCTGATATTCTCTGAGCTCCAAAACTCCTCATCAGCCGTTTTAAATAAAGTTGAGGCAAAAGTTTACGCAAATTATATATTTTTATTGACTCTAAAGTGAAGACTCCAGTCAGAAATCTACAGTTTTAATTCTGCAAGTTTGATGATTTTACACTGGTACATTTAATAAAACCAGACTACAGTCAGAAATCTGCAGATTTTACCACCTTATTCTGGGCACTAAACTCCAGTCAGAAATAAAGCGTTTTTAATTTTACACCAGATGCAGATTGTGGTGCGGATTTTACTCACTGACCCTGAAAAACAACAAAAATCAATTTAATTTATCATTAGTAATGGTTGAATCAAGCAAATGTAATGGTTATTGTAATTTCAAGAGGATAATCAGTGGCTATTTTTATTTATTATATGCAAAGGCTCTCTGAAACCATTTTAATGAGTTGTATGTCTGACCAACAATCAGACACTCAAACATGTTGGGTTTAATTCTACCAAAAAAAAGGAGAAATATTCACATCTGAGAAGATTTTTTTGACATTTAAAAACATTTGCATGTCATGTCAGATGCTGGAGTCTGAAGTGAGAGCTGATCAGCCACCAATACCTGATCAATACACACTGTGGCTGGGTCTCCTACCTGCTGACAGCGGCGCTCTGGCCGCTCTGTGTCCGCTGTTGGAGCTGCTGCTGTCGGTCACGCAGGTGCGGTTCATCCCGCTCTCCGGCCGGGCAGGAGGCGTCCAGCTCGGACTGCAGCTCCAGGATGTAGTCGATGACATGCTGCAGGATCTCCACCCTGCTGGAGGCAACACCGGGCACCAGTGCGGGCACCAGCCTCTCCAGCAGCCGGTAACAGAGGTCCATGTCCCGGAGCAGGAGCACCGGGACCTCCTTGGAGCAGCGCGGCAGGAAGCAGCTCAGGCTCCGGCGGCTCCTGGTGCCGCTGCTCCTCCTCCTCCTGCCCGCAGGCTGCACCGGCTCCCCGGCTTTCATGTCTGCGGCTGGACGGTGATCTGGAGCTTCACATGAGAAAACCTCCCCCGGAGCACAACCACCGAGTAGAAGCTTTAACGGAGAGACACCGGAGCTGCTCAGAGCCACCGAGACATGCTGCTGCAGAGACCGGGCTGAGGAAGGAGGCTGCTGAGGCTCTTACAGCCGCTGCGCTCATTGGCTCTGAGGGACGTCAGTCATCTTTAATGCGAGCTGATTGGCTCCTGAGGAAACAGAGGTGAGTCCCACAGCTCACCTGTCTGCTGCAGGTAACTGAAAACTTTCAAAGCTACTCAGCCAAAACTTATAAATATGCTTATCACAAATACGTTAGTCATGAAATACATCATATTAATGATTAATAATATTTAAAATATAAAAAATATAATATATAAAGTTTTTTAATTTATGCACAATGTTTCTTTAAACTTTTTTCTTACTTTTAGACTTTTCACACTTAAAACCATAAAAATTATCTAAGAGTGATTAAAAAAAACTGAGTGATGGGATGAATAAAAGATTCAAATAAGTATCTGCCAGACTGAAGTGTTAATACATATAATTACAAATAACCCCCACTTTATTTTGTCACAAATCAAATATGATACAGTAGCAATCGCATGTATGTCTGTGTATCCCAAAAGCAGTGTTATTTTGCATTTTGTGAACTTTTATTGTAAAACAGCAGGAGAAGTTTAATTGTGAAGGAGCTGGATTGCTTTTATTTTTTATCAATTGCAGGACTTTTATTGTGAAGCAGCCACAGGACTTCTAATGCAAAGCAGCTGGAGGACTTTTATTGTGAAGCACATGGAGAACTTTTATTTTAAATTAATTGCAAGACTTTTATTGTGACGCAGAGAGAAGCTGGAAGGGGACAGCTCCTCACAATTACAGTTATTTGTGTTAGCCTCAGATGCTAACTTGTTGTTTAAACTGAAAATATATATTTGTTTCAGTACTTGTTTCCACCAGTTTCTCATGTCATGTCTCACAGCAGGTCAGAGGTCTTCCTCGTTCAGTTTTCACCATTACATGTCTTCAATGTAAATTAGATGACTGATTTTCATATGAATGACAGATGGTTTGCAGGATCAGACCTCCTTACCTGATCAGTCTGACTAAACAATAAACCAACAGCAGCTCTCTGGTCATCAACGGTGCTTGAAGCGAACAACAGATTCTGTGTTGGAGGTTCTCCTGAAGAGCTCTTCAGCTGGAATGAATCAGCTTCAGACAACACTCCATCAACACATCTGCTTCACTGCTCTGCTAGTCTTTAAAACAAGTTAGATGCAGTTTAACAGCAGAGAGTGTAAAGATTTCAATTATGTTTCCATCAATCAGCTAAGCGGTGTTCTGTGTTGCTGAGTTTCACATGTGAGACTTTAGTAAACAGGCTGCAGCTACAGCAGCTCAACTCTGAACATTTGAAAGACAAACAAAAAAAGTTGCGGCGTGCAGATGTGTCCTCTGTTATGAAAATGTCCGTGTGAGTCCTAACAGTAAAACACCTCTGTGGCTGCTGTATTTGAATGTTTTGCATGTTGTAGCTGCCGGCTGGTGGATCAGAGCTGCAGGCGGACGCTGATCATGTGCAGTGATAAGATGCAAAATGTTTCTGTAAAACTGAGCCGACGTCAGAGTGGCTTCGCCTGAGGACACACAGCAGATTGACACTGAAGTCTCGGACAGCATGAAGGCAACAGTAAATTAGATTTTATTGAACTCCTCATACAGCAGAGCAACTCAGTGCATAAGCTATAGTTGGACACACTAGTCAATAGAAATAAGAGAAACACGTGACTTTAGGTGTACGAGGAAAACACCGTATTTGAATTTAACAGTTGATTTTACTCTTATCGCCAGTGCACAATAAAAGTGGGACGCTTGAAACATGCTGCGAGCAGACGAGTGATAACTGCTGATGTTCATTTGACTGCAGATGTTTTGCCTGCGGCTTTTTAAACCACATCAAAGCACCAACTGTCAGCCAGAAGTTCCCTTTGGTTAATTTTTCAGACAATCACATGGAAATAAATGTCCATACAGTCACGTCCACATCAGCCACACCAGCGCTGACAACAACAAGACTTCCTGTTAGATCCAAATCTAATATATAATATGTATAATATTTATAATAATATGTAGTCAAAATATCCTCACTTCATAGGTGTAAAACCAGATCACTGCTAGCAAAAACTCTGATAGAAACTCTTCTGTACATGTTTGTTTTCTCATATTTGTTTGTTTATATGTATTTGTCTTATATTTGCCTCCCATATTTAGTGTTAAATATGTGTTTAATATTTGTTTGTCAAATATTTGTTCCTTTTATGTGTTATGTGCTTGTTTTCTGTTTGTCATTTTATAATTGTGTGTTTATATGTGTTTGTCTCATGTGTTTGTTTTGTATTTGTTGTCTCATATTTGTTTGTTTTATCTTTGTTGTCACATATTTGTTGCCTTGTATTTGTTGCCTTATATGTGTTTGTCACATATTTGTTTGTTTATGTGCTTGTCACATTTATTTGTTTATGAGTTGGTCTCTTCCTTGTTGTCTCATATTTGTTTGTTTATGTGTTTGTCACATGTGTTTGTTTTGTATTTGTTTTCTCATATTTGTTTGTTTATATGTATTTGTCTCATATTTGCCTCCCATATTTAGTGTTAAATATGTGTTTTAATATTTGTTTGTCAAATATTTGTTCCTTTTATGTGTTATGTAATTGTTTTCTGTTTGTCCTTTTATAATTGTGTGTTTATATGTTTTTGTCTCATGTGTTTGTTTTGTATTTTTTGTCTCATATTTGTTTGTTTAGTATTTGTTTGTTTTATCTTTGTTGTCACATATTTGTTGCCTTGTATTTGTTGTCTTATATGTGTTTGTCACATATTTGTTTGTTTATGTGTTTGTCACATTTATTTGTTTATGAGTTGGTCTCTTCCTTGTTGTCTCATATTTGTTTGTTTATGTGTTTGTTTTGTATTTGTTTTCTCATATTTGTTTGTTTATATGTATTTGTCTCATATTTGCCTCCCATATTTAGTGTTAAATATGTGTTTAATATTTGTTTGTCAAATATTTGTTCCTTTTATGTGTTATGTGTTATGTGCTTGTTTTCTGTTTGTCATTTTATAATTGTGTGTTTATATGTGTTTGTCTCATGTGTGTGTTTTGTATTTGTTGTCTCATATTTGTTTGTTTTATCTTTGTTGTCACATATTTGTTGCCTTGTATTTGTTGTCTTATATGTGTTTGTCACATATTTGTTTGTTTATGTGTTTGTCACATTTATTTGTTTATGAGTTGGTCTCTTCCTTGTTGTCTCATATTTGTTTGTTTATGTGTTTGTCACATGTGTTTGTTTTGTATTTGTTTTCTCATATTTGTTTGTTTATGTGTATTTGTCTCATATTTGCCTCTCATATTTAGTGTTAAATATGTGTTTATCATTTGTCTGTCAAATATTTGTTCCTTCTATATGTGCTTGTTTTCTGTTTGTCATTTTATAACTGTGTGTTTATATGTGTTTGTCTCATGTGTTTGTTTTGTATTTGTTTTCTCATATTTGTTTGTTTAGTATTTGTTTGTTTTATCTTTGTTGTCACATATTTGTTGCCTTGTATTTGTTGTCTTATATGTGTTTGTCACATATTTGTTGTCTCATATTTTTTTGTTACATATTTGTTTGTCTACATGTGTTTTTTCTCATGTTTGTTGTCTTACATTTGTTTGTCTCCTGCTGTATTTTCCATCACCGTGTCTCTCCCTGTTTTTCTGTTTCCAGCTGTTCATGCAGGTGAATCTGAATATTAAACACCTGCAAGCTGTTGCGTTTCCTGCCCTTCCTCCTCAGGACCAAATGCTCAACATCTGTCCTCCTTCTGCAGCCAAAACATGGGTCACCATGATAACGGCTGCTCTTCATCACGTCCTCCTCCTCTTCATCAGCTCCACCTGCAGCTGGTAGGGAGGAAAGCCACTAATGGTTCTTAAAGGAAAAATCCACATGTGTTGGACGTCATTTAACCGTTCTATTATTAATGTAACTGAAAGTGAGTCAGATTTTCACACTACAATTAAATGGTCATGTTAATCAAACTTAATCTGCAGCTGTTTAGCAGAACAAGAAGTGTATGCACCAAGTTGTTTTGTATTTACACATTTCATACACAGAGGCAATGTCCTGCACATAGTGCCTTAGTCCAATGTAAATATATTGAACTATAATGAAAAGAACAGAAAAACAGAACTGCTGCTGAACACAAACAGTGAGAATAATAAATGTAGTCCAGAGACTCTGTAGTGTTTGATTTGAACTGCAGTCACACAGCTGGACAGATGTTTCCTCTGACAGCTCCCATGATTGTGTTATGATTATATTTTGTTGCCTTATAAAAATGACTAAGAAGCTGATCTTAGTCATTTTTATATTAAATCTGTCATCTTTATCACTAAAAGTTGAATCCATCTGGAAGGCATACAGTCCAGATCTCCCTTCTATCCTTCATCTGAATAAATTTACATACCAACTGCATTATTCATGAGGTCCTGCTCTGATTGGCTGTTAGGAGCAAACTTCCAACCAATCAGGATGCAGCCCACTTAGTGATGCAAATATTGTTCCTTACAGTTTGTCCTGCTTTGCTTCCCAGCATTAAGTTCCTGTTTGTTTGAATCCATCACGTCGTAACTGCACATATCCACATGTATATTCATCATGCGTCATCTGTACAAAAAACATTTTTAAATACATCCCCACTCACACAAAAACACAATAAATACAAACAAAGGACAAAACAACAAGTTTGCTTAGTTATAATTCATGTCACACAAATCTAAAATTGCTCGAGTGAATGATAAAGAGAAATATTTCAGCGAGACAAACAATAAATACAGACAAACAAATCAGAGCACATTTTGTTTCCTCTTTAACAGCTGATTTTGTTTATTGAAGCCATAAACAAACACATCAACTGCAGCAAACATTGATTGCTGTTGCTGTTCCCTTCAATATTAAAACAAGTGCATTAAAACATGAAGGAAGATTTTTGCTTGGAAAAAATTGAGGAACATCATTTTTTCACTCTTAAAAGTAATTAAAGGGACCTGTTACCAATATTAGATTCAGATATATTTGTTTAGATCAAACTTTTAAGTTGCTAATAGTTAACATTATAATGTTGGTAATTACATCATCTTCACATTGTGGTTAATTTAAACTGAAATTTCTGCATTCATTTATTTAAAAGAAAGTTCATGTTGGAGTTAAAAAAAGTTATTTTAATTGTCTCAACTTCAATAACTTTTCTCCCACTTCAGGATTTTAATTACCTAAAAGCGTGTTGTTATTGCTACCACATGATAAATCATTGGTAATTCAATTTCTGTATAGGACAGACTGAGTTGTGGAACTCAGTGTAGTTTACTGGTGGAATATAATTTCATTAAAAGTTGTCATAACTCAAACTGAGTGTAACAGATTAAACGTTTCTTTAGAAAGTCTTTTTCTTCTGCTTTTTACTTCAACTTATTAATTATGAGCTCATACAGGGACTAAATTGCTTGTTGAAACTGAAATAATAAAAGTTCATATATATACACTGATCAGCCACAACATTCTGACCACTGACAGGTGAAGTGAATAACATTGATCATATTGGTACTATGTGCTGTTCTGATGGAAAACCTTGGATTTTGACATCCGTGTTGATGAGACTTAGACACCCAAATAAACATTGTCCCACAACAAACACATTCCCTCATGCCAATGGAAATCCCAAATGTAACTGGTCTACCCCCACAGGAAAATGCACCCCACCACATGGAAAAAACATCAAACAATCAGGAACATGTTGAGGAACATGACAATGTCCCAACATGTTGATTTGACCTCCAAACTTCCTACACCCCATTGTGATCAAGCATCAACAGGATGCAGTGGAACAAGTTTGATTGACAGAGGCCCCACTGCACAAGCCAGAGTACCCAAAGGATCCAGTGCCAACGTCCTGGTTCAAGACCCCATAGGACACCCTGAGAGGTCCTCTTGTCCATGTCCAGTGGTTAGGGGGGGTTAGGGTTAGGGTTATAAGGGTTATATAAGGGGACCAACACAACATTAGGCAGGTGGTCATAATCTTATGCCTGATCGGTGTATGCTGTGTGTATATATTCCATTACATCCTGAATTGTTATTGTTAATTTACATAGAAAAGACTTTTCAAACACACACTGATGTGGAAACAATTTGGTGGACAAATACTCATTTTAAGTGTTTGATGCTCAGAACTTCCTGAATTTCCAGAATTAAATGTTTTAATTATTGTTGAGTATTTATCCCGTTGTACAGCTACTTTTTATTTAGGTATTTATTAGAAAGGTTTTGATTTATTTATTGTTCAGGATAAGCTTCTCTCTGGGACAACAAAGTTTTATCTTTCACTTTGGGTTCAACACTTGCTGGATAAACAGTATTTTTGTTGTTTTTTTTTTTCAAAAGATTGAGCATTTTTCTTTTCATTTTTCATTTACATTTCACGTTGTGTTATTGTCACTTATATTAGATCTAAATATTGCTCGTCCTGCAGCTGAGCAGACGGAAACAGAGAGGATGATGGGAGTTGGTGTCCACCAGGTGGAGCCACAGGCCAACGAACATCAGCTGACTCAAGTCTCTTTTTCAGTTCTGTACGCCTTTATTTAGACTTTATTTATCAGGAATACGTGAAGAATATTTGTTCGGTTTGCCGTGATTCTTTTTAAACTTCAGCAGCTTGAGGTTTCAGTGTATATTTACCAAAGACGAAGACAATAAACATGACTGAAAACCACAGACTGTGTAATTCTCTGGTACAAACAAGCTGGAGGCCTGGTTCTCATCCACAGACTGATCTTACAAAGAAAAATGAAATCATAAAGACACAGCTGATGAGTTTGCAGACTATGTTCTATGGACACAATTACTATAATTTGTCAGTATCAGTGTTCTAAAATCAAAATTTCCTTTGGGATTAATAAAGTTTAATCTTATCTTATCTTTAGGACCCAACAGGCAGTGTATTTGAAAAGAAAAATGAAATCATAAGCACACAGTTGATCAGTCTGCAGGTTATTTTCTTTGGGAACATTTAGTGTAATTTGTCAGTACAAATGCTCTAAAATCAGATCTCGGGGCAGCAAACCAAATCTAAACAGCTGGAAGTTAAACAAAAAGCATTTGTGACTGAAATGTTGAACAAATTTTTACGTTTTCATACCACAGAAGCAGTCAAATAATAAGATGCAACAGAAACGCTTTAATCAATGTTTTATTCCTCGTTTTCAAGGCTCATTTTGACGAAATCAGCAACATAGAATATTGTCAGATATGAGGCCTTTGTGACTCATCAAACTCAGTAGGTGACGTAAACATTACAAGTCCCAGAAGTGCAGCTTCAGGTGCTGCAGACACATCTTACTCAAAACATGAATATTAATTGATTTTGCAGATTGCAATCTATTTCTGGCACATTAAAGGCTAGCAGTCCCATGTGAGCTGAGCTAAAGAGACCTGTGGATGCTGACCCAGTGCCTGCTGCAGGGAAACTCACAGTATACAAGCTGCTCCATGAGATCTTCCTCTGTGATCAGGTCAAAGCACTTGTGTCTGTCAGTGTTACTTACTCAACAATCAGTCAATCAATCAAATTTGACCTACAATAATAGTTATACATCACCACTTTATGAGAAGAAACCTTTATTGTCATGAGTACATTTTTACAGTATTGTAAAATGTTATTTTTGCACATCCCAGTTGGGGTCAGAGCGCAGGGTCAGCCATGGTACGGTGCCCCTGGAACAGGAAGGGTTAAGGGCCTTGTCAAGGGCCCAATAGTTGCTGCATTGGGGTTTGATCCTCTGACCATCTGATCAGCAGCCCAGGGACTTAACTGTTCCGCCACCACTGCCCCCAAAAGAAGCACCGATTACTGACTTCAGCACAGAAGTTAAATAAAATAAATACAGAAAGTGAATACAAATTCATTCAGATACACTATATATTGACTAAGTTGCAAAAGAAAGAACAACAATATAATTAACAGGTAAAAATAATGCTTCTCTTAAGATGCCTTTCACTTTCCACCTCATATCTCAGAAACACAAACCTTCCTAATAATGAAGCCACCAAAATCATAATAAAGGACAGAACTTTTCCCACTTGACCTCTGTAATTGAGACACTGACTGCTGGATCTTGTAAATGTGTTGTTTCCTCATCATGACTGGTGATGATACAGGTGCATTGTATGGACAACAGCGCCATCTACTAACTGAAGGGAGATTTAGCACCCAATGGGATAACTGACATTTAGCCTTTTAGAAATACTATTAATATTACTCCTACAGTATTATAGCAATATTAATAACATTTGTGTGTTCATTGTGCATTAAAGCATACATAAGTGGTGTATTAGGAGCTCCTGATCCAGTGGCAGCAGCTTCTGTGTTGTGACTACAGAGCTGATATGAGTGCATTTGAAGCTGCTGATCCCCCTAAATTTGAGAGTTTCCTCAGAATGGCACAAAAATCAAAGAGGTTTCTAACAGTGTAAGATCACATCAGGTTCCACTCCTGTCAGCTATAAGAACACATCTCACATATGTTGAGTTTTTCTTTTACATGCATATCGGTGGATCTACATGTCTATAAGTAGCTTAATTAGAGGGAAATCTGTGTAGGCCTTTGTATTGACAACCCCCGCTCAAAGTTAATTCAATTCAATTTATATCATAATTTACTTTTTTTCTCTTTTTTCTACCCTGTAAATCATTTTAAGGTCATTAACTGCACTTTGGTTGATTAATTAGTACAAAGTCATCTCATGAGTCGTGTAAGTATAAATCTAGCTCTGATACATTAACTGAACGTCAAAAGGCAAGTTGCTTCAGACACACTTGTTCTTCTTATACATTTGCAAGTTTGTTCAACATTGAGAACTGAACTACTGAAGCGATTTTTCAGTACAAAGACAATCTGTGGTGCTGCTGCTGGTTACAGTGAAATAATTAATACTGTTGGTCTGTAAGCGTAGGGACTGAAATCACTGTCGTGGTTAGAAGTTTTTTTAATATTATGAAAAGAAAAACCACCATAACTTTATTTAACTTGTAATAGAGATGCACATAAGGTTTCCACCTTGTCTGTTTTCTTGAACTACAATAAGGAAGCTTCTTTGCTTATATGCTGCTTATGTTTACTATGAACTTAATTTAATTCACCTCATCTTTAAAAGCTGTACTTAGCCACAATGAAGTCACATTTTTAAGTTATAAAGTGTAAATAAAAATGACAAATATTTATGTTATTAACTAGAAAAAATAAGTTGATTTGACTGAGTTCCTTTATGGTGTTTTACAGTGTAGTTAGCTGCTTGTAATCATTATCAGATGAACAGCGATAGCGTTGTGCTTTTCAGATCTGTTCCTGTTGGCACTGCTCTCACCAGCTGCGCACTGAAGAATCATTAGGATGGAAGAAAATAACTTTCTCTATGTCAACCACAGTTAAAAAAAAACCAAAAACTAAGACTCAAAAATCTGGGAGAGAGAAAATGTTCCACTCAGTCTCAGATGTGTAACTTCAAATTTTTGTGCAAATCTTTATTATACTTATATTTTTACCTCCGCCAAGGAGGTTATGTGATGGCCAGTCTTTGTTTGTTTGTTTGTGTACAAAATAACAAAAAAAGTTATGGACAAATTTGGACGACATTTTCAGGAAATGTGTGAAATGAGACAAGGAAGAAATGATGAAATTTTGGGACTGATCCGGATCACCGTCTGGATCCAGGAATTTTTTTTTAATGTAAGTGTAACCGGGTGGACAATTAAATGCGGTTTACTCTAAAAGCCACCAGAGGTCACTCTAGTTTTTGGGGTAACCCCCTCTGACAACATGACATTTTGGGTCTCTTGGGACAGACAGCGACAATGGCGGAGTTCTCTTTCCTTCCTGAGCGACATACGCACGGTTGGGCCGGCATTCTTATCTCTGGTTGTCTAAGAAGCTGGGAGGCTGTTAGGAGCTGCCGCGCTAGAGGCCGCGCCTGTTCATTAGGTCGGATGGGGTGAAGGTCGCATTGTTAGTAGGACATCTGAACTGTCTGTAATTACATCTGTATCTGTCATGTCATGAATTGGGAGATTGTGTTGGGGATGGACTGAAGCTCCTTGGTGGAGGTATGCGCTCTCTGAGTGTTTTTCTAGTTTTAAAAAAGAAAAGAGAAAGAAAAAAAACCATTTGTTCATTCATGTGATTAAAACTTTTTAACACGTTCACACATTAGGTTTGGTGGTTGCGGTGATACACGGCTGAAACATGAATGAACCTCATTTGTTTCCGTAATTTTCTCTATTCATCGATGAAATGTCAAAATTTGTGTGTGAATGTGATTCTTAAAGGCATGATGGGAAATGTAGGAAGTCAAATAGCAAAGCAGGTTGGGTGAAACTAGTGCATCTACTGGACTTTCAGATCTGTAATGTAGTGAATGTACGACACAGTGTCCACAGCAAGTAAACGCATCATCATTCAAATGAGCTTCAGTGATGCAACAGCAAGTGAATGCATCACACCAAATTAAAAGTTGCTAAATTTAAACACATCACAGTTGTTAAGTGAACACATCACTGTGGAGTTCAATGTAGAGATGTCAGTAAATGCATCACGGCTGATAGTGAACTTATGTAAAGGCTGTGAGCTGCAGCATTTGAGGCTCTTAGAACTAAAAATAAAGCTCGCTGCTGTTTTGATGAGATGTTTCAGATAAAATGAAAAATCTAAAATTAGCACAAGCATCTTTGCTCTCCTGACCTGCCGGGTCTCTGCAGATAAGAGCATTTAAGGTACAGTGAAAATATGCAAATAGCAGCAGGAAGCAGATAAGAGGCTGAAATCAGAGGACGGATTAAAAAGCAGCACAGCTGTTGGCCTCCGTCATTATCAGGAGCTCAGAGCTCACATCTGAAGCCACGTTTCTGTGGTCTGGTCTGCAGGTTTCATTCAGTCTGACCTCAAATCAACGAGGACTGTAGCAGAAGCTGCTTTCTCTTAAGAAGCTGAGTTGAAGATGCCTTCAAATGCAGCTAAAGCAAAGTTAAATATTCTAGCCTGACATGCTGATGTTTAGCTGGTTTTATCTTATACTGGTGTTTAACCAGCATTAGCTAGTTAGCAGTAAACGTAGCTGCTGCTGACAAGCGTGACACCAATTCTGCAGGTAGATTTGGTCAGACAAAAACCAAACAAGTTGACATGACGGAGGCGTTAAATGTCCTGCCATGTCTGTCTTTACCCTGAAGAGAAGGACAAGATGGACATTAGCTACTCTGTTGCTAAAAGCAAAAACACAAGAGCAGACATGTAAAGAATGGAATAAACATCGTTTATCTGCTGATGAGAGCCACTGATATTAGCATGTGGAGCTAATTAGCCTCATACCTGCACTGTCAACAGAGCAGTGCCTGTTTGCAGCTATTAGCTTTGAGGCTAATGTTAGCAGCTTCAGGCCTCCTTGGAGCTGTTTAAGTTTCTTAGAGTATTTTTTTTCTCTATTCCGTTGTTTTGTTTCTTAAAAGTAATTTTTCTCTTTAAAGTAATTTTGTGTTCTTTAGAGTAATTTTTTTCTTTGAAGTCACATTAAGGTGATTTTGTGTTGTTTTTAGTTTGTTTTTTGTCATTTTGGAGCTGCGTGAGTCTTTTTAAAAGTTGTTTTTAGTTACTTTAGAGTCATTTGTAGTTTCTACAAGTAGTTTTTTCTCTTTAGATTAGTTTTTAGTTTATTTGGTGTCATTCTTTGTTTCTTTGGAGTTGTTTTTAGTTTCTTTAGAGTTGTTTTTTGTGTTTTTCGGGTTGTTTTAATTCCTTTAGTCATTTTGTGTCTCTTCTGAGTCATTTTTTGTTTCTGTGAAATCATTTTTAGTTTCTTTAAAGTCGTTTTTAGTTTCTTTAGAACAGTTCTTTGTTTCAGTGGAGTCACTATGAGATGATTTTGTGTTGATTTTAGTTTCTTTAAAGTTGTTTTTTGTTAAATTTGTCAGTTAGTTTCTCTGGAGTCATTTTTAGTTCCTTTGTAGTTGTTTTAGTTTCCTATTCATTTCTTAGAAGTACTTTGTTTGTTTAGTCTGTTTTTGTTTCATTTGAAGTCATTTTTAGTTCCTTTGGAGTTACTTTAGGTTTCTTAGAATCGTTTCTTGTTTCTTTGAAGTCATTTTGAGGTGGCTTTGTGTTGTTTTTAGTTTCTTTGCGGTTTTGTCTTTGCCTCTTTTGAGTTGGTTTTAGTTCATTTGTGTGCATTTTATTTTAGGTTTTCTTTTTTTTCTTTGTGGTTGTTTTTTGTGACCTTCTGGTCCGTGTCTTTCTGTGTAACTTATTTTGTCTTTTTGTGGTGTTTTTGCATTTCTCCGTTCATTATTTATTGTCTCTGTAGTCATTTGAAGACTTCCCAACACATAATGTTGTGTTGCTGTTTGCAGAGAATGTGCTTTGGACCCAGTAGACTGCTTCAGTGATCAATGATCCTAATAAGCCAACTCTATCACCCTGGGACTCTGCTGGGGGTTACAGGATGTACTCCCACAATCCTCTCTGTCCTCTCATTTACTGCCTGGCTTCTCCTCTTCTGGCGGCTCCCTGCTGTCCGCCTTTGTGCTGATAATCTGATTCTCGGCACTGTTCATTTCCATATTTTGAAAAGCAGTTTCCTGTTTTACAGCTGAGGCGGGAAAACAGCTGCAGAAAGGAGTTAAAGTAGTAACACAAGCAGATTCTACAACCATCATCAGTCTGGTGGATGATGTTACATGAAAAATTCAAAGTCGTGTTTGTGTCAACAGGGAAACCTTTACAGAAACAGGAACTATAATGCTGCTTGTGTCAGTTTACATGATGCAAAATGAAGTATGCAGAATTCTCTGCAGTTCGCTTTGCAATGTATCATGGATGTACAGACAACTGTTACTAAATCATTGTAACACTCAAGAAAACCTAAAAACATGAAGGTTTTCAGGAAGATTCCGAACCATCTATAGTGGATTTATAGATGCTTTACTTCTTCATATCAGGATGACTTTTTGGGGCCTTCTGTTGGCAAAAATGCACATTTTTGACATTATTTTTACCCCCCTGACCCCGGCACGACCTCGTCTTCTCATTACCCAGAATGCCACGGTGTTGGTCTCAATTATCCCGAGCAGAACCCACAGATTTATCAGGCTGGAGAGGATCCAGCCGAGCGCTAACACTGCCTTTGATCTTCTGCCAAACATCTGATCAGAGAGCAGCAGAGATGGAAAACCGGGCAGATCGGTTCAGTATTTCCTCTGATACGAGTCTGATTACTGTGAGAGCAGCTGACTCTGTCTGCTGCTTCACCCCGGATGGGAAAAAAATGAAAATCTGAGAAGAGACACATCCAGCTTTGGTAGCAAATCCTGTTGTATACCTTCATGACCTGCAGATGAGAAACAAATGCTGTAAACTTGTAGGATCTGGTGTTTTATTACAAGAAAAAAAAGGCATCAGTGGTCAGACAATAAACTCAAATTGTCTGTACACATGAGCTGAACAGTGCAGGCTCAGGACAGGTGTGTGAGTCAGATTATCACCTGAAATCATTTGAAACTTTATAGACCTCATCTGCATAAAGCAAGTTGTTGTTTGATCGCCATTTCTCTGCTTTCAAACTTCTAACCATGCTCACCTCCAGCCAGCTTAGAACCACCAGTTAACCCAACCTGCACGCTGTCGCACTGTGGGTGGAATTATATTAACGAACAAAAAAAAAAAAAAATGAAAACACAAAGAAACAATAAATGTGATAAATAATAACACAGCAGGCTGCTAATAACAGGCTGTCACACACTAAAAGGATTAAAAACATCAGAGACAACCAGCCTGCAGCCTCCCAGCAGGAAACACACGCACATCAGTCTGTCTTTGTGAGGACACTGGCGACACAATGCTCGACTCTTTAATCAAACTAAACTCAAATCTGGTTCTAATCTGAAGCCCCAAACCAGGCAACGTGCTCAAATTCTATCCCCCAACCCTAAACCCCCTTACTATGACTATAATCTAATGTTAACCTGCACGTAAAACAAGCTTCTTTGCCCCCGGAAGGAAGCCGAGTCCTCACAGCGACAGCGTGAACTTACACTGATCAGTCACAACATTAAAGCTACCGCCAGGTGAAATTAATAATGTTGATAATCTCGTTACGGTGCAAAGTTCAGATACAAAGCTCTGGGTCCTGCATTCATGTGGATGCTACTGTGACACGTAGCACCCACTTAAACACTGTTTTTCACAGCAAATTATTGGAAAATTACTGATATTTGGAATACGTTAAATGTAATGTTTTAACTGCATGTGACTGCCATTCATAAGTAGACTTCTTCATTAATAAGAGTGACTATAATTGAGTATGCACAATAGAAATAGGAGTGATTAAGTAAGGGCTATCTCCTCTGTTTATGTGGAATCGACTGAGATTAATCAGCTTCAGGCTAATCTGTGGCTGCCTTCTAACTTAGCCGCTAGCCATTAGCATAGCTTTGAGAGTTGCTAATTTCCTGTTTCTTGTTCAGTTTTTGCTGTCTTTGCAAGAGAGACATTTCCAAGACCACAAAGTGACGACAGACAGAAAGAGGAGGCTGCATCAGAGCTGAAGCAGCACATTTAATTTATCAATAATGAGCCAGTGAAAGTAAGGATGCCAATAACCGGGAAAGTTGATAATCGGTCTTTCCCTACTAGGCATGTCATGGCAACTGCACTCCTCAGCACTCGTGCTCCTCCAGCAGTACAATGTGCCCCGCTACGCCACAAAAACTGCTCAGGAACAGCTCGAGAAACACGACAAAGAGCCCCAAGTGTTGATCTGGTCTCCAAACACATCAAATTGGGGCAGTGGTGGTCTAGTGGCTTGTGAAGTGAATTTGTAACTGGTGGGTCGCCGGTTTGAATCCCTGGACTGGCAAGATGTTGAGGTGGGAAAGTGAGAGTCACCCAGTCACCACCACTGTGGGCCTTTGAGCAAGGCCCTTAACCCTTGATTGCTCCCCGGGCGCTGCACTGCAGCAGCCCACTGCTCCTAGTATGTATAGTTAAGGTTAACTATGAATAGGATGGGTCAAATGAAGGGAAGGAATTTCCCCAAGGGGATCAATAAAAGTTAGATTAGATTAGATTAGACTAGATCCCAGTCGGACTGAGCATCTGTGGGATGGGCAGGACCCACACATGATCCAGGATGTCTATGAACCAACAGGCCGGAGCTGTTCAGGCAACATGAGGAGGAACCTACACCATATTAATCAGGTGGTGTTAATGTGTCTGATCGCTTTATGTCCCCACAACAGGGGTAATACATGAACACACACACTCTCAGCAGGCGTTCAACTCTCCATCTGCTGTCTGAGCAAGTTAATGAACAACAACACAAACTCCTCCACTCCTTCTCCTTTATATACTGGTTCACTGTAGATAGTACATATAGTAGTGTAATCTACAACAGAATGTAAAATACATGTATCACAATTTAAGAAGACATTTTTTCTTACCATACAAACAAAGTTACCACATTATGGCAGTTTTTTTAAGCGTCATATATTCAAGACTTAAAATTCTCCAAAAATTATGATGTGTCAGTTTTGTGATGCAGCAGATGTGGCGGTGACAGCTTAAATAGAAGTTTTATTTCTAAAGGTGGAAATACTCCTTTAACAAAAAAGATCTGGTAAATTAAATTTAAATGCAAAGTTACGTGTAAAAAGTCATAATACTCTGTGATCTGAAATTAACAGTAGATTCTCAGAATCTGAACCTGAGTTACTAGTTACTACGGTATTTTGACACTTTGTAGAATTTTAAAAAAATAAAATGTTATAATAAAAAACTATGAATTACAGCCCTTTTCTGCAGTATCATGCTTGACTATTTGCATTATAGCATAGCATTTTAGATAATAAAATATTTATTGTTTATGGGTAATTGCAATATATTTACACATGTAAACATTACAATACCCCAAAGAATACACATAAAATCATAAAATTAAGGCTAGAAACTTTCATTTTATTATGGAAAATGACTGTATTTTAAGAGATTATTACTACTTTACTTTACAACATTGTTTATTTACCCAAGCCACTAGAATATTATGCTTTTATTACATTTATTTTACTGTGTTTTAAATTATTTATTCTACAAATTAGCCTGACTCATTTAAATATTAAAACTTTATATTTCGAAATATTATCAGGAGTGTCATTTCAGTCAGACCGTGCTGCAGAACATTTCAGTGTGTTTTCACAGGCAGATTTGGTTCTTTTCGTAAAAGCTGACGCATTTTTAAAAATATTTTTGGGGGAGTTTTTCCCCATTCTTTTTTTATTGATAGAGAGAGACAGGGTGAAAGGGGGTATAGAGGGGAGAGACATGCAGCAAAGGGTTGTGAGCCGGACTCAAACTCACGGCCGCTGCTGGCGACCTGCGCCCACATGGTAACACCTTATAGCTCAGCTTCGGGCCGCAAGCTATATGGCTGCTCAAAGCTGGCGCATTTTTGAAATGAAACATAAAGACAGTTTCATTAGTCTCAGTGCAGCAGCTTCTTTTCTCACTTGGAGCTCTGAGTCTTTTTAACAGCTTGATCAAGGCATTAACTCTGAGTCACTTAGACTCTCCAGATTTCACACAAACATTTTGGTGATATGTAGAAGGACACATCAAAACTGGCATAAAGCACAGCAGCTGCAAAAATGAATTCAGTATCATCAGATTATTACTGATGCAAGGTTTTTGCGGCATTGAATGTTTGAAGTGCAATTTAACAGTAAGTACCTCTGTTTTAAAGACCAGTGATGCTCAGATTCTGACTTTCTTCTCTTTACTCTTTACTTCGCTGATCAATAAAGCCTATTGATGGAGTTGCTGATGTAAACGCTCTGCCTTAGCAGCCCTCTAACCATTTCCTGCCCAGTTGTGCTTCACTCTGATGAACTGGGAGGACTGGTTCACACACAGAAATCAGACGAGGTCAGACGGGGCCAAGCGCCTGCTTCCTGTATCCCCCTCCATGACCTCAGGCTGTGGCTGTGTATACATCTATGTCTATCTCTGTGAGGACCAATGTGAATGTTAGAACATTTAGCCTGATTTTCACTGGAAGACAGAGCTTCTAAAGGACCTGATCTCAGAGTTCAGGTTGAAACCAGGTTTAAGATTCAGCAATGTTTTCACATCCACATCTCGTGAAAGAGGCAAAAGGGAAACAAAATACAACAAAGAAACACACAAAGTTCACAAAGCAGAAACAAATGACCACAAAGAGACACACAACAACCAAAAGGAGACATGCAACCACTACAAAGAGACACACAATGACCAAAAATGACCAAATCAAACCAACCACACTGATTTTAAAAAAGTGACTTTCAAGACAAAGAACTAGCGCAAAGACCGAACTGCCGACAGAAATCCAGAAAATGACCACAAAGAGACATAACAATCAAAAAGATATAAAACAACTAAAAGAGACACAAAATGACCACAATGACATAAACAATCACAATACTCCTTTTTCACCGAGCTGGTTCCAGTGCTAGGTCCGAGCCAGAGCCTGACTTATCATTGTGTTTCCACCACCTAAGCACCGGCTCCAGGTGCTGAAAACTGGTTCTTAGCAAGCACCAACTCTTTGCTGGACCAGAGCTAAGAACCGAGTACGTCAGGGGCTGGGGGCGGGGTTATGGTGACCAACGATCAGCGGTGGAAAGGGACACACCAGCAGTGATTTGAGTCCTTTTTGCCAGGACGTCCCTGGTCCTATCACAGATGTACTGGAATGACTCCCGGGACACACAGAAGTTTTGCACAAACTGTTGCACTGAAATCCGGTACAATTGCGTCCCACCAGTAGCGCAATGTGCCTGAGCAACAGGCAACCTCCACCTCGCAAACAGCCATAGCTCCTTGACGCCTGAATTTATTTACAATTCTATTAAAAAAAATAACTATTTGTGTTATTTCTTTCAAGCTGATGTTAAATTAAGTGGAGATTGTTAATTTGTCTATAGCACATATAATAAAGTTGTGATGCAACAGTCATTAATGGTAAAATTTTTTTTATTGATGCCGCAAATGCCACTCCGACTGGTCCCAAGAGTAACCGGTGCTTGCAAATGGTTCCTAGGTATGTATTGAATATGCATGAACCAGCATTGGGGGAATGCATACGCTATCTCGGCTGCTGTATGTTGCAAATTCACAACAATAGGCATTAAGGGGTTAAATCTGTAAAGATAAACATAGATATTAACAACTTATTGCATTTGTTTAACTGTAATTGATGCAAGCATAGTCGTTTCACGGTGCTGCAATAGTGTGGCTCCAACTTGGCTCCTTGCCGACGGAAAAGCAAACAGGTTCTTGGGAGGAATGAGCCGAACTGAACATCGGGTTCTTCTTGGTGGAAAAGGGGTAAAAGAGACAACATGACCACAATCCCTTAGGTTTTATTATTACTATCTGGGCACAGTCACATTATAACCGAAGGTCACATCCGTGTCTGTAACACTGAAAACCTTAGCAAATGGAAAAAGATCAGTATTTCATACAGTTTAAAATCCACGAACAATGAGTTACATGACAACAGGGACTATTTAATGCTAATTTTGTCTTCCTTACAGATTTATTTTCCCTAATAAAGACTTTCGACACTGAAGACACAATGTCCCTCTCCTGTTAAGCTTTCATATGACGTGACAAATATCCTGTTTGTGTGGCACATTTAGCAGCTTATCAGGAACGCTGCTGCAACAAATAAAACGTACTGAGCCGAGGTGATGATGCTCGATGGTATCTGATGCCGGGTGGTATTTCTGATGTGGTCTTTGCTCTATGATCTCACTGCGACCAAACACCGAGTCTTTGTCTCCTGCTGAAGGTAAAATGAGCTTCTCTGTCATCGAGGCCTTTAAAGAGGCTTTTAAACTGATCCAGAGACGACAGCTTGCTCATATTGACCCGTCAGTCATGCAGTGTGATTTCACTGCGGCTGGTGATGATATAATGACCCTTAACACCTAACTCATCTGAAGCTCTGAAGCTGCATTACAAACCTGACAGGTTCACGTATACTACTAAAAACCTCCCCTTCTAAACATGATTTCTGTCTCTTATTTCTTATTTTTTGTCTCGTTTTGCGTTCAACAATCCAAAATCTAAACATACCGTCTTCACTGTCACATTGACCAAGGAAAACCAACAAATCATCAGTTTTAAGAAGATATAACCAGAAAATATTTAACATTTTTGTTTTAAAAAAATTACTAAAAGGATTATTTAGCTATTCAAACAGATGGATTAATAAGCCAATTGTTACGGCTTGTGCTTTAAGCTTTATTTCAGTTGTATTTTTATTATAATAAGCACATAGTCAGCTAAATGCTAACAGTTGCTAAAACCAGAGCGATGTTCAGTAAATGAAATGCAACAAATAACAAAACCATACATTTTCTCTTTTCATCAAAAGAGATAAAAAGGCTAGCAATTCCCAAAGTTAAGCTAACATGCCCTTTGTACATATTTGGCACAATATCCACAGTTAGTTAATGTTAGCATTGTTTCACCCAATTCTGACTGCTAGCTGTTTAGCTGCTACCACGAGTTTGCATAATATGGCCACCTTCATGTTGATAGATATAAAATAAAGGAAAAATACTAGACAAGGTAGCTGTTTGTTGCCTATGTTTGGAAGCAAAATTCAGTTTTTGTTTGATGCTAAGCTAATAACTGGCTTATAGCTTCACCCATTAGCTAAACCAAAATAACATCAGCTGCATACAAGTTAGCATACTGGATATGCTAACTGTTTAGCTACGATACATCATCGAGCTATACCAAACATAGCACTGATTATGCTACTTCTTTGATGGTGCACTAGCTAACGGTGTCCCCCTGCTTTCAGTATTTGTACTAAACTAGACTAAACGTGTCTGTGTTTATTTATAAACAATAATATGTGCTAGCTATATGTTAAAAGCTAGTAGTCACCATGACACCAACGGGCTATTCAAGCCAAACAAGATATTGCTAGCTGTTTTGTGACCACATTGGTAGCCATTACATCCAGTAAGTGTGCCCACTTAAATCATACACACCCTGGTGGTTTGCTAATGGCTTTGACAATAATAAATAATAAATGTTTGTAACTGCCCAACCGTCAGCTAGCAATGAAAATCTAGAGTAATGTAGGATGTGCTGTTTAACTAGCACAACATAAACTAGCTAAAGCAAAAACATATGCTAGCTGTTCTGTGACTGCACTAGCTAGCTAGCTTCCTCCTGCTTCAGCTGAACTTGATGTAAAGTAAAATGTAAATTAAGATCATTCAGGGATATTTAAATGTATTTTTGTACTTTTTGAAGCAATAAACTAGCAGTTGTTAACATTAAATACTAGCTGCTTGAAACTACCTTAACATCAGCTAGCAACAAACATATTAATGGCACAGTTACAAAATATGAACACTATTTAGCAATATTTAGCTATCATAACAATTACCAACAACACCTAGCTGGTTAGCTCAGTAAATTTCATTTGCTTTGTAAATGTTCCTGCATCAGAAAATCTCATTAGCAGATAAACATTCAACTCAAAGCAAAATCATAAAGTGCAACCATGTCCTGTTTAAATTTACAGATTTAAAGATGTGGTGTCCTCTGTATGTTGCATCCAGTAGACTGTTCTTACAGTGTGTGAACTCAGTGTGCTGAATAAAGCTGTTTCCCCTGACTCACTCTTACATAGTCTCTGAATGTAGGTCAAGTGTTTTCAAATGTGTGTTAAACCATCAGTAAAAGAGAGAAACAGGGAGCTCTAGGCAGAAAACAGCATGTGACGAGAACTGTAGGAGACAGCTTACACAATCACATCTTCACTTAATTATAATTATTATATAACATAAAGACACAAAATGAAAGTTACATTTTTAGAAGTCTCTGGTCATGAAGAATTATCAGCTGAGTCTGCAGCTCTACTCAGCTTATGCAGTTTTATAATGAGTTTCAGCTCATTCTTTTGTCTGTCCAGTTGCAACTTTACCATCCTGGTTGACTCTTACCATGTAGGCACAAGTGTCATAGGCAAAGTCCAGCAAAAAGACACAACATAAGGAGCTGCAAATGACCACAAAGAGACGCAACACAACCACAAAGAGATGAAAAGCAAAGACCTACAAAGATACCACAGAGAGAGACACAGAATGACCACAGTGTGATGCCAAACAATCACAAATGGACAAAAATCACAAAGAGATGCAAAGCAACTACAACTTTAACCCATCAACCCGAGGTCCACTTAGGAGGAGTGTCAAGGAGACACAAACTGACCCAAAAAGATACAAAACAATCACAAAGAGGCAGAAGGTGACCACAAAAAGTCACAAAACAACAAGACAGAGACACAAAACAACTTCAAAGAGAAACAGAAAGACACACAAAGTGGCCACAAAAGACACAAAATAACCATAAAGGGACAAAAAAACTACAAAGATACAAAACAACTACTAAAGAGACACAAAGTGACCACAAAATGTAACAAAACCACAAAGAGACAAAAAAACAAAGGCACAAAACAACTACAAAGACAAACAGAAAGACAAAGTGACCTAAAAAGACACTAAACAACCACAAAAATACTCAAAACAACTGAAAAGAGAAAACACAGTGTTGCTAAAGAACCACAAATAGAAACAAAACAACCTCAAAGTGACCACAAAGAGACACACAACAACCAATAACGAGACACAAAACAACCTCACTGGGGTTTTGTCTCTTTGTAGTTGTGTAA